>JADFUC010000841.1:0-316648 GCA_019722365.1 Lithospermum erythrorhizon
CTCAATGCTTCGTTCGGTTACGTATTGCTTACAATAAACCCTTGAGGATAATACATGCTCGACGCCGCTGGCGATAAGCGAAACAACTTTGCCAAAAAGCTTCTGCGTCTACTGCAGCCGCGATGCAGCTGACCTCAAATCACGGTACATCTTTGTGCTACCCGGGGTGTATGCAGCTATGAAGTGTTATGAGCCTCATCGAGAATCTCCGCCACCGGCTCATCCCAAATATAGTACCCAGCGATACGTCGTTACATTTCATTCAATTTCATTTCTATTATTTGTGAAATGGGATCGACCCCATTTCTCGCATCTGCGATATCTGCGGAGTCTCTCGTCTCGGCTGTATGAGGCAGATTAGATCCTGGCTTAAATTAGAACTTCGTATGGTAACTCCCGTCATTGCAGAGCGTCAAAATCGACTCACGAAACGTTTAAATGTCTACTGCTGCGGGTCCTTTGATTTTCTCCCTTTCTACTGGATTGCATCGGCCTCACATTTGCCTTCCTGGGTGGTACTCGATAGTCAAGTCATAATCAGCGATGAACTCCATCCACCTCCTCACCTCAAATTCAAATCTACGCGTTGGAAAGATATTTCCAAGCCTAACATGATCGATAAAAATCGGCATTTAACCCCATGCGAATAATGCTCATTTCAGCATAAAGACTATCGCATTGGCCTTTCAGGTCGTGGGTCGGATAGTTAACAAGTGATTCCTCGGTGGCCCCAAAGGAAGCATAGGCAATTACTTCCGTTACCGCGTCGAGCAGCGCCCCAAACACGATGCGGAAGCATCGCTATAATCACGTAGCCTCGGAGCCGGACGGTATCGCTAACAACTTTGGAGCCGTAGACAATTTCCCGCTTTAGTATCTTGGAAAGCAGTCCTCGCCAATCATCATCCCAAATAAGCGAATCCTTTCTGTGGTCAGCACAGTGATGGTGTCGCGATCAAAGAAGTCCTTGATGAATCTCTATGTATTGCCCAAAACTCTAACCTCGGTCACACTTGTGGGGACGCTCCCAGTGTTCCGCAGCTTTCCCGCGCCGATGGATCCAACACCTAAATACCTCGCAGAAATCACATGACCCAGAATTGCACTTTCGCCAACCCAGGCTTCGCGTTTAGAAAACTTGGAGATACAGCGGTGTTGTCTCGAAAATCCTAAACACGATCTTCAAATGTCTCTGTGTTCCTCACTCACATGGAATATATGAGAATATCATCAATGAATACCACCCTGAAACTCATCCAAATACTCCCGAAATACCGGTTCATCAAATCCGCAAGGCATGGTGCATTCGTCGGCAAATGGCATCCTTTATAAACTCATAATGCCCAAGCGAATCGGAAAAGCCGATTTACGGTCTCGTCCCCTTTGATCTTCGATGATAACCGAACCGCAAATCAATCTTCGAGAACACATAGCATCTTCGGTGATCAAACAAATGGTAGTGCGGGCAATGGGTATCGGTTCATAATGATCACTTTATTCGGTACCTATAGTCGTCTGTGACCTCGTGAACCGTCATTTTTTTTCATAAACAAAGCGGTGCGCCCGAATACACTCGGTCTGATGAATCCTTTCTCCAACGACTCCTATGTGAGTCCCTTGATTCACACCTTCATTTGGGCAAATCCGGTCTGGCGGAAGAAGTGGTGCGTGCAGGAATAACCTCAATAATTCAATCTCCTCGGCGATCTTGGTAAGTCACCGGGAAAAACATCCTTGAACTTCTCCTAGCAACCCGCGCATCCTGCAATGCGCACCTTGCCATTCAAATCAATCACATGCCCCAAGGCAACACGCCTGCGAATCAACCTCCCCAGCACCAGTCGCGTCTGAAACTTGAAGGCAAAATCTTCTGTCTCCCCTTGAATCGGATATCGATTTCCCGAACCCACAAAGTAATCTCCTTCCGATGGCAATCAATATGACATGTTTCCCGAACCAATCCATACCCAGATAAGATTAAAATCGAGAAAGCTTCAAATGGAATTCGTCGACGGACAACAAGCCCGACCACTGTCTGATCAAAGGGCAGGTCTAAATACAAGTCTAACCGTAACCAACCTTCCTACTAGTGTCATAATCTTAAGTGGAGCAGGCAAAGGCCTGCTGACATATAGATAAGAGAAATAAAACTTTGAGAAACAAAGAATCGTAGCCCGAGAATCAAACAACGCCACGGCACCGATATCGCGCAAAAATAGTAATGCTGTCGCCTCTAGGGTATCACATTGCCTCCCCGATGAGTAATGGCATGAATACGGCCTCGACCCGGCTCGGCTGTTTGCCACCCACGGCTCTGGTCCTCGACTCCGTATCCCAGGCCTCACATAGCCGGCCAGATACGACCACCGGCTCGATACCCGCCTGTGAGCTGATCTTTGAGAAGTACTAGCACCTCCCCCTGCAGAGGCCCAGAGGCGATCCTTCGCCAAATGTCTGTCTGGCATCGTTGGCATATGACCACCCTCTCCCGGCTTAATCATACTTTGTGTCCAATCGACCCAAGCGGTAACAACGGATACGGACGGAGAGACCACTCCCAGACCCCGCCGGATCTCGTGGCGCCCGCCGTGCGAAGGAGGCGGTGGAATAACTCCGGCGAACTGCGAGACGAGAAGCCAACTACGCCCCGGGACAACTCTTGGTCGAGTCTCTCGAACTTCCCAGAGCTGAAGTAGGCCTACCGGAGCTGAAAGTCTCGGGTCGACTCGCTGCCAGTCCTTCAGCCCTGCGGTTACGCTAACTCTATTTCCGTCTTGGTACGCATTCCTGTGACATGGAAACTAGTAAAAACCATCAGTGAGATACGGTGGCCGATATCTCCCGCGTCAACCCGTCCACGAACCTAGTGATCTCTTCGCACCACCGGATAAACATCGAGGGGGAAGTAGTCGACACATGTCGGAAGCGTCTCTCGTACTCCTCCACTGACCTCGAACCTGCGTCCAATGAAATCGGCTTCTCTCCAAAGGCGCCATGTGGAGTGCAGCAAGCAATAATTCTCACGGAAGAGCTCAACAAATCACTCCCGAAACATGAATCTCCTACCACTTTGATCAAAGGCAGCTCGGAGTTCTCCCGCCCGGTCACGAGCTCTCGTGAAGTACATAAGTAGCAAACTTCACTCATCTAGCCCCTTGATCCCATCGGCTCAAAAAATGGACTTCATCCCCGGATGAACTTCAATAGCACAGCTACGTGAGCCCGGAAGCACCGGATCTGCTTGAAGCGGTCAAACAACTTACTGCGGAATTAGGCCTCACTGGCTGCTTTCGGCCACGAGCATTTGCAATTCTCCTGCGAGGTCTCCTCCTCCTCCAACGTGCTTTCGAGAAGAATGCACCTCAGGACCTGTTGGTCCACTGTTGTACTCATCGACAAATATACCCTGCAATTTCGGCCTCATACACGGAGCTGCAGGTGAGCCTCTCGCTACACCCTTCCGCGTGCTGCAGGTGGCATCCTCGGCATTCTACGCAACAAAAAAGAAAAAGACTCGGAACTTTTACAAAAGACACCACTCGCAGCGACTCAATGAAAAACAAGTCGACACCTGACCACCTGAGATACCCGAAGTAATATGAAACCTAAGCTCGTGCAAAATTATAACGATCGCGCGATCCGGCCGTCTCGGTGAAAATCATTATAATCCGAACACGAGAGTCACCATATCGATGGGCGACTGGGTTTAAAAACTTATGACTTCGTTTCATCAAAATTTGATTTCAATAAGTTTCTGATCCATCGGTGATATCTAACCAACTTGACTCAGTACATATATACAACATATCCCAAAAAGACAGTAATGCCGGCAAGGCTACAACTGAGAGTAAGTACTGTATTCTGAATACAAAAATAATTGCCGACAAGGCTAAAGTTTGAAAATAAAGTACAACAATCAAAACATTGACATCAAAATGAGGCTGGGATCTCAATTATACTGGCGCTGAACGAGCTGCTCCAACTGACCTCGGCTCAAACTGGCAGATCTATCGGCCGCTGGAGTACGGCCACATGAAAAGGGTGTAGCGCTTGAAGCTTAATTGAATACTTAACACGGACGAGCTGCATGCAGACGAGGCAGACAAATATTATAATAGTCAAATATGAATAAAATACATATATATATATATATATATATATCGAACTACCTAACAAAGGTCATACAGATTCCAAAGAAGATGCCGGCGTAACATGTTAAGATATAATAGAAGGTCTCGATAAGACACCTGATCACCGAGGAATGAAATCATAGAGACTGACAACGACTATAACTCTAATTAAATGCGCCTTATCTCCCATGCTCACCCAAATATGCACCTGTCGTATACTCAATCCGTCACACTGCGTGAATGGATAAATCGTAATAACCCTTTGCACTTATACGTAGTATAAGACCAGCATCAACGATACCCATAGCAGTGACAATAGATCTCCCAGCTGCGCTTATACCAGTATAAGGCCAGCATGACTTGATGCGCCTTAAAGTGATAATAGATACACATTTGCTAACATACCGAAGTATAAGGCCAACAATGGACATAGCAAAGTGATAATAGATCTCATATACCGAGAAGTATAAGGCCAACGGCGTCACATATCACGCAAGGAAGGAGAATGCTTTAACCCACTAATCATCTGAAAATGGTCCAAATCCTAATACTCGAGTCGCTGAAGTCATACATAACTCCAACCAACGCCTCTCGATGACTACTCTGCTTCAAAAGCAGTATCCAAGCCTTGACTAAAACATCTCACAATCATAAATCAATCAAAAGCTGCGACAAGGCCACATATCTATAAGTCTTGAAATAAGAGCCACAATCGAGAAATATAAGTTGGAAGTTCAAGCTATTACTTACCTCGAAGCAATCTTCAACGCCACGAGAATAATCACATAATCATATCATGGGTCCACACAAATGAATCCGTATAATCGTGCAACCGTACATGTATACCCGTTCTCGCATAATCATGCCTACGTAATAATACCCGCAAGAACATGCGTACTATTCACTTTTATAATCATACTACAACAACATGTTCACAATTTAAAAGTAAATGCGTAAAGTAACACCGTGACATAATTTTCGCCTCTACTTAGCTACCACAAAACCTTCGGCGAACACGATCACGGTAGCGCCTCTTTTGCGATCGGCGCCTAACAAAAACACCCGAAGGGTATAATCAAAGCCTCTTTACTGACACTGGTTCTGAAGACCTGTACCAACTCTTAATTGGAACTATGTCACAGGTCTCTGATGGCGGATAAAACAACGGGTAATAATCCGTCGGACACAACAATCGATCTCCCGCTAGAATTCCACTTATTATTTTAACATTTCAAATCAACATAGTCATTCTAATTAACCACCGAGTCCATAATTAACAACTTATGCTCCAAAATATCGATTATAACTCAACTTACAAATCGCACTTTCAACCCTAACTCGCTTTTAATCAATTTTAAATCACCATTTTAACATCACGAAACAACTACAATAAGGTCCCAATTAAACTCTACATTTAAAGTCTTATAAAAAAAGTCAACCCGAGAGAAGTCAACCAAAAGTCAACCATCCAAAATCAACCTAAACTCTATTTTCTTACCTCAAATTCGCGGGGAAAGATGTTGGAAGCCTTAACAATCAACTTGAGGATCTTTGTTACTGACAAAGTGAAGTAATGGAAGAAAATTTTTTTTGAGTTTGGGAGCTCAGGGTTTCGACGAGCCTCGAGATGGAGAAGATATTTTGTGTCTTTCTTGTGTGAATAGTGATGATAAGGATGAGAATAAACACACTTAATACTTCGGTCTTGGAGTTGCCTGAGGAGTTTGTGCAGAAATCAGTGGTCGAGTTATCGGACGACTTGATCTAGCTTTAGAGTCAGTGTCCCCGTCTATTACTACTAAATTATAAATGTGATTCGGCTAAAAAATAAATTTTCGCAATTAATAGTATTATCAAATTAACGGAGCAGTTGTACAATTTATTAGTATATGGCTTTTTGTGTCCCGAGCTTTGAGAGGTCACACACGTAGCGACTTCGATTATAACTTTAGAGTGGTTTAAAATAGGCTATATAAGAACATTGAAATTAAAATTCAAATTGTTGAAAAGTGCCCGTGTTGTTAGAAATAAAGTAGAATATGGGTTTCGAGAATCTTGTTTTTTAGAATAATTCAACAATTCTGCCCAACCCGCTTAACATGCCGTTATTTTAGGGATAAGAAGTAGAAAGATTCTGAATACCCCCGCTGTTATTAAGCTTAAGAGGAGGTGGAAAGAGGTTTTGCTAACTGTGGCTTTAAAAGTAGGAATTTTGAGGCTTATAAATACAACAGTTTGGAGAAAGAAACTTGCTTTCATTCGCTTTTTGGTATTGACTTTTGTGAAAGACAAAAACTTCTCCCTGCTTTTCTTCTCTTTGTCAGAGCTAGTAGGTAGGAAAATCCGCCACGTTTTCAGCCAACCTCTTTCTTAGTTCAATTTTAAAGGAGTTTTAGTACGACTCGAGGAGGACTTGTTCGTTCGTTGGTGTGTAGACGATCTTAGAGGCATTACATTTTGAATGCTTATGGAATTCTTCATAATATTATTTCCTTCTTTGTTATCTTGAGAGTTATTCGAAGAAGCGGTACATGTTTTACGTCTCTTTAGTATTGTTTATACAAGCGGTATTGATCGTGAGATTCGTATCCATAATATTAGTAGTATATTATTATTAAAGCCCACAATAAAAACACCAACATGGACCCGGTCCAAAAATCAGAATCTCTCCTTTTAACCACAAATTATCTCCGCTCAACCACTCCTCACGTTCCTCCTTGCCCCTCCCCGCCGCCACTTATATACTCTTTGTTTCTTAATTCTTTATGGTATATCTGGTCATCTGGTGGTGTTTGAACATGAAGGTAGATTTTTTTATTCACTTTGATTTTTTTTTCGTTCTTTGTTTCTTAATTCTTCATATGCTTTGGGTCAAGAATACTATGGATTACTATGATGTGCTCCGGATAATTTGTCAAATTCAGGTACAAGGTTTGGATTTTTTATTCATTTTGAGTTTTCAATTTTTTTATATGTTAATTTCAAATTTGTTTTTAATTTTAGGGGTTTCAATTAGGAATTTGATTTGTATTTTGGGCTTTTCAATTTTGAGAAATTTAATTAGTTATTTGATTTTGACAATTTAATTTTAGGGTTTCAATTAGGATTTTTAATTTTGGGTTTTGGGTTTCGGGCGAGGCCAGAGACACATTTGATAAATACCGGTTCGGTCGGATCCATTTTTTGCGAAGTATTACCGGTCCTTGAGGTCTGGCGATACCGAACCGAACGTCGATAACAACATTATTAGTGGTAGCAATTTTGGCCCAGCGGCAACTTCCGATCAAGCGGGCCTAAAGGTTGGGTCTAATTCTTCTCATGGGCTGATATATAAGTATGGTTTGAAGTGGCTCGAGACCGAGACTACAACCGTGAGGGCGTGTAGTGGATTTTGACGAGGGCCTCACTGTGAACGAGGCCATCGTCGGCCTAACATCGAGTGCTTGGGTCAACTTTTTGGAGGACTATTTGAGGCGAGGCCTTCGGATTGGGCCTCGCGAGCGACTTTGCCCACTCGGGGTGTCCAGAACTTTCTTACGCTCTGCCGGTTTTCCTGACCCCGTCGGGGAGGCGCTACGTGCTCACAGTGTGGCTTCGTGGTTTGGGAATGCGTAG
The DNA here is from genome assembly GCA_019722365.1 of Lithospermum erythrorhizon. Lineage (NCBI taxonomy): Eukaryota > Viridiplantae > Streptophyta > Magnoliopsida > Boraginales > Boraginaceae > Lithospermum > Lithospermum erythrorhizon. Next base: position 7,746 of record JADFUC010000841.1, read on the forward strand.
GCCCAGCCATGGTTTCGTTGTAAAAACCGGTAACGACTCGTTAATTAATAAACTAAAATATGAGATTTTTAATTTATTTCCGTAAATTTGGGACTCACTTAATATTTTATATTCAGTAATGTTAATGTTAGAAGTTGATTGTCGAAATAAGTTAAAACGAGAAGTAACGATCGAATTAAAATGTGCGGGCTTTCACCGGTTGGGCTATTGGGCCCAACCCACTTAAGAAACCACAAATAAGCCCAAACCATTCTTTTCTTCTTCTTTCTTCCTGGCGTACTACAGCCGAGTTCCCTCTTGTTTTTAATTTTTTTTCTTTTTCAATTTCTCTTGATCCTCATGCTTTGGGCTAAAATTTACTAGGAGAAGTTTCTCCTCGCAGGTCGTTTCAAGGTAAAGGTGCGATATTTTGAGTATTTTGTAAAAATCTCCCAACTTTGACTTTTGTTAACTTTTGGTATTTTGAATTTTATTGCTCCAATTGATTCTTGGGTTGTAGATTAATTATTCTTGGGTTGAAATATGGTGTTTGATGTGAAATTTCGGATGTTTTTAGGGCCATTGACTTTTGAACTTTTGGGTTGACTTTGGATTTTGGATGAATTATTAGATATAATTATTGTCTTAGCTTTAAGTGTAATATAGGGATTGATAATGATCGATATTTGGGGTAGAAAGTGATGTTACTAAGGTAGGTGACTTTCGGTGTCGTGAGTTGACTTCGCTAAAATGTGTTGGATTATGTAAATAAGTTAGTGGACCGTTATTGTGATTGTTTTGGGATACAAATATGAATTATGAGTGTTGGGAACAAATAGGTTGGAATTAATGTGGGGGATTTTTGGGTATAAACGAACTTAGGGATTAGGGGTTGAGAGTTATGGTTAAATTGATTGGGGAAAAGGTTGAAATTGGAATTATTGAAATTATTGGGAAATGTTGGGAGTTTGAATAAGATATAGGCTGATTATCGAATTTAGTCCGGGTAGTGAGGTCTGTCATCGAGATTGTTATTGGAACATAACTGGTAATCTTTACGTAAGTTGTAATTTATAACTAAAATGAGTTAAAAAGTCTGGTATTTAAATTAGGATAAAGGGGTTGAAATGGATTACGAGTTGTGATTTTATTTTGTAATATTAATGCACATTCGAGACTCGGGGCGTGGGGCTGTGAGGATCAGGTGTTGCTTGGGCACTAGTGAATGCTTAGCCAAGGTGGGGATTTATCACTCGTTTGTTACCTTATTTATGTTTGAGTGTAGTGTATGGTAAATTGGTTGTGACAATGTATCTGTGTTATGAACTTATCTGTGTGTATAGTTGTGAGACTATGAAATGTTGACTTGTTTTGGGTAGTCGCATTAGATGCATTATGGTGTGGTTATTGGAGGGTATTCATGTTTGAGTATATTTATGTTTAAGCGTAATTTCTGAGTATGTTTATGTTGAGTGTATTCATGTTTGAGTATATTTGTGTTATGGACGTATCTGGGAGTATATCTATGTTTGAGTATAGGTTTTGTTCGAATTTGTTGTATTGTGTGTGATATGGATGCTACTTTGAGACTATTGTGTGTTGGTTGTATGTTTGACATTGTATGTGTGATTTGTGAATTGTTTGATTTGAGGATGTTGAGATGATGTGGGGTGTTCGAAGGGTGAGCCTGCCGGGAAAAAGGATATGGTGATGTTGTTCGAAGGGTGAACACGCGGGAGAAAATGATATGTTGTTGTTGGGTGTTCGGAAGGGTGAGCTTTGCGGGGAAAAGGATGGTGTTATATGATGTTGTGTGGTTCGTTTTGTGTAAATCAATTATTTGTGGTTGTGGTGTTAACGTGTTGGGTGAATTTTTACTGGTTACGTGTTTGATTATGTGATGTGATATATGGCCTGTGAGTTACGTAAGTCGAGTTTTCTGCAAGGTGTGCATTTATTTCTGATGAGTATTCCGCTAGGATGTCTTGAATAGTTAGCATATTTCTGTACTATATTTGTATAACTGTATTTACCCATCTTGTTGCTAAGTACCTACATATATATTTTCCTTACTGTATACGTCATTCGGATATGGAGTGCGTTACCATCAGAAGTGATCGTTCGCTGGTGTCGAAACTGCCGCTCCCACCTTGATTGACCCGGGTGCCACGTGAGACGGTTGAGTTCGCGGGGTGTTCGGTGACTTTATTTAGGTGAAGGCGATTGGCTAGGATCTCGGCAGTCCTCTCTTTCATTTCGGTGTACTTGATTATTATTTTGGTTTGGAAATGTTGAAATTGTAAGATGTTTTTGGTACATTTGTGACTTGGTTGTTGTGGTGTTTATGTTTTTGGGTTTTGGCTAGTAATGCCACGATGGTTACATTGTATGTCGATGTTTCGGTTTTCGAACCTATTCTATTTTTTATCAAGCGTCGGGTTCTACTGGTTTTTAAGCAGGTGTTTTCGTGTCGACCATCGATTGGTGACTCCGATGTCTGGGTTGATAGCGACTCAATCTCGGCGTGCGATTTCGGCCGAGATTAGATTACGTCGTCGGGGAGCATAAGGGCCTTGGATCGTAGACGCGTCAGAAGTTGGTCGTAAAATTAGTATTTATCTCAAATAAAGCTTAAGAAAATCGGGTTTAACATTACATCAAATTGTAGAAATCGTGTCGCAATTTTCCGAACTTCACAGACTCTATCTTCTGAATTAGGCTTGGCCTTATTATTAAATGGGTTTTTAATGGAAATTACTTTTGTCTCGCGGCAACCGCCTTGCTTATGGGGAAACTTTTGTACTCTAATTACTCACATGGTCGATAGTAATGTTTTGAATTTTTTAAGTCAGCTTGGGATCTGAACAATGGATATGAAGAAGCCCTCTCTGTTTTTCTTCTCTAAAAGAAATTGTTTCAAATGCCAAGAATGATGTTTATACTTCCTTTGTTATTAAATGATTATTACATTTTGACTTTTGATTTCTTAATAATTGAACTTTACCCATAGATATTTTTTATGTTGTATAATATTTGATTAAAAATATAACAATGAAAAAATTTGAAATGTATTTTTAAATATTATAAAATACAAAGAAAAATATCTACGGTCAGTTGAATGATTAAGTCAAAATATAATCTTTGTTTGCGGAGTAGTAGAGTATAAGCAAAGGTGGATTGAGGTTACAAGGTGAAGCCAAATTAATGTATTTCCTATTTACCCTCGATAAATTTTTTTACTTTAATTTTCATAATAACTTCTTCATGGTATAACCGCCTAACAAGATAAATTCTCCATAAACTACTACTATAAATATTATCTACTACGTAATACTCCGTAATTATCACCAAAAGAAAATAAAAAGTTGTTTCACATTCCTCTATCTTTATTTTCTTCATGGTAACTTTTTCATCTTATTTCTTTTAGGTTTTTTTTTAAAAAATTTATTATAGACACATTATAAAAATAATAAAATAATTTTATTTGAACAATTGTGCACCTTATAACTAGTAAGAATAATGTCTATGAGTTATGTAAATTGATGGACGTCTCGTTCAATTGAGTGTGACTTCTTTACTAACTAATAAAATGTATCTATGTTGCACGTAAATATTTATATTTCAAACATTTAAACTGCAATAATAAATAATGTAATTAACTATTTACAGTAATTTATTTATAAATTAAACTTTTTATTTATATTATTATTTATTTTGTTCATAGTTATACAATCCTTCATAACCTTATAATAATATAATTTGGCTAATTATCCATTTTCCTCCTATACTATCGTTTAATTTTCAACTTCCCTCTGAATTTTGCCATCTTTTCGACCACTTTCCCTAAACTTTATATCTTTTCAGTCTCGTCCCCTGTACTATTTATCTTTTATGAGATGCCCCATCAAACTCATTTTTTAAGTAAAATATATAAAAATATTAAATAATTGAAGAATTTTTAATTTTCTTTCATATATTAAATTCAACTCTAATTAGTATTTAGCCACATAGTTTATAGATAAAAGTATATTTTATATAAGCATAAAACCCTAAAATCTTATATATTATAATAAAAAAATATTTTTGAAATAAAATAACCAAATATATTATTCCTATTACTAAATGGTTGTCATTAAGCAGTTAAGTGATCAAAATTGATAAGCTTTTAATAACATCGATAAAAACACATCATTTTGATTTGATTAAAACTTAATGTCAATATTGATGTACATTGAAAAAATTATTATTTGATAATTTTTATCAAATATTATACAACATAAATAAAAATATTTGAATTTAACATTTAATCTATGAAAAATCCAAATTTAAACCTTGACAATCTATTGGGGATGGAGGGAGTATTAGATATATATCTTGATACTTTTTTATTTCAATTGTTGAAATGTAATACAAAATATCACATAATAATTTAGATATATATTCTTTAATAATAATTTTTTGAATTAATTTTTTTTTTCAATTTATAATTGAGCAATTATCATACAAAAAATTTAGTATGAGTAGACTAATTCATTGCATTAAAATGATATTTACCTATTGTTATGATAAAAAAAAAATTAAAGGTAGTATTATATCAAATATTTTTATATGTTGGTGAAGATATTTAATATTTTTATATAATTGGTCGAAGATGTTGATAATGAATATATGGTAATTAACAAATGTAAAACTATTGCACATGTTATAAAAAAGTAAATAACTCCAACTATGTTTGAATTATTATAAAATTTTAGGCAAAAAATTAGGACTTATTAATTATTGAATTGTTATAGGAGTCTCTTTTAAATTTTTATTAGAAACATATATTATAATAAGAATAATATAGTAATTAATAATGTAAAAATATAAAAAATACAATTTACACTTTTATAAGTGCAGAGATTTAAACCCAACAATATCCTAAGTTAAAATGCTTTCGTTTATTTTAACTCTCAAAGATGGGTAATAAACTCTCAAAGATGACAAGGATTGATTGAAAAGTAAAATGGGCCTAAGGGACATATTAAAATGATAGAAAGTTGAGGGTGCAACTTCCTTATTCCATTACAGGTATCTCACACCCTCACTTATATTTATTAAACATCACTAACATTTATTAAAAATCTACATTCGATCATCCTAGTTCTACTTAGATCGTTGTCGATTACTGATGTTCCTTGTAGAGGACTAACTTGGTCATGAGTTTTCTTCATTTTTTCACGTTTTTGCTCTATAGTTTTGCCTTTCTCGATGTTGTGCGAAATTTGAAGTGTCCCGGAAAAACTGCAAAATTGTCTGGAAAGTGTAGGATATTTTTTAAATTTGAAAGATGTTATTATTAATACTTTTAATTATGTTTTTTTTAATTCAGTTTCATATAATAACCTTAAAGACTCCATATATTTGTTTTTGATTAATATTATGAATTATGTATTTTAAAAAAAAAAACCCACAACCAAAATGATTTTTTTTTAAATGAATCTAAAGCGAACTCAAAAGCATCAACCTCATCGCCTTCTATACACCGAAGCAACATCAGTAGAAACACCATTACCACTACGAATACTTGATAGGATTTTCGCCCTTTGATGACCCAACAGAGAGAGAAAAATGATATGCCAGCAAGTATGGCGGAGCCCCAAGCCTGAGAGTACCATTTAGTCATTACTTGTGAAAGTTATTAATGTGTTGATTCATTATGGTCATGCTGTTTGATTAATTGTTCAGCAGAAGTCAATTGAGGGTTAGGTCATAGTGTGCAACAATCAATTTGGGGAAGCCAAATTCAGGGGATTTCGGGGGTTAAGATCGGGAGTTGGTGGTCCCGACCTCGGGAACTTTTGGAGGCAGATATTTTCGGGAGGCAGGTCGGGACTTGCTTGGTCCAGACCCTGCTCCCGACGCAGGTTACGAAAGACCTATTTTGAGGCGGTTTTAAGGCCTTTTTGCCAGGTTTTCCTATTTGGTTTAGGTTTTAAACTTAAATTTTTTGTAACATATATATATGAGTATTATGAGTCTCTTATGTATATGGAAACACCACCTCAAAGGTGAAGATCAAAATATAGAGAATTCATGAAAGATTCAGCAGAGTTTATATGAGAGGCTTGTAATTAGGGTTTTCATGTCTATGAAAAAACATTCAATTGAAATATCTTATTTCTAGATATTTGAGTGTATTAGCACATCAATTGCTAGATAGTAGAACATCATTCTTGAAGTCTGTTAACAATTCTTCCGGTGATTCATACTAAATGTTTTAAGAAATATTAACCATCCATAGGGAGAAAAAAAGGGAGTCTTTGTCTAAATCTAAAGAAATGCCTTGAGAAATGAAAGATGTATGGAACATTTGAACGAGTTAATGATTTTTGCAACTTCCCAAATGGAATTCATTCCTAACATATATGAGGTAGTTCCTTGGTATGAAACAAATGTCTAAATCTTCTGTTTTAAATACTTTTCAGACCCCTATCGCGGATACTAATGCTGAAATACAACAATTAAATAAACCTGGGAATCTACCAACGTTTAAAGTTTCATACAAGACAACTTCAATTACAATAGAGGAGTCAGGAGGAAAAGCATTCGTCCGTTCATACGTACCGAAACAATTAGTTTTTGTTGAAAAATTATGCATTTTACAAATGTGGCAACATTGACAAAACAAAAAACTCACTACTGACTACTGAGCCCTTAATCTGATTCTGAACTACGCCATCACAACAAAATTACCCAAAAGCTACCAACAAAAGCAAGCAGAACAGAGCATGCACTGCCCCGGTGGCAAATATTGATGATAGTATTAACCCAAGCAACAAAAAACAAAACAAAAAAATCATTCAAGCTTCACGAGCATATGAAGCAATTAAATGAGTGAACCATGAACTATTTCTCAATGACAAAAAGGTGCTAAATGAGAGCTTGTATATATTAGTTCAACATCATACTATCAGGATATCCGATATCCTTAAAAGCATTCATCACATACTTGTATACAAATAGACAGCCAATTAAAGAAAATGAGTGAACCACAAAAAGTATAACCTTTCTTGTGACTACAACATTGAGTCCTTTATGATTGTAACTTCGAAAGAAGAACATCTATCAGCAATGTGAATTATTTTCGACCTTCCACTTTCTTCTGTTCTTTGGCTGCAGTTAATTTTCCATTGAAGAAATTAGACTGAGCAGTAGTTAGTGAGTGTAAAAAGAAGAGGATTGAACAGGGAACAGTTGGTCAATAATTATGCCATGAATTAGAATAGAAGAAAAGCAATACAAACATATATACCACATACCTGCTTTCTCTTCTTCTCTCTTCTTCGCAGCCTCTGCCCTTTGTTGCCGAATCAGGGCCAATCTCTCTGCATCGTTAAACAATCAAGAGACGAGTACAAAAACTATGTTTGTTGATGTACAGCTCATCCACATTCGATAGTGAAAGGTGCTCATGTCAGAATTAGCATTAACGAATTTGGAAGAAAAAAATCTGATAAAATCAATGATCCCACTATTATGTTCCTATGCCATTATGCTACAGTGAATATCTGCCAGAGTACGAGTGTCACACAAGTTGCCCGAACAAGTTGTGTAATATCTGTCTCGATGCAGATTGACAAGAACGTGTGTTTGTTTTATGCATTTAGATTAGATCAATATTACAAAACACATAATAAAGATCAGGCCAACATAGACACTAGAGACCACGTAGAAATCCCAACAAATAATTTTGTTATAAAGAATATTTAGCAAGTCTTCATAAATCATGGTTGAAGAATATGCCAGGAAAAGAATAAATAAAAATGTGTGGACAGAAAAATTGTGGCCATCGAAGCATTACCCCCACTTACAGATTGCCCAGTATAGCAAGAACATCTTCACACAATCAGATGAAGGGAAAACACATTTGTATCAACAAAGACGTTAACCCAACTATTAGTTGACGCAGGCCCATACATGGGCCCTGAATTAAGAATTGTTCCTGTAGATAAAAGAGCCTCACCTAGGTCTTTTTTTGCTTGATCAGTTTTCCCCTCTTCTTGCAGCCTCATGTACCTCTCACGAGCTTTCTGTTTTTCCAACTCTTCTCTGAAATAAGTATGCAACTAATTACATAGTGATAAAACAAAAACTAAAAAAAAAAACTAGTCCATCACAAGACAGACCAAAAATAGAAACATAAATTATTCTGTGAATCTTTACTAATGATGGAAACTCCTAACAGAAAAAACACATTCAATGCTATTAACACATCGTCTCCTAAAATAATAGAGATCTTAACAAAAAGAAAGGCCATGGAATCAGGATATAACATTTGTCGAGGTATAGCATAAAACACCACTAGTGGAGAAGGGGTAAACAAAATGAAAGGGAAACACGATCCAACTAAATCATGCAGTGATTTGATGCATCAAATACTAGAAGACTTTATACAGACACAAATATGACAACATCACAACACCCTACATCTCACCAAAAGTTAAAAAGAAACATGTGTACCTTTCACGTCGTGAGAGTTCAGTTGTCTTCCCAATCTGCATTATGATACATCATCTAAAAATCAGTGTCATCAATAGTGTTATATACTGAAAAATAAAGATAACCATTTCTCACGTCTATATCTCTAGCTTTCAAATTCTTTGGCTTCACCAGATTGGGATTCTCAATCTCAATAATACCTTGAGTGCCTTTCCGCTTCTATGAACAGCGTCAATGGAAAAAGAAAAGAGTAGTAAGCAATAAGTTACCCATAAATGGAAACTTAAGGCAGTGTGAAATTTTATGAACATAATTTACAAACAGAAAGGCTAATTAATTAAATAAGATTTCATAGGCCACTAACATCTGAATCTTGATCAAGCTCCTCTTCTGACTCTTCTTCAGACCTTTCTTCCTCATCTTTAACTTCTGCTTCCTCCTAAAACGGTACATTTATACATAATACATATAATAACAAGAGTATATGAAGAGAATTATGGATACTAATGTATCTGAAACCAAAATGAGCATCTATATGACCAGTTGGCTAAGCTTTATTTTCTTGTGAACTTCTAAGTTAACATCTTATAAGTAACCAATGTTATAAGGTGTTCAGTTATAGGTTTTATAATCATTATTTACATGTTTGGATAATAAGATCTTATAAGGGGTGACAATAACTTTTTAAATTGTAAATTGTGCAGAATAATAAATAATGAAAATTAAAATGTACCTTTACTGCTAATTTTTTAAATTTTTAATTGTTATGAGCTATTATTATATTTAGTTTGTCAACTCTCAAAGAGAGATTCATGAAAACCAAAAACAAGTACCGCTTCAATATGTTTTAATGAAACAAATTATTTGGAATTTTTTGTGTGTGTTGTGTATTAGGAGTTTGTTTAATTAAACAAGTAGAAAAAAAATTAGCCAAACATACTCTAAGCATTCAGTAAATCCAATTAACCTAAGTTACAAATTCAGCCTAAACTTGGAGTTCAACCACATCAAGTAGTAAAAGTAGATATTTTCCCTTTTTCAAAACTCTTCAGCTCGATATGTAATATTTATATTTGGTTGTGATCATAGTAAGGAAGGAAACACTTGACGAATCAACATGGTTAGTATATTGTATGCATTACTAGAAGACTTAAGAAACAAATAAGCAGGGTGCCCTAATGAAATGATTCACATGTTCGCAAAGAAAGAAGTTGACAAATTACCCGTTTAAAAGTACGGGGACGGGAAGCGGAGGTACCAGCAACTGCAATATCATCAAAAACATAACGCATTAACCACTTATAACAGGACTCAACCGTAGTAGATTATAGTTCAAGTCAAAGATCTCTGATCTACACCTCCATGTTGCATAAAATAAAATTGGACAAAGCACTTGAATATCCATAGAGCTAATGACCTTGATCCAGACCGTTATAGAATCGTGCTACTATTAAATATACCGTATTTATTATCAGAAAACTGATATTTCCATGTCCTATGGAGTCAAAACTTTTATATTCTATGGCTCTTGGATATAATGAAATAAATCAAAATGGTTCGTTACACAACCTACACTTCTTATGTATTATTAAGTAGTAGTTAGTGTTGCACTTCACTCTTGGGTCAGAGAACACAAAAATTATCATAATTGTCAGAAATCTTCATCTCTTGCCACAATCTACACTACAAATAAAAAATTATGACAATTGACGGAAAGTTTCATCTCTTGCCACAATCTACATTAGCAATATCAACTTCTTTTTAATCTTCCAGTAGTTCACAAGATTGTCGTATTTTGATTTTTGAGAGTTTTACTTTTTAAACTTTGGTCTTAAATATATTTGTTTATGTTGTATAATATTTGATAAAAATATATCGTGGAAAAGAATTTGAAATGTTTTTCGTTGATATAGTTTTATCGAAGTAATATATATCACAATCAAAAATATTTAAGATAAAAGTTTAAAAAGTATATTATCAATCGAAAATGTGAAATCTTTATGAGCAAGGAGAGGAAATGATGAACACCATACATAATCTATACAAGATAATACAGCCTAATGGACACTAAGTATCAGCTTCACAAATGAACAAAAATATCAAAAGGACATCATGATATCTATTTTGGTCATCTGAAAATAACAATTAATGCCGTCATAGATTGTTGGCTTTTTTATAATTGTAACTGGCTTTGGCATTAAATATATTTGTTTGTGTTATATAATATTTATAAAAATATATAAATGTAAAAGAAATTTTGAAATGTAGTTTCGTTAATATAATTTTTAAATAAAAATATTCTGATCCAAGTTGAAGATGAGCAAAAAAGTTAAAAGTGGGCAATCTTTTTGTGGAATGGAAGGTATATATTACCCTGCGGGGAGCCACGAGAAGATGTAACAACTTCATTATGTATTGAATAATAGCATAAAGATAAGTCGATCCAATCGATCCCCTCGAATGGTCACCCCTGGCAGGAACACCATCTGAAACCACGACTTCATTTCTACCAAACAGTTACCACAGAAAGAAACCCAACTCCTCAGCTATATTTCGAATATTAATCTCGATGCTACTCCATAATTGCTAACATTTCTAAATTTCGAACACATTACATCATCAGCAACCATATATAACAAATGCTCAACCACAATTAAGAAGCTGATTCACGAAAAATGAAGCAAAATGAAAGCACTGAATTTCAATACCAAAGCTGAAAACATATCCAAACAACAAGAAATAATATCCAAATAATCACTATGAAATTACAAAATCGAAAAATTATATCTTTCAATGGCAAGAACGCAATATAACATGAAACAATCAAATAACCAATAAAAAATTACAAAACATTAAACAAAATTAAATCTTTCAGTAAAAAACAATAAATCAGTGGAAATAATCAAATAACCAATAAGAAATTTGGAAAAAATCTTTCAACGGTAAGAACACTAAATAACACGAAATAATCAAATAACCAATAAAAAATTACATAAAAATTAAATGGTTTTACAAATTAAGAAAAGATAGGAAAGTTACTCACTAAGAAATTACAAAAAACACTAAATAACATGAAATAGTCAAATAACCAGTAAAAAATTACATAAAAAATTAAATCTTTTCATAAATTAAGAAAATATACTAAGAAATTACAACAATTAAATAGTAATTAAATCATTCTAAGGAAACCCCACATAATGAAATAATCAACAATAACTAACAAAAAATATAAAAAAGTAAAAATAAAAATGAATTATTTTGATAAGTTAACATAAGATAGTATAATTACTCAAGTCTTCAGTGCTTGTGAACTGGCGACGACCAGTGGGTTTTCCCTTGAATTTTCCTCTTCCCATCAATTAATTAATTAATTGTAAACTCGAAATATGATATATTATCAGTGAATTCGAACTTAAAGAAATTTAATTGGATTTAATTATATGGTGATTTGATTTGAAGAGTTATAGAGTTATTATTATTATATTACTGAAGGTGGAGGGAATTTGGTAATATTATTAGATGCTCCTACGCCTCGTTCTTACGCAAACGGGAATATACTTGGCATCGAGCCGAGTAAAAATATTACTTCCTTTTATGTTTAATATATAATCATAAATAAAAAGTAATAACATTATTAAAAAAAAATTATTATGACTTATAGATAATTTTATTTGTTATATGAAGAGTGTATATTTTTTATTTTAATTATTTTAGTTTAATTTATTGATTAATTAAGCTTAATTTGAAAAATTCTGATGATTTTTGAAGGTTTAATTGGAAAATTCTGGCTTTCGAAGGCAATGCGGATGAAACTAGGTTAGTACTACCGGTAATGAATTAGTCAGTCATAACGTTGGCTCATTCTTGCAGGCTTCGTTATCTTAACAAGTTGAGTCGGGTACTCAATCTGTGACTTAATTTCGACTCGTTTAATGTATATATGGGAAACTGACGTATTTCAGGTTGTTAAAAATTTTCTGAAAGCTACACCCGTTAAGTAGTGTTCTTTTAACGGTGAAATATCCATTTGCCATAGATTTAAGCTTGGCAATTCTTATCTTTAAAAATAGAAGCGAAAATGTCTTTCGACTCCCAAAGCTCTTATTTGTAATTGTGTAAGTAAGCACTGTTATTGGGCGGATAACCAGCGACCCCCCCGGGACTGAGCCAGCGGGGAGCAGTCGACTCTTTCATCCAGATAGAGTAATGACGGTCAGGATATGAGATATTACTCGTGAGCGTTTGAATCATGGCGGCAGTGGATTAACGGTGGGGGGTATATGCGTGACTTGTTGAAAACCTAAACCTGGTCGTTCAACTTTTTGTTGTTATTTCGCTCGCCACCGCCATACATCGTGCCAGTGCCGATCTACCGTCCTAAACTGGTCGTTATGTTATGTAGTTATGTTTGTTTGATTAGTTGATATTTTTGTTGATTTTTTTATTTCGATTTGCTTGAGATCCTTGATAATGACCATTTTGCTTAAATGATTTAGGGATTTTTAATTCGGTTTGTGTTATTTTTTCATTTTAAGCATTTGAAATGATATTATTTTAAAGCATGTTTGATTCTTATTATTTTTGGAGTTCTTTTTAATTTAAAGATGCATTCGTAGCACTACTTTTTGGTGTTATGTAATTAATTTTAAAAAGTGTCTGATTTTGGTAGTTAGGTTTTGAATTAGGAATTTTGAGGTTAAGGTTTTTAGTTAGGGACTTAATTAGATTTTGATTTAATTAAATTTTCAATTACAGTTTTAGATTTGGAATTGATTTTAGGTTAGGGGTTTTACAGATTAGAGATTCGATTATTGTTTATAATTAGGGTAATTGAATTAGGAATTCTGATTAGGAGTCAATTAGGGTTCTGATTAGGAGGTAATTGAATTAGGGGTTTACAATTAGGGATTCAATTAGGATTTACAATTAGGGATTTACAATTAAGGTTTACAATTAGGGTAATTCAATTAGGGTTTTAATTAGGGATTCAATTAGGGTTTACAATTAGGATAATTGAATTAAGGGTTTTAATTAGGGTTTACAATTAGAGTAATTGAATTAGGAGTTTGCATTTAGAGATTCAATTAGGGTAATTGAATTAGGAGTTTTAATTAGGGTTTATAATTAGAATTGATGCGTAAATTGAATTTAGGGTTTCAATTAGGTTAATTCATTTTTAATTGGCAATTTCCAATTTGTAATTATTATTTGTAAATTTGAAATAAACTAATAATTTACGTCAATTTTAATGTCTTTCAAGATTAACACCACATGCCCGCTCCTTGGCCAGATGAATATAATAGCGATGAGGCTGACCGAGGAATAAAGATTGGGGGCTGTGGATATTAATAGTCAAGCGATTAATTGACCGTTGCGGTGATTCTGTCGCGGCCGGATGACATGCTTGAGACAAATACTGCATGGCAAAGGTGTGACAGAAATAAGGAAATGAATCTTATTTGTTTCGGATGGTACCCGAAAAATGGAAATGTAAATAGTGTAGCTTATTTGTGTATATTTATGATGTCGAAGTATCGTAGTGCTTTAATGCCAAAATGCTTAGACAATTGTTTAAAGGAAGTTGAACTTAGTTCATGGTGAAAACACCGTTTCAATCTACTTTTTAATCTTTGTGATGCAGTGATGCTAGAAAACCTAGCAATACATGGAAATATAATCGGCTGTAAGGTTAGAGGAGAGCACTCCTCGTATGGTTTTAGGTCGCGAGTGTCGCTTACATGATGGAAGGAGTTATATTTAATAAGTTTAGGAAAATAAATCGCTTGGTATATTAGAATTACTAGACCTTATTTGATAAGAAAGATTGTGAGACTTTTTTATCTTGAAGAGAAAGTAGAATGAAAAAAAGCTATGTCTTTAGTTAATAGGATTAGTTTGACCAACGATCGCGTGGTGGTCACAGTGGGCAAAAATTGGGTATATGATTGTCGGCTGCCCATTCGTTGATCTTCAATAACGAAGCTTAATAAAGAGTCACTGAAACTTTTCTTAATGTGCCTCGTTAGTGAGGTTATTCTTAGAAAGAATTGTTAAGGGTGATAGATGATTGGCGTATTAGGAAAAGTAATATTCATTTACGTTGTTAATGTACGCAAATGGTAATTCGTTTGAAGGTGGGATTTTAGTAATAGATTGAACACCACCCATAGCGAGAGCTGACATTCCATGTGAATGTTGTGCACACATTTTTTTTTAAACTTGCTAGTTGACATGGACTTGATATAATGAAGTGCGTGGTTGATAAAAGGTTAGAAATGATGTGAGGTATTTGTTAGTCACAGTCGAGATGTAGAGCATTTAAAAGATAGTGGCGGGATTCTGACTTGAGGGGAAGATGCAGTATTGATACGAAACTAGATGGAATTCCACGGTTGATGTTGTCAGCTGCTTACTTATCACAGGCTGTATAAGCTGAATATCACGAGGAAAGAAAATAATTTCACTATTTGATTGATCCTACTAATTGGAATGTCATTTATGATATATCTGAGGATTTTGGAAACATTTGATGATATTCTTGTGATAATTGAAGTGGCAACCTTTGCCGTATAAGCACTGTTTCTAGCTGAGCTTTATAGAGTTAAGGTGCTCTTGGATCAGCAATGTGAAAGTCCCCTTAATCAACACTTAGGGATACTTGCAATGGAAATGAAGCTTAAATATGACAAATATTGGTCGCAAAGTAATCTCTTGATCTCCGTTAGAACGTGCTTGATCGAGTACCATGTCTATTGTTGCACGATGCAGTGTTGCCTATTGTTGTTATCCTTTGTTATGCGATCTGTTGTTACTATTATGCATTTATGATAACTATAATAATGCTAATGATAAGTGATAGTATATAGAGGTTGTTTATTATTTGCCATTTGTATATTATAGAGGTTGCGATCTGTTGTTGCTGATACGTTGTTACTTTATTCTATTTGTTGGTGATCACATTATTTGCGGTGTTAAGCGATACATTTGTTGCACGATCTGTTGTTGCCTATTATGCATTTATGGTAACTATCGTACCCGATAGTGACATTATCGAGGTTATTTGTGTTAGCATTTGCATGCTGGGTTGCCTATTTCTACATTTTAGTTCTTGACTAATGTTGTTGCCTATTAATCTATTAGAATGCCAATAATGACATCTTCTGATATTTTGAGTTAATTGTATTTACCTATTCTGCATTTATGGTAACTAAAATACCAATGACAGTGATCTGAGGTTAATCTGTTGCCATTTGTGTTAGGTATAAAATGATTTTTCATTATATGGGTTTATCCATTCTTGTATCCAAATGGTGATGAAGCAAAAATGTGTCGAAGTGCGGTGGTGAATAAAATTATCCTCCACTTTGTTTAGCTCATGAGGTCACTACAACTGATATTTGGCCTCAGGCTTCCCAAAATAATCCTGGCGGTGCTTGAGGTTCAAGATGTTTTGGATTAGGAAGAGAGCACGTTTGAAGCGTTCCTAAAAATTATTGATGGTATTGGTAATACTAAATCACGATCTTGAGTATTTGGGGAGGTTCCGTTGAAATGTACCGAGAAGGGATTAAGTTTAATATCTTAAGCTTGGTGGATGGCTAATGGAAGCCAAATATCCCTATTCTTTCTAGAATGGAAAAAGATATTACTGATAGGTTACAAGCATTTGTGAATCGGCTTAGTGCGAACAGCGGTAATTGATCTAAAGAGGATATGAAGGCAGCCAGCGGTTGAGATGCTTTTTGTGGAAGCGATTGGGTGAAAGAGATGTGGGTGAAGAAAGGCGGACAAAGCATTGTAATTGATTTAACTTCTTTCTTCTTAGCATTATTTTTATGTATTTTTGAGTGATGGTAGTTGCTTCTTGTGTAGCTTAAAGAATCGTCGATGACGCTGCGATATCGTTTTGGTGAAAAAATCACAGTGACAGCGACAACCACTTGATGAAATGCGTTACGCAACCTATGATGAATCTTGAGGCTTTTTGATTAAATGTTAAAGATTTGTTGCCTATTTTATTTATGATCTGATATAAAACATGTTATTATGTTTATGCTACATTTCTGCTGCATTACTCTACATGCTACATTTTAAGAAGTCCTTTTAGGCAATGATGAAGTGTTTAGAGGCAAGGCTTAAGTCATTTCATGTTAGTGATGAATTATTTGAGATGGACACTTTTTGATTCGATTCGTTATGGATATACCAAGTTGGTTGGATCTTTTACTCGGTTTATTAGATTTTGGATACAAAATCCGGGTGGGCCGATTATCGCCCGGTTAATGCTCGGATGATTCTGCAGTCCATTTTTTCACCGAAAAATTACGGTCGGTTACGGATTACCGATATTTTATCGGGTAGATCGTGGTCTTACATAGAGCGGGATCGTGCGGGGTATATTAATAAGGTTGTGGTGGCTATCTTGGGCCTTACCGAGCGGTGTGAATTGACTCCCGATATGAGAAGGGCTTTGTGTTGAGTTGGTTAATTTTATGTTATCTGTTTGTAATTTAAAATCAATAAAACAAATTATGTTGTCTGTTTGTAATTTTCAAATTTTAATCTTTATAGTTCTTTAACAATCATTCAATTTACTCTTTGTAATAATTTTCAATAACTTTGTTGTTCATAATGTGGCTTGTTCTTTTAATAGCATAAAAATGGTTTTAGGTAGCAACATAAAGTGATCATCAGCGGTTTAAATTATTCTTCTGGCCGTAGAGTATGACTTTTTGGGTAATCTTACTAGTGTCTTCTATGCTTCTTGGGGTATGGCTTTTGATCGGTCCCTTAACGCTTTAATATGTGTTACATAAAGTCATCTTATGTAAACTTTGTAAGAAATTTACAACAGCTTTTAAAGTGTTCACAAAAATTCAATTAAATAACACATTTTGCTTTTAATGTAGCTTTTGAATATCACCAAATTTTTAAGCCTTTCTTGTTCTTAACCTTATTGTAACACTATTTTACAATTAGTAACACTTTTAGATATGTCCAAATTTGTTTAAGTAACCTTTATTTTCTTATTAGTATCACTTTTCGATATCTCTAAATGTCTTTAAAGTAACACTATTTGATTATATATGTATCGCTTTTTTATTATTAGTAACATTTTAAATATCTTTAAAGAACAACTTTCGATCATATATTTCTTCACGCTATGTAGCGTTGTTCATTATTAGGTAACAACATATTATTATTATTATTATTATTATTATTATTATTATTATGATTAATAATTATCATTATTATGAAAACTAGAAGAAACATTTTATCATATATGAATAAATAACGAGAAAATATATTGATAAAATTATAATTAACTTATTCAAATAATCGATAAGATATAATTACGTAGTATATCAGCTTAGCATTATTGAAAATTGATAATGAATAAAAATACCAAAGTTGTTGTCTATTGCAAATATTAAAAAATAGCTTGCATAATTCTTCGTAGCGAAGTTGTATGTATCTTCGATTACGTATTACAATAAATGCGATGTCAGCGTCGATAAGCGTGTTAACATTTTACATATATCTTCATTATCTGAAATCACGTTTCTGTCGTAGCGATTCGGTCTTTCGATTAAACATAAAATTTCTATTCTAGTAAATAAATGCTTTGTCATTTTTATAGGGGATTAAATCTTTGGAGGTCGGTGGATATATAATAAAACATCAATCATATGCGATAAATGGACATAGATTTCATAATGGAGCCTGTCTACAACAGTCGAGATAATGTAGGAAAATAATGAAGCGTAACATTAAGACATTTATTACACTAAACCCGACAATAAAAACTCGATTGTATACAAGTTCTCGAGAAAAAAATAATTCTCTCATCATATTACTTACTACTTTCGATAAATGAATCAAATGAATCGCTGTAAATCTTAACAATAAACTTCATGTAGCATAGTCGTTTTAGCAATTCTGCATCCTGTGTCGGAAAATAAAAGAGTTCAGTAAGCAAAAGCCATAAGAACACAAATTCTCAATTACTTTTAAATTCTCGAGCTTGATTCCACGCTCGGTATTACTTACGGCCTTCATTATATGTAAGCTGTGATACAAAACACCGTGAAATGCTTGAATACACGTGATACTACACGGAACAATAAAAACTGCTAATTGATCCTTAAATTCTCAAAAGTATAAAATATATTTAGTTGATGACATATACCTAGCTAAAACGCCTAAAAAACTGAACAAGAAATCTGATAATCATGAAAAAGTGAAAACTTGAGAGTTATGTAGGTCCTCATGATGATCCAATAATGGATGCAACGAAGTAAATTTTATACTAGTATATGTCATCAACTCACACTAGTATAAAAGAATATGACGTGGTGCATTGTGTGAGACATAATCATCTTAAACAATGATTTGTCAAGAGCCGGCAATAGAAACTTACCATCACTCAAACTCCAGGCTCTGTAGTTTCCTCAAAACCAGCGCATATTGTGAGGACAGCACCTTTTTCCAGCTTCCTGGCTTGTGTTAATAAGAGAAACTACTAAAATTTATGGAAAATCAGCAAATTACCTCGATATTTTAGATTATTTGACAACAAGGGTAGGCAATATTGTTACATCACCTCGTGAACCTTTTAACCTACAATTTAAAAGTATTTCAAAACATCTTAGCAAAATTGAAATAGCACAAATACAGGCACCTTGCTCTTCCCCGCGCCAAGTGGGGTTGTCTTCATCAGCCTCAGGGTCACCCATACATTTCTCAATCTTCTTCAAATCAAGCCCTGAAGAAAGTGATGATTTCAATACCAATATAGATAACTCAAATCATTGTAATCACATCCAGAGCTAGATTACCAAGAGAACTAATAACGCTGTCGGCACATTCTTTGTTGTATTTCTTCTCCTTCATGGGGCATCTGATTTGAAAATCGGTCACATAGTCCCACCATACCCAAGGCTTCTTGGTCTCATTCACCACCCGGAAAACGCAAAGTTGCCTCAAGTTCTCAAGAACAACATCTTTATCCTAATCGACAACCAGCTCCAAAATACAGTAACAAATAATCATATACCAAATAAAAATAAAAAACCACGGTAACAAACAATTATCTACAAAATTAGAAATATAGTAACATATACAAAATTAAAAATTACATACAAACTCAAAATAAAAAACTAAATCAACAAGTAATTATACTCTAAATCAGAAACACGATACGATAATTAACAACATTATCAATAATTAGAAATATATAATAATTTTTTCAGTACCTCGCCGACGACATCTTCTTTTCGGGAATTGAATTTGGTGCCTTTGTAGATGTAATTCTCGCAAGTGCCACATCGGATACTCATCGAAAAACATCGAACCTTAATCTCTGCTGGTTATTCAGTTTGCCTCCTACATACGTAGGCTTCGCTGGATCGAAAATCTGGTGGGTAATATTTGTTCAACAAATTCCTTTCTCCCATTTTTTATTGATGAAGTCAAAATTGCAAAAAAAAGTCAACGCAGAGGGTGGGGTGGGTAGGGGAGGTAGGGGGAGGGATATATGGGTGGGGGTAGGGATAGAGGTGGGGGCCGTGGGTGGGGTGGTTTTGAGGGAAGGGGGGAACGGGCCGAGGCGGCGTGACTGTGGGGGAGGAGAGGAAGGGCTACGGCGGAGAGAGGTTGACGGCGACGGAGGAGGAAGAGGGAAGGGGGGTGTCTGATTTGATAGTGAAATTTGGGGGTTTAGGGGTGGGGTTATCTGAGCTGTTATACGCACCAAATAAATGTTTGAGGGTGAAATAGTATTTTACCCCTATTTGTAAGTGTGGTAATTATAAAAATTATCTTTCCTTGGGTAAAATAGTTATTCGAGTCTTAAAAAAACTATTTATTTGGGTGTGTATATTGGATCGGGGTTATACGGTAGTTATTATTAATTAGTTTAGGGTTTAAATTTTTAAAATAAAAATAATTTCATAAACATGAAAAATCGACCTTGAATGAATAGATTAACAACTACAAAATATATCATAAACAAATAAAGCTTAGCTGATAGTAATTACTTGACTAATCCCAGCCAGCCGCGATTCATTTTACGATTGACTAATCCAATATATTTAACAAAAAAAAAAGATGAAAGGCTTGATAAATAAATTTAAATAATTGACAAAGTAGATGAAGGGTTAAACTGCACAGATAGAGATGAATAAGGGTTTAGAGACGTGTGGTTATGTGATGAAAAATATCGGCAAGAAATTGGGGATAAGTGGCTATGTGATGAAAAATGGTAAATGTTCAACAAAATTAATTGAGTTGTTATTCATATACCGAAATTGACCCAAAGGATAGTAATTCGTTTTAACCCACGTAGTTGTAATTGTAGTATTTGAGCTCAGGGGTAAACTGGTCAATTTCGATTATATTGTTAATGTTTAAGTGTGTGTATATATATATATATATATATATATATATATATATAGGAAAGTGTTAAGTGGGGGAATTCGAAAATAATGTTCTTTGGGGGGCTTGAGCCACGTCGATTTTTTGAATGGAAGGGCTTTGAGCAACATAACTTTATTTGTAAGATATAAAATTATATAAAATTAATCATTAACAATTTTTAATTTGTTACATTAAGTGATACTTAAGGTAAATTGGATTTTAATATATACATATTTTTATTTTTAATGTGTTACAATAATAATATTGTCATTGGGTATCAATGTTGTAACATTTGATTTACATAAATTATGCCTTAGCGTAAAAGTAATCGCTTAAAATATTACTTATTATGTAAGTGTTACATTGAGTGATACCTAAAGTATGTAACACAAAAAGTAAATACCTTAAAATATTCACGTATTTTTAAAGTGTTACATGAGTGATCACAAAGTATGCTTGCCAAAAAGTAATCTGTAAAATGTTCACACTATTTTAAAGTGTTACATGGAAGTGTCTATAAAGTATGTAACCTTGAAAAAAGTGATCTGGCAAAATGTTAACTATGCACAAAAGTGTTATATAATAAAAAAGTGTTACATAGGTGTTACTGTCGCGGCTTTATAATTCCGATTATTAAAAGTGTTACATGCGGTGTTACACAAAGCCATTTTCTATAGTAATTTACCAAATTCTTTTTGTCAATTTGTCAGAAAGACCATCCCGAGATGATGAGGTTGAGAAAGATGATGTATCGCGAGGAAAGATTTTATTATTTATAATAATATCCGCAGAAATCTTCACAGTACAAAAAAATTCATCAAAGCGATTGGGGTTCTTATCGGTCTGAATTATCTCCTACGTATCTTATAATATGACTTGACTTGATATAGTTTCAGGCTGAGCAGGCTCGAATTAGCGAGTGGATATAATGTCTTGGGCCAGGCGCAGGGCGAGAATTTGGTCTTTGAAGAGTTGGATATGGTCAGAGGCAAATTGCGCTGCGGCCTTGATCCGATGTGGTTCTATGGACTTGATCTTTGTCTTGGAGCTTTGTCGTTGAGATATGGGGAATTTAGATGGTGGGATGAGGATCAGCTTGGTATGTGTAAATTTGGAAGGTCTTATTCTGGCATAACGATATAAATTTGGTGGCTTTCTTGAAGTGGATATGTAGAATTTCAGTTGGGCCAACATCATGTCTTTAACTTGATATATGAGATCTTTGGACAACTTGCGACCTTCTTTTGTGGATATGTACTTATGGTGGGACTTTGATATGATGACTTGGATATACCTTGATGTTGAATGTAGAGCGAGGAGAACTTTAGTAGACGTCACTGCTCTTTGATTTGATTTGTTCAGGGGGCACCTTGTTGTATCTCCTCTGACTTTATTTGAATGTTGAGTGGGCGGCTCGGCTTACCGTCGTCTTTGGCATGGTCTCGGCTGCTTGATGTATTAGGCTTTATTTGGAGTTCGGAATGGGGCTTGACAAGCTGATCTCGCACTTGACTTGACATGGTGTAGGGGCCTCAGCGTATTTCACTCGATTGGAGTGGCAGTGTCCCAGGTGCGCCTTTGAATCTTCAAGTTTAGAGGTATTTCTAGCGCTTAGGTGTCATATTTGATCTTAGCAGGCGTTCATGACTTTCCACTTTTCTTTGCCTTAATTTTACGGATATGAATGACACTTTGACAGCACCCCGTGGTGTAATAGAGGGGTATTTATAGGCTTAGGACTTAACCCACAATTGGTTGATCCATATTTAGGTGGTCGTGATCACCGACCGTTGATAATGAGGCATGATACGGACATGATTTATTTAGATTAAATATTATAATAATATTATAATTCCATCGACTTTGCATTTTGGAGAATCTGGTGCCATAGCCTGACTTTTCTAGAGGCAAATGTTACTTACTCGTTTTTTCTGAGGTAAAACCGGAACTTTTTTATTTCATTTTTATAACCGATTTATTATTAAAATCACATAAATTGAGAACCTGTTTAACACATTCATCATCACGAGGTATAAAATTAGGTTTTAATTTAATAATAAACCCTAATTTACCACAGTAATTAATTCAAATTAATTTAAAATATCGGGAATAACCCAATTTACCGTATTAGGTGCTTGATTGGAGGGCTCGGTCGAAGCACTGTCAATCACAATTGTGTGATTGGTTGTGAATTAATTAAACCAATGAATTCAAATAAATTGAATTTTATTAATTTAAATTGATTATTTTTTTACTGTCTACAGATGAATTGAGGTTTGAGAAAATTGATAAATAAGGTGATATGGACGGCGATATTGCAGATGTTGACGAAATTGAGCTCGAGGGAATTAATGAGGCGTCTACAGATCTTATTATTGGTGACTAGAGGGTTGAAGGAGCAGGACAATGAGATTATGTGCAATGTCAAGAAAGTAATGATACAAGTAAGACTATAGTAGTAGATGTATGGAAACATTTGAATATAATCACTGACGATCACAGTGCGGTTTACGTAGTTAGGCCAGGATCATGAATCTTTTAAGTTCGAGAACTTGTCGTGTGGTCCAAATGGGGATTCACAAAGCAAGGACCGGGTTGTCTGTAGGAAACACTCAGGCGATCGAGTTAGTAAAGGATCGAAAGAGTTTAGTTTTACGAAGGAAATTTAGGTGTCAAGTGAACTTGATTTGTCCTCGAGGTTTGCTAATAATATTTCTGGACCGTTACTTTGGTCGAGCCTTGATGGCCCTTTATTACCGATTAATGATTTTATGGTCATTAAAAGGTAGAGTAATTAAGATCTTAATTACCACCTTAATTGAGTCGAATCAAGCCGTTAGTCTCAGCGGTTCTCTTCCCTACCGAGTTGGAATTTGTAACCTTTTCGGGGTTTTAGCGTCTTGGCCCGCCCGTGTGATCATGGCCGTTTGTTGGTGCTTGTTACGTCATGCCCGAAGGGCCCGTCTTGGATTAAGCTATTTATCTTGTCATTACCAATGTTTCAATATCTTGACTTCACTTGGCCTGTTATCTTTGACCGACTCGGGTGCCCATAAATCTCGGCTGTGGATGCATTCCACCGTAAAATCTGTAGGCACGAGGTTTTTATACTTGTTTGCGGCTTGTATCGGAATCAAAATTCACTTAGCTACATTGCTCGTTTGATTATCCTTGAGACATTTGGGGTTCTCCAGAACTACCCCGCCGGCGGTTGATCAGGAATCACCTCCATGAATAGACTTTCGAAAATAAGGTTTTTAGCTTCCAAGCCCTGGCTTGAAGCGTACAGTTTCTCCATGAGGATACCCATCTACATTATCGCGGTTGACATAATATACCGTTTTGAACCCTTCTCCTCCTCCAGTGTGATGCCATGGCCCGGCAGCGCCAAATAAAATTAGGATATCGCTTTACAAGCTAGTCGCGCCCGGCGGTGAGAGAGGCTGGCCGATGCCTTCAATTCTTAAAGGACTATTATGTACACGGTCTTGCCTATGCAAATTATTTTATTATTTTTATAATAAAATTATAATGAATTTTTTTTAAAAAAAACTTCAAAAATAAGATGAGAAAAGTTACCATGAGAAAAAATAAAGATAGAGGATTTGTGAAACAACTTTTTATTTTCTATTGCGATAATTCTGAGGTATTCGTGATAGATAATATTTATAGTAGTAGTTTATGGAAAATATATCTTGTTAGCGGTTACCGTGAAGAAATTACTATAAAAATTAAAATAAATAAAAAAAGTGCTCGGAGGGTAAAATAGGAAATACATTAATTTGGAGCACGGCTTTGTAACAGCCAAATCCACACTTCTAGCATTATATATGAAACAGATTTCTCGCTCGGAGGTCGTTCAAATTCTCACCACTTCTTTGTGAAGCTTTAATGAAGGGCAAACTCATATCCAGAGCGTGAGATATGTAAGGCAGAATCGAGGCAACGAATCCTCCCCGTCGGGCGTTGTACCCGTTCTTTGTCCGGGGGACTCTGAGGCTGCGCGCGTTATCTTGTCGAGGTTAGGCTCGATCCTTGTTGGCCCAATGTGTAGTTAAAGGAACTTTACCGAAGGTTTGCTTCATGATCCGCCCGTCTTATTGATGATTAGCATGTCATCCGTATAGATCTCACGTATTCAGTTGACTGGGTAGAACACTTTGTTGACCGTTCTGATATGTGGCTCCGCGTTCTTGAAGCGAGGCACGTGAATATCAGTGATATCCTCGGAATGCATCGAGGAAATCCTGACCTTATCACGTGCGCTTAGTCAACCCGGTACATGATGTTATTGGCCAAAGGGTAATCCGTCGGCGAGCACTGTTGATCTTCGTGAAGTCCGTCTTGCCATCCTCATGCCATTAGGTTTTGGAACCTGCTTGTCGGCCCGGCCGTATCGGAAACAGAGCTACCGGATGGCGTAGCCTCGTCTTTCTACCCGCCCCCGGCTGTAGTTCGATCTTGAAGACCTACATGGGATCCTGCAAATGACGGGATCTTTCCCGGTCTCCTCGTCACGACCGCCTGTCTTCTTAGGGTTACTCCTGCAGGACCTCAGGTGTACACATTCCGGTCTCACGGAACCCTCGTTCCAGGGGCGTGGTTCCCTTACTATCTACGACTTTATTACCGGCTTGAGTCGAGGCTAGATAGCATCCTCGTGCTTTCTTACGGACCACATCTCCCGATCATTACCGTGTTAGGGGACTTCATTTTAGTGTATAAAGGACACCGCGCCTGAAACTTTGACAATGTAGGCGCCCAGTAATCAGTATAAACTCATCTCAAAAAGAAAGTATTCCTGATAGTAAATTCGGCCATGCTTGTGGCCTATTCACGGATCTTCCCGTAGTAATAAAAAAGCTTAAGAAACCCCGAGGACTCAGCTGCATTTCTGTAAGGAAAACCCACAGCGGAGTAAGCGACACAGCCAGATCGGGCACAGGCTGCATCCCAATTTGAGATAAACGTCGAAACGAGATATCTACCCGGCTTCCGATATCGCGGCTGTCGAATTTCAGCGTCGGCGTTGCTTATCGCGGTGATAATCAAAAGTTTTCATGAGGGCACTTGACCCCTTCAAAAATCGCCGTGGAGAAGAACGGTCGGAAACTTCAGGCGTCTTCCTGCGATTTACAGCGTAAATTCCGACACGGGTATGCGGCTCGTCTGGCTACTCCCGGAAACTCCTCCTCCGCTCAGAGCCCGGAAATGGTGACCACTCGGCGATGTCGAGAGTCCGTCGAGATCGATTTAATAAAATGTCAAGCGTCTGTTCCTTATTCCACAGGTCTCATATGGAGCGTATCCCTTAAGCGCCCTGTGAATAAAACTTTTCTATCTCAACCAGTGTCGGCGATGCTTGATGCTCTTGCCCGTGATTTACATACTCTTAGCAAATTTTCCCATGTCTCTTTATTCCTGAAGTGTACGCGATATAGCCGTGGTATCTTAGCTATCTCTACTACAGAACACGTTCCAATTTGTAGTCTTTAGAGGAGTCAAGTACTCAATCTTCCCTCGTTTACCTCCTTCCCGGCTTTCTCGGGCCGCTTGGGAAGCGAGAAAGCCTTAACCACTAGGTAGGTCGGTCGGGGAGTAAGCCACATCGGGTGCACGGATCTATCGAAAGCGGTTGTCTCACAGGCTCGGGGCCGGGCCGGTTATCATCCGCCCGGTCGGTTCCTACGTCCTTTTCTCCGCTCCTCGTCCAGTATATATTTGTAGGGAGCATTGGGTGACGACATATCGCAGGTACTTTCTTTAGAAGGCGATTCCTTGAATTTGCTCGGTAGCAGGCCTCATAGCCCAGTCTGACAATCTTTTGATTGGCCCACGTATATCAAATCTAACTCTATCCCCAGCCCCGCTTTGGAAGGAAAGCGTCAGCTTCGGTCTTCGCTTTGTTTGATAGTGTGAGGAGTTACCGTCATGTCTCTATAGAACCACTTCCCAGCATAGGTTCTGGTGAACCCGATTTTTGAGCTCTTCAAGGGATGTAATACATCCGCCAGGTAGCAGTTGAACCATTTTAGTGTTGGGCCAACGAAATTTGGATCGTATTGCAGTATACCTGTATCCGGTTCTTTGGAAAGACATGCAGGGCCCCGAAACTCCGTGATGTGTTCTGGGATCAATAACTTCCCCGTGAATTTGGTAAACACGGGGACTTTTATTCAATCGTGGTGAACTCCGGTTTAAGAAAAATTACTAGCCTGCCCTGACTGATGTTGGTCCCAAACACCGACTTGTCTCGTACCACTGAGAGAGCGTCAGCGTCGAACTTGGTACATATTACGTCTGTGGGGGGGTGCAGTGCAAACGTCACATTCATGGCGTCGTGGCGGCTTTCTTTTGCCACGCCCATTCATTCCCCATTACCAAGCGAATTATGGGTATAGGTACCATCAGGGCGGATGATACCTCTAGGGGTTACTGCTCCCGTCAGAGTTGGGGCCATTCATGATTCTTTGCGTCGCTAGTTATGATGATGAACCATAAATTCTATTAGTATCACAAACCGTCTACAGTGGGTCTTGAATTTCCCAGCACTCGGTATTGTTCCTCGGACCTCGATTGGATTGGATCTTGGTTTATTTGGGGAATTCTCACATTCTTGAGTTAAGTCATTAATATTAGTCCATGTTGCCGGAGGCGGTTGTAGATTACTCCGTTGTTTCATAGTAGTAGCTTCTGAAATGTGTGGGTGGTGACTTTCATCCGTCTCCCATTTTGTAGTCCTGATGATGATCGTCTGAGCCGGTAGTGGGCCGGATCGAATCTTCAGTTGAACTTGTAGTCCCGAATGAGAGTTCTACCAAAACAAGGGCCAGGTTCTTGTTGGAAAGCAGCTCAAGCAGTCGAGTTAGTAAAGGATGAAAGAGTTTAGTTTTGAAAGAATTTGGGTGTCAAGTGGAAACTGCTTGATTTGTCGCGAGGTTTACCTTTTATAGTCTACCTGAACCGTTACTTTGGTCGAGCCTTGATGGCCCTTTATTACCGATTAATGATTTTTTGGCTCATTAAGAGATTAGGTATAAACCTTAATTGAGCCAAATCAAGCCGAGCCGACCTGCTAACCGACTTACCGTGCTTTTTTCGCATATCGCCCACCCGTAGCGTCCGTATCCATTTATTCGGTGCCTTGTTCCTGATCCATCTCGAATGGCCCAATCTTATTGGTCCAATTTTAGATCAGCCCATTTATTTATGGGATTATCAATCACTATTCATGATGGTAAAATAAAATATTAATGTAAGTATTGGCAAAACTTTGCTTAATCGTAAGACAACTTACTCACTTAAGAACACATTTGAAAGTTTGTAATGTTCGATATCAAAAAGTTCTAAAAGAAAGTTATGAAGGTCTTGGAGTTCAAACTAAACAAACTCAACTTCATGAACTAATTCTTGTTAAAGGTGAAAGTTCCATAGCCACCTATTCTTTTAACTTTGCGAGAGTTTTAGAACTTGTTACTTACATGATACTTTCTCGTGAATATCTTTTCAATGTTATTAAACACAGTCTTTAATAAATTTTGAGGGCATACACTTCTATTAGAAAAACAAATCAAGAGGGTATCTGTGAAGAAAAGAGTGCTGCTAGGCTCGAGCAAGAAAAAGCCGAGAGATTTAAGGTAATTTTTTCTAGTGCTGCACTAGTTTAACTAATCGATCAAGCAGGAAGTCGGGTTCAAAAAACTAGTGGATGCCATCTCGTCCGCTTTGGGTGTAGTGGCCGATCTCTCAAATCTTCCAAGTTGGAGCCTGGCCACGCCTGGTCCAAACAGAGCTCCTACAAAAACAAGGACCGGTTGTTCGCCGAAACACTGACGATCAAGTTAGTGTGCAAAGGATTCAAAGAGTTTTAGTTTCTACTGTGAAAGAATTTGGGTGCCAGTGGACTTACTTGATTCTCCTCAAGGTTTACCTTTTTATAAATTACTGGGATCACATTTGGTCGAGCTTCCACGGCCTCTTTATTACCAATTAATGATTTTATGGCTCATTAACGGGTCATGTAATATGAACTTAATTACCACCTTAATTGAGAAGAATCAAGCCATTAGTCTCCAATCCATTCTCCTTTCCTACCGAGTCAACCTTAACCGACTTTTTCTTACTCGTGTTTTTCGGACCGCCCACCCGCAGTCCAGTCCATTTATTCTGGTGTCTTGTTGTCGATCCATTCCCCCGAATGGCCCAATCTCATCGATCAATCTCAATCAACCCGGGCTTATTTATGGTGATTATCAATTGCCCCTGCACTCCACCCATTTCTGAGTAGGTCGGATCTTGAATATGGGGGATCTTTCAATCTCTCTACACCAAACAACGCCTTAAATTCCTTCATGCACGGTCGTGGACGCCTCTTCCAAGAGTCACCGCTTCCCGTTTTCATAACCTTTCCATCATTACTGAGATGACTTTAGCCCTTCTCTCTCTTCATTACCGGGCCAACCCCTTTGAATTTTGAATTCAAAAGTCTTCCTCATTTCGCATCAGTAATTTCTCTCTTACCTTCTCAAAAGCTCTT
This sequence comes from Lithospermum erythrorhizon, assembly GCA_019722365.1. NCBI lineage: Eukaryota > Viridiplantae > Streptophyta > Magnoliopsida > Boraginales > Boraginaceae > Lithospermum > Lithospermum erythrorhizon. The sequence continues at coordinate 37,159 of JADFUC010000841.1, forward strand.
TCATTATCCAAAAAACTATCTTTTCCTTGCTTTACCATGGCCCGCACTAAGCGCACTACCATTAGGGCAACCCCTAGTAAAGAGGGCAAAACGTCAGGAGCTGGAAGGCTTCTCCCCTTCTCTCCTTCTCCTCCCTTTTCCTGCCATCCGCTAGGCTTAGCGTGGCTCTGTCACCGGCCTTCGTTGACAAGGCCATGCATGACGGCTTTTCGCCTCGTGGGACTGTGGGATCATGCAGAATGGCCAACGCCTGGGTCCCCTGTGCCTCCTTACCCAGGCTTCCTCGCCTTATCCGACGACGCCGATTCCCTTCTCCTTCTCAGCCGGACCCTGTAGCATGGTCATCATCATTCCGCCCCATGACCCTGGGACACGAGCGCAGAACTGCCTGTAGCACCGGGGCGTGGAAAGCAGCCGAGTGTGAGCCTATGTAGCCTCGGCTCTTCGCCGAACTACCTCGACACGGCCCCAAAAAGAGGCCTGGGCCGAGGGACGATGCGATCTAGCGTTGTCGATCATCTAGTGGAGGGACACGGGGCGCCGCCAGCCCAGTGGCACCGGCCTCGACGCCGCCATGCCGTTTATCTTATTGGACTTTTGCCAGACGGAAGTCCAACACTCCTCACAGACTATGGGCGCCGGTACTCAACGGGCCGGCCGGACAATACTATTCCCCTTCCCCCTCTTGACGAGACCCTCCCAGCCCCTTAAGTTGGGGGTTTAGTTGTTTTTTATTTTATTTTATGTAATCATGTACTTCTACCCCTTTTGGGGTTTATTAATGCCATTTCTTGCCTATGTACCACGTGCTTGTCCTTTCGCTTGACACTGTTTTTAAGTTCTCAAGTATCGTTTGTTTGGTATTTACACCTCCATGTTGGCCGGGCTTTCTCCGACCTTTAGACACGGAGGATCTCGGCCCGCTTATTGCTGTGCATTCTTACCTTAAAGAGTTTTGTATGCATGTCTATTCCGCGGGTCCCTTTATCCTCCCTTTCAAGACGGTGAAACGTGACCTTCCGCTACGGGCCGGATTGCATATCGACATCTCCCTTTACCTGCAACTCCTCCCTGGCCCAATGAAAGAGGATTTGCTCCTTCGGACGGGCAAAGAGGGATGATTATACTCAAATATTTAGATAGATTTATATTTGCTCTCAGTTTGGCCTCAAGCTTCTAGTGTACCACAAGAATTATACTCTTTTTTCTACCCACGCAAAAACTTGCTGGAATACTTCGAGACAATTTTTAAAGGAACTAAGTCTTCTATTCATAATATGAGAAATACAAAAGTGAGCTTACACGTAGTACTTCCCGCTAGTACCGCATTCCACCACTGCTGCACCCTACCAAGCGGTTTCCAATTATATGTGATCACTCCAACCTCCGGACAAGTGTACGGGCCCTCCCAGCAGGACGACTCATGAATGGATGCTTGTGCGTTTCTAAGGACCAAATCCCCACTCAAGAATTGTCTCGCCCAAATGTATCCAAGTTAAGTCATAGCCTCAGCCATCGCCAACTCGCTATAGTATGATCTTTCAGTGAATCTCTGGCAAATGTAGCTGATGAATGACCTCCTAGACCAGCAACAGGAGAATGCCCTGGTCCACACTCAAGAACCAATAAACTTGAGGTCCGGAGGAACCATGCCCCAGGTGAGAGAGAACTCCGCAGACCCACCCGAGATGGCCGTGGATACTAGAGGGAATGATCGACCTTTTATAACTGCTGTAATACAAAGAACCGCCGACAACGTAATATTTATCAAGTAGTTTTGTGGATGATTTTGGGTACTTTTATTACCTGCTCATAATTTGGTTGTTTTGGGTGTTTAATTGACAAATAATATATATTATGTGATTCTGATATTTTTATTATTATTTGGGAAAATATATGCTAATTTAGACCAGAAAACTAAAAGAGAAGTCATGTCAGCCCATGTAATTTTCCTAAGAGTCGACAAAGTTCCGACGAAAAAGGAAAGAAAAGTGTGGCCCGATTATACAAAAAGCCCATCGGTATCAAAAGACTCCAGCTTAACCTACTACTATATAAAGTGCCTCGAATATTAAATATTCATTAAATTTTTCTTCTGCGGCAGAGTTTCGGCAGCAATATTATTATTCATTCACTTATTTTTTGGGCAGCAGAGGCAATGCGGAATATTAGCAGCAGCTTCTTACTATTATACCTCGCTTTCTTGAACGCTTTCGTTGAAGACAATCGATAAGATTTCTACTCTTTATTCATACTTAATTAATTTATAAAGTTTCAAGAATATTATTTATGAATTATTTTACATTTCTAGTAGCTAAATTTATTATTACCGGGGTTTGATGAGGCTCTCATTGGCTTTATTTTTCTATCCTGATTTCTAGTAGCTATTATAATTGCACTAGTATTAATCATTGAACTTAATTTGATTCGATTGCTTTAGAATCGCCAATTCTTTTATATGAGAACTCTAGGCATTACGTGAACCCCGAATCGAAAGGAAGGCTAATAGATCACTGACAGCTTAATTAGCGGGTTGTTGGCATGAAGTGCGCAACACGCTGATTGGTTCTCGATGATTTCCTTTGTGTGTTTCTGGTTTTTAGCTAATTAATTTCACTAGTGACATAGGAGATTAATTAAACCGAGAACATCCGTATTTAACAAGATAACGAACTAATTCCAGAAATTGGACCCTCAGCCATTGATAAATCTATTATTCGGATGTAGGAATATTTCACCGTTAGTGAAATGATACCCCTCGTCAATTTTTTATTCATAAGTTTATCCTTCTTAATTGGCACTGCACTTAAGCTTAACTAGTTTATTACAGCCAATTCTTAATACTTTAGTTTCATTTACAATTACAATTAATTTAAGCAACCAGCCTCTAAAATGATTCACCCCTTATTTCCGAAAGATCGCATCACTACGCGACTTGCTCTTTTCGCTGGTGAATATAATTTGTTCCATCAATCAAGGGAGCGTGCTCCCAAATGGGAGAGTAGAACCCCGTGAGAGATATCATCCGCTTCAGAGGAGGCCTATTTCTATACGCCTCGGTATGGGAAAATTAGCCTGGGCAGGCAGCCAGGGCCGCCATGACGCCCGCAACACGAGACGCCGCATCCCGCCTCACGATGCAATGATAGCCTTACAGCAAGTGTGGATGCCCTCGAAAGCTGACCGCATAACAAAGACGGGCTAACATCAGCCGCAAAATGGCACCTTTCTCCATCCATCCAGCTGGGCATTTATTTGTATTTATACTCCCTCGCAGGTTTATCAACAAGTTCTACGGGAAGACGGATCCCGAGGAACTCATCGGAGTTCTAGTCCCGTATGTCTTTCTCACTCACCAGCATCAAGTATGCCCTTCCCGCTTTGGCCGGACCAACGCTAAAATGGTTCAACTGCCGCTGTAGAGATGACATAATCCTTTGAAGAGTTTAAAATCAGTTCACCAGACCCATGCCATGGGAAGTGCTCCGGCTACGATAAGGACCTAGAAGAAAGCACTCCCTAATAACTATCAAACAAAAGAAAAACCTACGATCGCTCCTTCCAAGAGCGGTTCCAGACGGAGTTCAATTTGATAATTCTGTGCCAATCAAAAATATTATTATTGTGATTGTCTTTGTGTAGGTTTCAGAAATTTCAGCAAGTTCAAGGAGTCGGTTCTCAAGAGGCAGCTCCAGGATTTGGAAGAGGTCAATGTGGGCCTACAAATCTATAACACGGATCGTGGAGGCTAGAGAAAAAGCGGCGTAGGGCAGCGTGGAAGCCGACGGTGGATGATAACCGGCGGCGGCGCCGAGCCTGTGAGGCGCAGCCGCCCGGATAGGATTCGGCGCCCGACAAGTCTTACTCCCTGACAAATCCCAACTGTAGGTAGCTCTCTCCTCAAGGAGATCCCAGGAAGTGGAAGGAGGTAAAGTGGGGGGGAAGATTGAGTATCAATTTAAGACCATACCAGAACGTGTTCCCTGAGACAGATGTGGGTTGCCGCCACGGCCACCTCGCAAGCACCTACTGCACAAAGAGGGATATCAACAAATTATGCTGCTACTCATAAGGATCAAGGGCACGATACCGATGACTACGAGGATGAGATAGAAAAAACTTATCCAACGGGTAGCCAAGGATTATGTCGATTTATGAGATCTACAGCCGTGAACAAAGCGCTTGATATGGACAGATCGAGATCCCTAGACGGGACTCCTCCTAACATCACCGGAGGGCTCAACGCCATTCCGGGCGTAAGAGAGGAGGAGATCAAGGGAAACAGACAAAGCGTATTAAAAATGGGGATATTTACATGCTGCAAATCGCAAGACGCCTCGAAGCTTCCAGATCTTCCAGAAGGATTTCAGGGGTCTTGTGTGCCCTCATGAAGACCCATTGGTGGATATGGCGGATGGAGCCTATAATGGAATCATTGGACGGCTTGTCGTGTTAGAGGGCGCGGCTTCCCCTCACACTTCAAAAAATGAAGTTCCCAACACGGCATAAAACCAAGGAGTATATAAGTGATATGTCACAGCACGGGATACTATATGGCCTCCACCAATCGAATAAAGGTGCGTGAAGGTGAGGTTGGAACTGCATCCTCGGGGGCCCAGGGTCCGTAGATCGAGCCCCAAGTACGTGGATCAAATACGGCATCCGAGTATCCTCAGCTCGGGCAAGAGAGGGATCCAAACGAGGGTCTTTTTAAATTTGGAACTATACTGGGTTGCGCAGTGGTAGAATCCTTTGGATGCCTTTGTTGATGCCGGTGAAAGCCTGCACATCCACCACGCCCCATTAGGTTTTTAGACTAAGAAGACATTACCACTTTTCGAAACAAGAGTTTCGGATTGCATTCGCCTCAACATTTTATCATCCATCTCCTCCCGGATTTGCACTGATAGGCTACCGACCAAGCGCACGGTACAAGGCGGTGGATTTCTCAGACGACCTCGAGGATGTCCTGTGATATTCTACGAGGACGGAGAAGACCCCTGCTTTTACCCTCGAGAGTATGGCATCTACCTACTGAAGGCTCGCGGCCTTCGGCTTCAAAGAACACCTGGATCCACATACCCAAAAATGGTCAACAAGGCGTTTCCACCCAGATTGCCTGAACATGGAGATCTATGCGGATTTTAATTTTGGCCCAAGAGCCTGAGGTGGCGGATCAGCGAGGCAAAACCTGAAAGCTTTGACAACTTTTGAGTGCCAACCTTCGGCTCAACCCTGATAATGCGCTGCCTTGCAACCACCGAAAAGTTCTTTGGCTGCTAGCTGATTACCATGGGGATTGAGCCTAACCCCGACAAGATAATGGCCAAGAAAGCATGCAAGTAGTCCCCTGACATAAGGAGGTACAACACCGACCGGAGAGGATCGCCGCCTCGACCGTTCATATCACGCTGACGGGCGACAAAGAAGTTCGGCTCTCTTAAAGCCATCAAGAAGCGAAGTGGAGTTTGAATGGACACCCGTGAGCGCTAAAAAGGACAAGAGTCAAGTCGCCTACTTTAGGACATCCTACAACTCTTATTTGGTAAAGTTTCTGAGTCGTATATTCCCTTGTCCGGGAGGAGGAGAATGTGTACAAAGGTGTGTTATGTCATCCAGCACAGAGTTTGGTATCAGTATCCCCCCGCACGAGAAACTAACAGAGCAATGGTTTTTGCCGCTGTAGTTGAAGCCTTATTTTTGAGGCACCCGGTAGGCGACATTACTTGATCAAACTTCATCGTGGGTGATATTTGAGAAGTCACTGTCCGGCGGATAAATAAACGGGCAATAGAGTCGAAAGTGAGTTTGACCGATACAGCTTCATGACGAGTATAAAAGTTCTCTCGTAGCCCCAGCGCAGACTGCTACATTGCGAAGCCATCCACGAGCCTGACCATGAATCGGGTCAACAGAGCAGTCGAGGTCGAGAAGCGTGGTGCTGGTTGTTTTGCGTCGCATTTGAGCAATCCCGGCGGTTTAGGGGCCGGAATCCCCATGTGTTCCCTTAGGCCACAAAGACAAGATGCCTCGTGTTCGCCTTTCACGGCCAATTTAACAATGAAGCTAAGTATGAAGCACTTGTCAATGGCCTTCTAATAGCAAATGCTTGGGGAAGAACATATCTACATTAAGTTTGACTTCTTAGTTGCCGGTGGCCTCGGGAAGGGCGATTTTAAAATTACTTGAAAAGGAGAGTGCTGTCGATAGCCCAAGGTAGTTCAAAATCTGACCAGATTCTTTTTGATCTTGTCATAGAGCAATGCTCCCCTGAGAGGAACCGTAGCTTTATTAGATTGCTTCCACCTCTGGCTGGCGCCTGAGTACGTGATAATCATGCATTCCCACCCGTGGAATGCGTCATGGCGGTGCCTCGGTAAAAAGGAAGGCCCTGAGGACGAGTGCCCGTGACACGATTTTTGAGAACCGAGTTCTCCCTCGATCCCCGATAGCTAATAAAGATCCAATGGCGTAGCTCTGTATACCCCACACGGGTCTCTACCGGAGGTCTTTCAGTGGTCCTCCGATGAAAGCCGTATCACCGGTAGGGATTTATCAAGGTCAAGAAAATGCACGGGGCAATGCATTTAGAAGCCACATCAATGGAAATGCCTCAACGCAAAGATACCGCGGCCGTGATATTTTTGGCCCTCAGGCCATGAGTGCGATGCCCAAGATCACGACCGAGACGCGATTTTCATGTCGTGAGGTACGCAAAGATCCTCATCGCCCTCCCCCACGGTGATTTTGGCTTCTATGACAAGCCAGGCCGTACCTTCTTTCCAATCGGGTATCGGAGCATAAGAGATCAAGCCAGGACGCCGGGGCAAAGAGTACACCATTATCAGCGGTGGACTACTTCACCAAATGGGTGGAGGCCAAGCCGCCACTCAAAGAAGACCAGAGCAAAGATATTCAGCTCTGAAAGAAATCTTCACGGGTGCCGATCACCGATAATGGCACAAAGTTCACGGCCGGGAAGACAAGACCGTTTTAGCAGATATAGAATACCTGACCTCCGTATCATATCCCCGTGCTAATGGACACGCGGAAGATGAACCCACCTCAAAGGTGTCGCTTAAGTCGCTCCGTGAGGAGTGGAGGCTTGGGACCGTGATCTTAACAATTACTATGGTCCTTTCTGACGACTCCTCCCAATCCCATCGGGCTGCGAGACTCCCCTTCGCTTGGTATAGTGGATCCGACGGCCCTGGCTGGCCGTAGAGATTCACTCTGGGGTGGACAACCTGCTGCCATATGACGAAGTTGGCCAACGAAAGGTCGCTGCCTCAACTTGGACCCGTTGGAAGAAAAAAGTGATGTCGCGTTGATAAGTATGGCAGCGGTCCGCCGACACCTTGTAGGATTTGGTCCCCTCAAAGTACTCCATACGTTATCCGCCTCACGGAAGCCCTCGAAAGCTTGAGTCCCCTCTAGGTGCCTCATACCTCGTCCTTAGTCATGTCCCAAACACATATGAACCTAAAACCCTCGGCCAAAATCGTGGAACGCATGTCACCCGGAAAGAAGTACTACGTGTAAGCTCACCTTTTGTATTTCCCTACTATGAATAAAAAAGACTTCGTTCATTTAAAACCATTCCCTGGTATCTCAACAAGTTCTAATGCGGGTGTAGTATCATCACAGACCCGGCCGCATGGGGAGCGTAATCGACAAGCAAGCAGCTTGGTGTAAATCAATCTAAATGTTGAAAAGATATGATCGTAGAACTAAATCCCCTTGCATGAGAAAGTTCTCGGTAGCAGATGTCCCATGTATAATCCAATCTCACTAGGCGTCCAGCATCCTCATGCGATGATCCGAGGCACGGAATGTATTGCTGTGGATACAATACCCATAAATGATCGAGATCCCTCCCCGACCTGGTGTCCTGAGGGAGCCCCGCCCCAAATACTTCGAACGCGCGAAATACCAAACAAACAAATAAAGCTGGCCATGAAATAACAATAAACGTAGTACGGAGCGAATTGGAAATCATATTAATAACCCCTAAAAGGGAGTAAAGTGCATGATTACATGTGCAACACTAAACCCCCAAATTTAACGTGGACTGCATGATCTCGGGCTGGGTGGGGAAAGAGAATAATATCGCCCACCCTGGGTGTACCGCTTATACTCCTCGCCAGTGGTCGGGAGGTTGACTCCTCGGGTCTTAAGAATACGTAACTAAGTCCTGTAAGATAGAAGACCAACGAGGCGGGATCTCAAGGGTCCTGATCACTAGTAGCAAACGCGCGGCTCTGGCCCTCACATCCTCTCCGCTTGGCCCCGCCCTCTCGATCTAGCAGGGACATGCCCCAAGTGTGGTAGTTGCCGGGCTTGAGCGAAGACTCGCAACTCTTGCTCCAAAGACTTCCACCCAGGTGCTTCGTACATCAGTCCCGAGTTTGTTGGTTAGGGGCGAATGACCATTTTGCTAAACCGGTAAGCCAGGCGGCCCTCGAAAGAGGAAGTGGGATCACTTCGTCGATAAAAGAGGATTCAAAATAAAAGCCAGAGGAAATACCTAGAATCATAATGTAGAATCCTCAAGTTCTTAAGTGACTAAGGCCCAAAGTTGGCTATTCTCTGCAGATATGATCCCCCTCGTCCACGAAAGGCGGCATCGCGATGGCTCAGTGGGAAGCCTCAGCGATGCGAGGCCCACACTAGGCCTAGCGTAAGATGGGGGAAAGCTAGAGGAGAAACGCGAAAGTGAGGCAAATTTTACCCCCTCGTAGATTTTTCCTTCTTACTTGGGAGACGCCTCCCGGTAAGATGCAGCCACGACGGAAAAAGGAAAAGCGAAGTTTCAAGAGTCGAAAAAGCGTAAAAAAATTTGCAAAAAGATGGAAGCGAGAAGGTCATGTGATCTTCTCAATTTATAGACTTGGAAAGTAAAGAACCTTTCAAATTCAAAAGAGGGCTGTTGTGAACAGTGAAGAAGCCAATGCACGGCAAGACTAAGTAGCCTTTGGAGGCAAAACATTCCCTGGTACATGATGGATGCATTTGAGGAGTTGCTAAGTATCAAGTTGGCGTGGGAAATTGTTGTATCCACCCATATTCAAGATTTGACCCATGTGGAAATGGACGATATAGAAAAAGATAATCCCATAAATAAACGGGTTAATCCAGATCCTCCTGTCCAACTGGGATCAAGGCCCTCCGGAAATGGATCGACAAGTGCACCGACAATGGACCTTTGACCACACGAGCGCCGAACGCAAAAGCCCAAGTGTAAATTGGTTAAGCAAATTCAAATTTCTCGAGTAAAAGAGAAATAAGCGCTGAGACTAATCCGCTGATTCAAATTTCAATTAAGGGCAATTAAGTCATATCATACTTAATCTCTTTAACGAGCCACAAAATCATTAATCGACAATGAATGAGTCATCAAGGCTCGATTAAAGTAACGGTCCAAATAGATCACTATGTGGTAAACTCCTTGGTACAGCGTCAAATCAAAGTACCTTGATTCCAAAATTATTCGTGATAAACTAAACTTTTTTTTATCCTTAAGTTGATCGCCGAGCAGCCTTCGACCGGCTAAGTTTGAAATAAAACTGGGCAAAAACATGAATTGGATTACACCTCTTCAAGCCTAGAAACATAGGATAACCAAAGGCCTTCGGGTCGACGCCGATACAGTGGCGACAAACATTATATGACTGTAACATGGTGTTTTGATTAGCGACGAAGATTGATCACGCGTTAGCCCCAGGACAGATCACACCACGGGCCGCCGCCGGTCTCATGCATCGGGAGTCGGTACGACCGGAACGAATTCATGAAGATATGTATATCTCTGGTGGTCCCATGATACTTTGTTTAGAATTTTAGGTTCTATTTAGACCTAATGACATATATATAACTATCTGTGTTTTAAGTGAGTTTCAGATTTTGACTATGACTTAAACGGGCCCGTCTCTTGGGAAATGTGATTATAACGGCATATAAAGTTTGGTCATTACTAACGAGTATAGCGATAGATGTTGATATACTGGGTGGATTTATCCATCCTTGATATACAAGCGCGAAAGACTCAGCTCTGCCACGCTTGGTACCGACATTTACGGGACGCCTATAAATGCTTATTCAGCTTCATACCGAAAGTAAAGAAAGCGCCATGCTTTCTTGGCGCCACACCTTCGCGGGTTAGCCTACTTTACTGTAGACGCGATAAAGGAATTGTGGGTAATCGGCCCAAGGGCAAATGGGAGCGTTGAAATCAATGAGAATTGATTCCCTTTATTATGCCCTCGCTGCGACAATTGTGTATCAATTCATTTACCGGTTTGAAAGAACAAAATATCGAACTTAAGAAAGTTCACCTTAGTAATTGTATATTACTTCAGCGCTGGGTTCTCATGATAATTTAAGGGTTATGAAATATTGCTAGATCTTACTTATTAATCGTTATAATAAGGCAATTGGTCAATTATTATTATTATTATACAACTTCTACTATTATCTCGAGCCTAAGGTCGCCAATACACATACAATGATATTCAAATTATATTTCAATGAATGAAATTAAACGAGACTTCAGATATCGAGAAATGTATTCTCAATATTTATATATTTGATAAATATATATCGATGAACATCAATTGGTTAAAATGGTAAAGTTTAATCAATTAAGCAATTGAAATTGATGAATAACTTGATAAGTTCGATACAATACTGCTAGTATTTTAATCACTCGTTAAGCACCAAAATGGAACAACTCACTAGTAACTCATTATTTGATCGGAAGCCATACCGCCTAATTAAGCAACCGATTTCTTAACGAGTTTGCTTAACGGGTGGAAATCGGCAACGGTATTTAAAGGAAAGAGACAAGGGTTTTTGGATGAAAACCCCTTGCCTCACCTGCAGTGCCCGCCTTCCTAAGAACGGAAGAGAATTTCTCTTCCATTTTGTCTCGGCCAACCTAGCAAGTTCGTTCACTTGATCTCGATTCCCTCCCCGCGCCAAGTGCAACGAGAGGACATCATTTTTAAGCAAGTATAATCGGAGAGGGTTTCTCAAGGGCATTCACGAGGCATCTTCGAGGAGTTGGGTTTTTATTTCGCCTTCCGCCGCGAATGTAAGAACTTTGTATTCATAATCGCAATTATGTGTTTTAGATTAATTTTTATATCATTTCAGGATCCGGGATGTATGAATTCGTGTTACAATTGAAATTCATACTTGTGATTCTAACAATACAATTATCACAAATTCTATAGGCTGGCTCAATTAACTAACATGCACAAATTTACTAAAGAACATGCTACAACCATAATCACGCATCTCAGAGAAACAAAGGCAATAAGACCACAACCTACAACAATACTGCATCTACTCAATCCCACAACTAAAACAATCCGATCAACCTTCCAACAACCCAATCAACTCCTCTCGACATCTCAATCAACTCAACACCTCATCAACTCCTAACATCTCAATCAACTCAACAACTCAATTAACTCAACATCGAATCAACTCAACATCTCAAATCAACTCAACATCTTAATCAACTTAACGTGAACTCGATCTCTACACGGCGCACCTGTGAATCAACCTCAACCTCGTAGGAGAAACTTATGTCCTGGGCCGACATGCCTAAAAATCACACCGTAACGAGGCAAATACATCACACTCATACCGAAGTACAAGGCCACTACAAAGACGCTCATATCAAGGCTGTAAGGCTACTAAGACGCCATCAAGCACAAGTGCCACTAAACCGGTAATATCATCATAGCTAAATAACAACCCATAAACAACTCCATCTAAACTCAATCCAACCAACAAACATCCCCGATCCCAAACGATTCAACATAGCCTCCCGAAATCAACTCAATCACCATGACAAACAATCAACAATAAACATATATAGATAACATCAAGCCACAATTATCATCAAATCTCAAATGGCTCACGGTGAAAGCAAATTACACCCACACCCACGAGTTAAATACTCACCTCGGCTAACAATATGAAACGTCTCGCCTAATAATCCAGCGCTGCTTTCCCCACGCCCACGCCTAATCACAACATCCGCAAAAACACAATTACTACTTACTACAATCTTAATCCCATTTTAGTTTCCACTTAACAATTCCATTTTAGAGGCTTAGTCAACAACTACTCAACTAAGGCTTCAACTTATCCTTAACACGCTTTAGTTTTAGTTTCCAACTCACAATACACAATCATCAACTTAACAACTCTAGGGGGTGAAAATATTACTACGACGCAAGTGAACGTAATTAATAAAACCACAAAAATCATGATCACCCCAACACTAATCAATCTCGGCCTCCCTCAACCCACCACTCTAAACAATTCTATAATCAATCCAACAATCAATTCCCCAACTAATTAATCCATTTAACGAATTTTTTAATCAAAAACTCAAATATTAATCAACTTTACAAAAAATCCTACCTCAACATAATACTCTCTTCCAATCAACATCAAAAATAACAACTTATAATCCAAAAACAACTATATATGTCCTGTCATATAATATAATTTAAAGAAAATTTGGAAAAAGTCAACCTAAAAGTCAACAATCCCATTCAACCTATTTCAACCCCAAAAATCGATTATTATCACTTCTAACCACATAATCCAAGCTTAGATGATACCTCTGTACCATTTAAAACTCTCAAAACTCGAAGTCATAAAAGTCAAACTTTCAAAACCTTTGGAAATATAACAAAAGTTTCCAACTTTCTTACCTTTGAAGCCAGAGGACGAATGTTTTGAAGATTTAAAACTTCAACTTTTTGTGTCTCGAGCCACAAAGAAATGAAAGAAATTTTGGAAGAAAAATTTCAAGGAAGGGATTGTGAAGCTCAAATGCTCGCTAGAAATATCATTCCCCTTGCGGATAAATGAATAAAGATGTCATGTATATTTAGAACGGTTTTAAGCTCGCTGGTGTCAAGCTGATTTCTCCCACTCAGACTTAAATCTTAATGAAAAACGATTTCAAATGTGGTGTTATTTCCTGACATAAATTATTATTAATACATATAATAGTCTCGTAGATAACAATTATATTTCAAAGTATCGATGCCATCACTGTCCCACCACCAACTTATATATATAATATACTAACGCTAGGCTTAACTAAGTTATTTCAATCTGTACCCACTCCACAAAAAATTTCGCCTCTAAATTTCTCAACTCAATGTAACCACGGAAGGACCACATAACGCACACGCAATTATACAAATATGCGAAACAAAAACAACTACAACAAATTACGTCCTCCCACAAGAAAAAGTCATGCGTTAACGGCTCCTCATGTCACCTCCTTAACGCGTTGATTCTCCACAACACTTTCACCAAGTCACCACCTTGTTCCTCAATGCCTTTTCCTTCCGATCAAGAATCCTCACCTTCTCCTCAGCGAGACTCTCCTCAAGTTCCGGCACTGGTACCGTGAGCTAAGAACGCGACTCATATACTTTAATACACTTCCTCAGAGCAGACACAATGGAATACACTATGAATTCTATCCAAACCCCGAGGCAACGCCAAACACAAGCCACGGATCCCACTCCCTCGCTTGCACCAAACGGTCCTGAGCTAAACGTGGACTCAAATTCCTTCCTCCAAACCCAGATTACCTTTCCATGGAGACACCCTCAAAAATTCTATCACCAATCCCCGGTAAAACACAAATCCACTTCTACTTATTTCCATCAAAGATATTTCTTCTCGCCTATATCCCGCGTCAAGCTGTGTTGTTGTATCAACTTGATCCCTCCACCGACCTTCTCGACTCAACTAGAGCCATAAACCTTCTTCTCTCTCTCTCCTACTGTATTCCAACAAACCGAGTTCACATTTTCATATAACACCTCAAATGGTGCCATCTCGAGCAATAAAGATGGAAAACTATTATTAGGGTGCGAGCCCATCTTAGGCAACTCATTCCCAACTCCCCCGGTAAATGTAACACACGCCAAGCATATCCTCCAAAGTCGATCGCCCTTCTCGATTGCCCATCTGCCTCGTGGACGGAAAGATGTACTCAATTCAACTCTGGTTCCCAACGCCTCTTGAAAACCTCTCCAAAAATCTGAAAGTAAACCTCGCATCACCGTAGAGATGTTAACGGCACTAACCCCACGCAATCTCACACAATCCGATCAACACACGCCTTCGCTTAGCCTCCCAGTCCATCACCGATGACCGGTAGGGAAGGAAGATTTCGGCTAACTGTCATTAATCACTCCAAATCCCATCGCTGCTTCTACTCTCAACGATCTAGAAGTCCGAATAAGAAATCCAGGTGATATTTCTTCCACCATTCAGAATCGGAAGTGCCGGTGAATAATCCTCGTAAGGCAGGTGCTCCATGCTCAATCTTTACCCCGCCGACAAACCAAACACCTCACAAACTCTCGCACTTCTCTTCATTCCAAAGTTACCAATAAACCAATCTCAAGTCCTCGACATCTTCGGTAAGTTACCCGGATGCCACGCTAAGGAGCATTATAAGCCTCATCAAGCATATCCTTCCTCAACTCCTCGTGAGTACGTGCATGAACGACCTACCATTCTCAAAGCACCACTATCATCAACCACGAACCGATCTACCTCCACTCTTCACCTCTTTAATGATACATGTATCTCCTCATCTTTGGCCGGCTCCAAGATGCGATCACCTAGTACAGTCGAACTTCACGAGCCAACAACTCACCACTGCTACCAACCTCAAGATCAACCTGCCGGCCTTCATCTCTACCTTTCGCTCTTTAGCCTTCCCCTTCCTACTCAAAGCATCGGCTACAACATTCGCCTTCCCCTGCTGATACTCGAGTAGTCAGCATCGTAGTCGCCGAGCAACCCATCCATCTTCTCGCCTCGGCCTCACCCAGTCTCTTTAAGGGCCGAGGTACTTCTCGTACTTTTATGATCGTGAAAATCTCATCTAACCCCATACAAGTACGTTTCCAAATGTAACTGGCCAAAACAACCGCCTAACTCATGATCGCGTGAAGCCTTAATTCTCGCAGAAACAATATTTAATTATCAACTTAACAACTCTAGGTGAAAATGTTATCGCTTCGCACTAATAAAACGATAAACTCCCGACCACCCTAACATCACCAATCAATCTCTGCCCCTCCCCTCTAACACCTAATTTCAACACTCTAAACAATTTCTAATCAATCCAACAATCAATTCCCCAGCCTAATTAATCCATTTCTAACGACGCTTAATCAAAAACCCAAATATTAATCACTAACTTTACAAAATCACTTTAACATACTCTCTTCTTCCAATCAACATCAAAATCACAACTTATACTCCAAAACAACTATAAGTCAGGCGTCCCATAATAATCATAATAAAATTTAAAAGGAAATTGGAAAAGTCACCCAAGTCAACTATCCCATTCAACCCATTTTCAACCCCAAAATCGACATTATCACTTCTAACCACATAATCCATGCTTAGGATGATACTTCCTATACCATTTAGTAAACTATCAAAACTCAAGTCATAAAAGTCAATTTAAAAAGTCAAACCCTTCAAAAACTTTGAAATATAACAAAAAGTTTCCAACTTTCTTACCTTAGCTGCAGGATAGATTTATAGGATGATGAAAAACCAACTTTGTGTCTTCGAGCCACAAATGAATAGGAAATCGGCTGTGCTCTGCGGAGAGACGGTGAAGTTTGGCCAAGCCGCGAGGAAAGAAGAGGATGGGTTTTGATAAGAATGAATAAGGATAAGTTATAAATTTATGAATGAGCTGTCTCGCTTGGTAAAATGGGTGTGATTTCTCCACTCTGCACTTTCCTTAAATCTTAATGAAAAAAAAGATTTCAAATGTGCTATTTCCTTATTATAAATTACTACACATAATACTAGTCTCATGATAACGATTATATTTTGAAAGTATCGATACCATCACCGGTCCCACCACCAAACCTATATATAATATAATTTAATCGATTAGGGGCGTGAACGGGTTAGGTTTCACTCCTCATCGGATTCTTCCCGAGTCTTTTCAGCTTTGTCACCCCTGCGGCCTATGTTCACGCAACCATTCGGCCATCAACGCTTGGTTGCGCAATGTGATGGCATCACTTCTTTCAGAATCGCATTCTTCAAATTTCTTTTAGGCACATCATCTCTCTGCTACTTCACTTCTACAAAATTCTCTCAGCCAGCCTCCCTGCTTTCCTTCTGCCTTGCAAGCCTTCTGTGATAGCTCTCTCTTCCTTAATCAACTTTTCTTAGGCATTACGTACATTCAAAGATTAGCACTCTTTTGTGCTTCCCTTTTCTAAATCTCTTCTTCTTAACTAGCATCCATGGTATCATCAACACTCAGTCTGGTTCCTCAATATTTCCGTGCTAGCCTCCTCAAAGATTCTTTGCTCTTATTACTGTAATCACCCCCTTCATCGCCAGCCTTGGGGCCACATGGTCTATGTCAACAACACTTGGTATGTCGGCATCCATACCCTTCCTCGCAATGTCTGACAGAGTCATCGGCTGTGATGGTTCTCAGCGAGACATCTCCCTCGGTGGGGAGCGAACTAATCCGCTCAATGTGTCTCGAGACCGATTAACATTCACTCCCAAGCTCCTAACGCTGGGAACTCACACCTGGGCCACCATACGAAAGCATGCGACCCATCCACCTTTCCCTTCGAGTATCCTCATCAACGTATTTATCAAACACAATCGAGGCCTGGGTCATTTTACTCCGTGGTGTCTTCTGAAGCATATGGCTTAATTGTATGAAATCTCAACATCTCATAATTTTTTGAATGATCTTGAGTTAAACCGAATAGTTTAATGACTGTATTTCTTCAAACAATCGGAGCAACCTCCTCTCCACAACATTCTCCCTTAACCCCTACTTATTCATGCGATTCCCCCACCAATATCTTCCACATTAAATCGCTTGGCCTAGGTTGTCGAGAGTTTCTAACATTATTAATAAAGTATAGTCCTAAATCGGTAAATAGAAATTGTGATTTGTAAAGTTAGCCTGTGGTATCACAGGGCAGTTTACCCTAATCGGAGTTGGATTTAGCACAAGCTCTTCCTCCATACCGCCTAAAATGTGGCTTTTAGACTTTTTTCCCCTTTTCGCTTTTAGCTTCCTGCTCAATTATATGTGCTCTCAAGCAACTCACTAATTTTATCATCACTTAAAGCTCCAACACTTCTTCTTCCCTTTCGTGGGTTTCTTTCCCCCGGACGATAACTCTCTTCAATCTTGAACCATTTTAATTTTTGTATTTTTGTTTGGTTTTGAGAGAATATGGTAGAGTGTGCTGTAGTAATTTGTAGACAAAAGTTAAAGAATTCCCCGCATAACACCTGATGACGCTAGAGAAAATAGATGAATTCTACAGTTATCAAGCGGGTTTTAGTATGCATTCCTGAGTGATATATGGAAAGTTTTTTACCAAAAAAAGAATGTAGGTGGCTAAGATACTTACCATAATAAATGCAAACCATAGTTGCCTTCTTTAACTCCTGCACTTCTTCTTAAGTTTTCCTCGAAACGATTTAACAATAACAAAATTTGAACTTCCCGATGGATATGCCAAATGGGGCTTATGTATTCCTCAAGATCATTCCGAGAACATCTGCTTCTCCATCCTCCGCTTGTATTTGGTATCAACCTCATATCCCCTATTGTTATAACTAACCTTTTCTTTGAATGCTATTCGTCAATAACACATAATCCAAGAGAGGATCTCAAGGTTGATTCAACTTAGTTACATCCAAAGGTTTAGTAAAAATATGTGCCGGCTTGTTTGTCCTGTGACTCACATGTTCCAAGGTAATTACTTTGTCTTCAACAACAAAGTTTCCCTCGATGAAACGGTGCCTAATATCAATGTGATCGTCTCGCTTACGCCGCACGTGATTCTTCGAAATATTGGACGGTACTTGCCATCACACAGCTGTCATAGCACCTCATTGCTATTCCTTCGAAAGACTGCTTCATCCACAAATGTGTTTGCAGTACAATTGCTACCAGCCGCTATTATGTATTCAAATTTTCCTACTGTAGAAAGAAACCTGAAGTTTTTTCTTCACAACCAATACACGAGGTTATTCCCCCAAAAAGCATCTCCACATGTGTTTTTCTATCTTCAAGATTTCCGCCACTACATCACAGCAAACCTACAAGAGTGCTGTTAGTATCAAATGAATACAAAGACCATAATTCATAAGTATTCATTCACATATTTTATGATCCTCTTGACTTGACAGATGGATTTCGATCTACTTGAAATCCGGCACATACCAACTGAGTATGCAATGTCCGGCTCACTTGTCGCGAGATGTAGAAGACTTCCTATCATAATTCCCACTGCTAATGATCAACTACCACTCCCACATCTTTCCCCAACTTTCACATGAGTCAGGAAGAAAAGTCCTTTTGGATCAGTATTTTCACAAACTTCACTGCCTCTCGCATTACTCGGATCAGATATGAAATAAATGTTTTCGCTCATCCGCTTGACTTGAAACCGAAAATAATTGAGCTCACACCAACTCATGCCTCTATCTCGACCTCCTCCATCTCGTTGAACAACCGTCGTACTCAATTGTTCTAATATCCCTCGCAAATACATTATCTTTATCAACATAGATTTCAGGCTACCATCAATTTAGAATTCTCATACTTAATAAAGTTATAGTCTGTTTAGTTCCTCCACGCATATCCCTGGGTAGTACTTAGAGTGAGTCTCTTTGTACCATGTTCGAGAGGAGCCAGTTTAAGCATTTAAGAGCATTTCTTCAGCCTCAACAGACAAAATGTCGGGGAGAACCCCAACACTGAACCCCTCTTATTTACATATACTTCTTCTTCAACCACAAATTCATTCAGAATACACTTTTCACATCCACTGTATAGCTCGAACTCTCCTGTACTGCATCGAGAAGAAGATGTATAGCCTCCAACCCCGCAACCTGGAGCAAAGCCTCAAGTCTACACCTTCCACCTATGTGTGTATCCTCGAGCCACTAGCCTTGCTATTTCTAGTAACAACTCCTCCTCATCGACTTGTTTTTGAAGATCCACTTTGTTCCTATGAAGGTTATGGTCCCCCGGTTTAAAAATCTTCACACATCATTTCTTTTTGAACTGAGCAATTGCATGGCATTTATCCAATGGTCTTCGAGGGCTTCATCAAAGATTCTTTGGCTATACTTCTTTAGATATTTAAACATCTTTCTCCAATAAGTCCAACCATTTTTCTATAGTCAATCGGTTCCTTCCTTCTTGTTGTGACTCCTTGATCAATCTCCCCCAACTGATTCGACCGGCCGGGTCAGATAGGCCGACTGTCATCACATGTGTCATCAACACCTTTACCATCAACAACATGTTCCCTGTCATTTGACCAATCGTCATTGATAGCCAGCACCATCATCTGCATTCTTGGATTTATCTCAATTCCTCGAGTCCTTTAACCTTCAAATTTATAGACTCTATGACCACCGAGTCCTTGTTGAACACACGAGGGCCCTTACTTTATACCTCATCACTCTTGTCATCAACAATTGCCTTTGGTTCATTGCTAGCAAGAATATATACTTAAAACTACCAAAATACATGAAAATAATAAACATCTAGCTTTCTCCCCTCTATATTTCATAATTTGTGTTGTTTGTACCGGGTCATAAGGTGATGTGTTATGGATGCGACAAAAGATTGATAGCCTCCCTGCTGAATACTTCATGCCATTATCACATAATTGACTTATACCTATTTAGAAATTTGTAGTTAAGCCTTCGACCAAGAGAAAATCGCTTAAACGTGGTAAGCTATCAACATTAAACTCCCTTTACCGAGCACTTTTTCCTTTGCCTCCATCACCAAAAAGTGACATTGATCACCTTTGTAGGTGAGCAAATCAAGCGAGATGTTTTTACCTATCATGTGTCTCGAACAACCACTATCAAAAAGCCCAACTTGATTCTCAGCTAGATGTTTTTAGGGAGGTGTAAGAACTTGACTAACAATATTCACCTTCGACCCATTGAGTTCTCAAGTGAGGCTGATACTTGCTTCCTCTCGTCCATATGGGCTTTGTAACAATATGGGGCAATATGACTCACAATCATGACAAGCATTATGTTTCTGTTGTTCTCCTTCATCGATGACCACCGCCGCACTTTTGTCGTTGATGGTAAACCAACCTTCCTAAACAAATTTGGTATCTTCTTTTGGTTTGAACAGTTTCCCTTTGTCGAAACCAATTCATGTACTATCACCAGCATCTTTACCAACTCCAAGAATCTCCTTCATAATATATGTGGTCAATTTATCATTTTTAATCTCTTGTTTATGACACCTCTGCGCTCTCCTCAGTTGATTTAATCTCTCTCTGATCTTTGATCCACTTCTACTCATCTCGAGTTTTTCTTATCATTTTCTATCTCAATTTGATCCTCTCATCATCCACTTCGTGCAAAACCACCGTCAGCCTTCATTCATGTGGTGTATAAGAGTTTGTAATTCTCAAGCACCTTTCGCTGGCCATATTCTCTCTCGCCCTCACTCTCGTTATCCAATGTCAAGAATGGGGCTTGGCTCGAGCACTGAGCCACAAAGTTTTTAACTTGATCGCCTTTGCCCATCTTCCTTCCTCCACTCATCAACAAGCCACCAAGGTAGATGAGTAATTTTGATTGCTTCGAGATAGTTGGGACACTGGGCTTGAATATGTCCAGCCACACTCCCTCGCATCAATTTTGGTTTATCCGACCGACACGATCATAGTCATTTCTGCTTGTTTCCACCGACTTCTTCCATCTCTGGTTGTTGTTCCCCGACAAGGATAGATGGATCACACCTCAAAGAAATGGTTTCTTGTTAAATCAAGTTTGAGGGTTTCCTATTGCTCTTAGAAAGCATATTTATGCTCTTTCCCCACCTCTTCACCCACATCTGGGCTGCATCTAAGCTTAGTGCGATTCCTTTCTTCTTACTAGGCTCGCTCATATTTAGAGACATCTCGAATGTGGTCAAAATTCACCGGGCTCATCAGAATTGGTAGTCAAACTCGAGCTTCTTCCAATACTACCTTATGAGCAAACTTTTGGGCAATGCTTCTAGCACTTTCCTCACCATTTTCATTGCTCATGTTCCTCCAACGAAAAAGACTCACACAGTTATATCCTTCAAGCAGGTTGCTTGTACATGGTTATAGATTCCTGCTTTCTTTCATTCTTAGAGCTTCAATCATTGAGTCTCGACATTCTGCACCTCTGCTGTGTCTCTCATATGTAATTTGTAAAGAATCCCAAGCAATTCTGCCACACAATACATGTGTCGGACGCCTTAAACACATTAAGATTCAAGACAAGATTTAAGATAGCATTCATGGCCTTTATTATTTGCTAAAAGCAAGTTCCCTATTCCGGGCAATTCCACCAATATCCTCTCGGGCTTCACCGCTACTACATTGGTGATAGTTGGCGTTATCCACCAAAACGCATGCTTTCCACATGTCTTCTGTCCATAGACTTTAGAATGCAAATTAAATATCCTAGCCTTCAGTGTGCATAGTTGGTTCCATAAAAACAAGTGGTCGAAAGTGGTGCAGCCTCCTTCTCTCAAAGTCCGTCTGGGAAAAAAAAAAAGATTAACGATCTCTTCAGATGTTGGGGAGCGTCTCGGGCCTCGATACCAATTTAAAAATTATAACATTCATTTCGAACAACCAAAGATACTATCGATGACTATGACTAACTCGACCTAAGCTTAATCAAAGAAAAAACCTAACTCCGAAAGAAAGAACAACTCGTGGAACCCGCCCGGTGCCAACGTAGCACCTAAAGTTCCTGAGGCATTGTCCAAGCAAGGAAGGATTTCAATTATGATACGAGAATTACAAATAAGGACTTATACAAATGCTCCTCATTCTTCTTCATTCTATTTCATCTCTATTCTATGTAGCGAGTTCAAAGCTCCTCCCGAATTCAATACACCTATCTTATTAATTGCCACTACTATCCCTAGTATATGTCAACTACGTGGTAATCACTAAAATCGTGGATCGTTGTAACAGTGGTAAGAATAATCAGCCTCTATAAACTAAAGAGTTTATGTAACACCTCGTATATTCCTCAAATTTACAATAAAAATAAACTCTCAAGTTTTGCCTCACAAAATAGCAAAATTCTCTTGCTTCGCAGTTAACTAGGTCCGCATAAGAGGCCTTCCTTTAAATAGTGTAAAGTAATAAATAAGTTTAAGCAGTGTCAACTTCCATAAACTAAACTTTCATCTTGAAAACACATTCAACGTGATTCTATCTCTTTCGTTTTTATTTTTTAAACGTGTGAATCTCTTTCCTACTGATGCCCAAGTACCTTTCCATTAACCAAATCATATCTCATGAGATTTTCTTCATAAAAGGAAACAATATCTTCTTCGAAAGATCTACTCGGCCTCGAAATGTTGTTACCAAACTATTAAAAAAATCCGGCTGATTTGATTATCGTAAAAATACTGACCAATTTTCATGTACTAACAAAGATTGTCAAGAACTGGAAGGTCGGTCGGTTCACTTGGGTAAAAGCGTACGTATCTTTTGGTTTATTTTTTTAATGTGAGAAGTAGCGCCTTTTTGAGTACTACTCCTCCATTTTTCGCATCTACTACTTCCTCACATAAGTTGTCTTCATATAGCATCCCACTACACACCATTGCAATTACTAGTATATATCTGTTACTCATATACCCTTTAATTTCCAACAAACACTGCATATATTTATGTGGTTCATGTAAGTATGTGAATTTCTGGATGGACAAACCTCATAAGTGGGAGTAATTATCCAATAATGAACTTATATTTATTGTAATTATTTAGGATCAATGAACTAATCGATGCTCAATTGAATGATCATGGAAAAAACATGTGCAAAATATGGCAATAAGAATGCTGCTAACATAGAAAGTATCGAGGAACGTGGACTTCTTATTGTCCTTTCAGTTCAATGTCGATCCTAAATAATATAAGAAGAAAATGATTAATTATGCTTATAATTCGATGTAACCTATTGATTACGATAACGGTAGACATGTTAGCCAAAGTCAAGCTTCAAAGAGTTGTATGATTAATTTACTAGAATTTATAAAGGATAATAAAGTGAAACGCACTGCAACCATATGGAAAGATATTTAAAGAAAAAAGACTAAATGAAGAGTCTAAGGAAAATGTCGAAGTTGTCCCAAAGCCAAATCAGAAAATAAAGAATCGCCATCCATCACGCAAAGTGACCAAATCAAAACAACCAGTGAAAAAAATTAAAAGGTCCAAGCGCAGTCCGAAAGTAAAAAGTCGCAAAGAACATAACATGTTTGTTCCTTTGGAAGTTATTTTTACATGTCAAAAACTGAAGTTTATCATCTTTTTACTATGTTGAATTGTTAGAACTTTGGGTATGTAATTACTTTGTTTGTAGAACTTTAATCGAACTTTCGAATCTTCGTCGAACTATTCAAAAAAGTTATTGAACCTTTTAATTTCATTTGACTATGGGTTCGCTTCAACCGAGCCTAGACGGTAACCGATATTCCAACTTGTTCTGAAATGAATCCCAACCTCGCTCAAAGTTCTTGGTAGTGCTCTACCAAGAACAAGCCCAACTCAGATATGCTCTTTCTTTTACCCATCATTTTTTCGCTGTTTTATATTTTTGCACGTATTTTCATCTATTTTTTAGTTTTATCCTTTATTGTTGTATTCCTAAGTGTTTCATTTTAATTCTATTAATTCTTTAATTCATTGTTCGCATAATTTTTAATTTAATGTAAGTTATTGGGATCATAAAGAAATGACAAGAAATAAAGAATAAGGGATTGATCGATTGTGTATTTGTGTCATTATTGTTCTCAATCTACAATATTCTACAGTAGTTCGAGCTATTGAAGCAATTCAACGCAAGCAAGAAAGGTCCATCACTTTTAATAAGAGAAAGCCACATAAGAAAGCAACCATTTATGGCTAAATGTTTGCGGCTCAATCACTCTATTAGGGATGCTTGGCTTTGCTTGCTAAGATGTTACACGGATGTATTTTAATTTATTGCACATAATAACTGAAGGGCTACAAAACAAATAGAACATCAATTAATTAGTATTCCTTGGTGAAGCTTTGCCAAACAACCTCTGTAATAGTATGAATTATGAAAAGTAGTATTGGAAATCAGTTTGATATAGACTCAATAATACTACTTACTACCAAACTACCAGTAATAAATACCAAATTATGATTAAGAAGAATAAGTTACAATCAAGTTCTATATGTAATCAAAGAAGGAAGAAAACCTAGAAGGAGACTCATAAGTAGAGTGGACTACTGTTGAAAAGCGGGAGCTCCCTTTCATGGGTTGCAATGTTGCATGGTTACACAAAGGTGTGCAATAAAATCAAACCGATCCGAACTGAATCGGGCGAACCAAAATAACCAAAATTTCTAGAATCGATTGAACCAACCGATTTAGGGTTCGGCTGGCGTCGGAGAGAACCAAAACCACCAATTTAGGTTCGGCCTTTGAAATAACCTAACCGAACCGATTTATAAATTTTATGTATATTTCTCAATTTTCATTTATTTTCCTTTTCAAGATATTGTAGTATTTGTATATGTACATTTTAAGATGGGGAATTTAGATCTAACTTTGTTCATTATTGATATGTATGTAGATTGTATAATTAATCTTAAAATGGAGTTCATTGAAATTAGATAGATTAGATGTCTTAAGACTTAATTTTGAGTTCAAGACAATAGACTCAAAATTCCAAAATCGAAATTTAACTTTCAAAACCCGAACTTCGTGAACCGACGGGAATCTCGCTAAACTTATTTTTAGGTTAAAAAATTTGTTAGAGCAATTTTTTGTTTCGACCTAATTTCAGCCTTCAAGATAATGGGACTTAACTCTCGATATTCTCATCAATACGGGTACTTACTATTGAGAAAAAAATTTAAACCCATTTTTAGGTTAAAAATAGACTTTATCCTATTTGCTTTTGTTGTAAGAATTTTTAGGGTTTGATCACTTTATGTAATTATTTTTTTCTATTTCTTTGCGAAAATGATATAAATCCCTTTATTGAGTCTTTTCTCATTGTACAAAAAAAATTATGTTGAGAGGTTTTTAAAGAGTTCTCGTGTTATACTGTAATCTAACAAATCATTCAACTCTGGGCCTTCTACCAGACCCAAAAAAATGAGTCCTTTATAAAGAGTAACGGTAGTCCTTGCATAACCGTGAGTAATAGATGGTTACATTGACGGAAGGGTTGGGTGAGGCTAAAGCGGTAAAGAAGAGTGTACGCGATGGAAAGCTGCCACATAAGTAAGCCTTCGTGCCATCAAATGTTTTTGTGCCAGCTTATTTCAACGCATTTCACTAAATTACCCCTTCTAAAATTGCTTCAAAAAGCATGCCAAAACGAGTACCAAAAAATCCATCACGCGCCTACTCGAAAAGATCGAAAGCTTCATGCCATTATTCCGAAAGCGCCACAAAAAGTTTACGTGCCTGGGGATGAAATTGCTTCAACTATGTTTTAACTTTTAAGTATTGAACATAATGCCTTTTAAGCTTATATTGGATCTGCAACAGAGTTGAATACCTTTCACAGAAGGTGGAGCAGGGTAAAACTTTTTAGTGTTATAAAATTCCTACATGTATGATATAATGTGTGATTATTTATTGTTTTGGTAGACATATTTATGCTCACCAGCTGAACACATTGTCAACACATAACATTAAACGCTAAGTCAAATGAATAGTTAATACAGTAATAACAATACTATAAATCAAGTATTATAACTGAAGTAAGCAGTCAGTCATTTTCAAAACTGCCTTTCAAGGTAGTTTTGATAACTGTTTTACTTACTTTGAACATGGACAGGGGACTTTATTTCCAAAATCCTGTAAAAAAGGCATTTGGTCTTTTTGAATCTTGCAAGGCACCATTTGCCACCTCTTACTCCCTTTACTTCAACTCAATTATGTTTTTCAAGTATCACCCCTTATAAAAAGGGTAGTCTTGTTCAAACCAAACAAAAGAAGCTTGTCTGCAATTGGAAGAAAGTGACCATTCGTTCAAGAACTCAAATAAATGGAAATTACGGAGGAAAATGGAGGATCCCAGGATGTTTCTGATGAAAGAACTGCCCTTCTTGAGAAATCATTCGTCCCCGAGGTGCAGAAAAACAACATTCAGAAGGCAATAAGTCAGACATTTCAGAGCACAGCCCATCTTGCCAATCTTCTACCCACTGGTTCTGTTCTCGCTTTTCAACTTCTCGCGCCAATATTCACAAACCAAGGCCAGTGTGACACAGTCGGTAGATATCTGACTGCTGGTCTTGTAACATTTTGCGGATTATCGTGTTTCATACTCAGCTTCACCGATAGCTTCAAGGACGAAAAGGGAAATATTTGCTATGGTTTTGCAACTCCCAATGGACTATGGATCATCGATGGATCATTCTCCCTTCCAGCAGAAATGGCAGCAAAGTACCGGCTGAAATTTATTGATTTCATGCATGCTTTTATGTCAATATTGGTTTTTGCTGCTGTTGCACTATTTAATCAAGAGGTGGTGAACTGCTTCTGTCCATCACCATCAGATGAAACGATAGAGCTCCTTACTGCACTGCCAGTTGGAATTGGGGTAATCTGTAGCATGTTGTTTGTCATATTCCCCACAAAGCGTCATGGAATCGGCTTTCCACTTACTGCTAATTAATGCATTAACATTTATTGACTCTTAGTTCTTGTCTTGTATCAGTTGCATTTTTAATCACCTTGACTTATGTATGCTGAAAAAATTAATATTCCAACGAGTGCAAAGCTGCATCCTCGAACTGTACAGTGAATACATAATACCTGTTATTACATGTTAATGTTATATGTATCTTCAGAAAGAAAAATTTACAGTTAATGTACGTGGAAAGAGCCACATAATTTGTGCTAATATCTTAAAAATATTATATTGTACTAGTAAAACATTACTTGACAAAACAGTAAATTTCACCGTACTTTTTGTATTGTTATCTATTAGCATCATATTTCCTTGAATGATATAATTAGCACCATAAGTCCATATCCCCTTGTATTCTAGAAGTTATTGCCATTACCTCCTAGTATAATTTTTAGTTTGTATCTTATCCCCTTGTATTATTTTTAATTGGTGGACTGTACCCTTGAATTATTTACAAAATAGCACCAAATCTCTAATGCCTATGTATTTTGAGGATAGATGAGCTGGGCAAAACAACAGAAGGTAATGTGTTAATTGAATCATACAGGGGTGGCTACGATGCTACAATAACAATAGTATGCTCCCATGCCTCTAAATAGGCTCTCGCCTAAGCGGGGTAGGGGGTGGGGTCAGATTGTTTGCAATCTTACCCCTGTGGCTGTGACAACAAGGAGTTTGTTTCCTTGTTCACCCAAGATGAATTGCAAAGACTTTCTACTACTATACAATAGATAAGAAGCCTACGTAATGTAATGAAAAATCAAATTCATGTCCACCTTGTGCACTTGATGTGGTGTATAAAGTATCATGTAAAAATAAATATGGAAATAACAATGTTGACCAGTGGTCATATACCTATATATGACCCAGTGTGTTCAACTCAGAGACTTCTTTGATCAATTCAGCTTGAACTGACTTTGCAGCCTCTTGCACCTTTTTCCTACTCCAAAATCCACCAACAATAACCTTCCATGTTTCCTCTTCAGGGATGCATCCATCAATGACCATCTCATTGAAGATATTTGCTGCTTTGTGTAGGTCCCCTTTCTTGCTAAAGTAATTGACAAGGACCTCAAAGGTTATGGACTCAACTGAGATTCCTCTGGTACGCATGCTAAGATATAATTGAAATGCTCGATTAGGATCACAATTAGTACACAATCCTTGAACCACATTGTTATGGATCCTGACATGAAGACTCCAAGTTAGTCGATTAGGCGAAATGCCTGCAAGAACCATTTCTTCAAGGAAATTCGCAGCTTCTCTAAACTTTTGAATATCACAAAAGCCAGTTATTACTTTTGAGTACAACCCAGCCTCAGGTTTCAATCTTTGCAGCTTCATTCTATCAAGCATCTCAACGGCTTCTACAATTCTGTTTTCTTTACAGAGTCCGTTTATTAATGTACTGTATGTTATCATATTCGGAATCTGGTGACTCTTGACCATGGTGTCCAATAAATTCATGGCTTCCGAAGTACGTCCACATTTGCAAAGACCATCCATAACAGAACTATAAGTAAACACATTAGGCTGGATGTTTTTATCCTTCATCTCTTCAAACAATTCCATGGCTTCAGCAATACCATCACACTGACAAAGGCCATGAATCAAAGTGGAGTAAGTAACAACACTGGGGGAACAACCACTAGCCTCCATCTCCCGCAAAAGCTCTCTGGCCTCATTTATCTTCGCCAACTTACACAATCCATTGATCAATGTACCATATGTATACGAATCCGGAGGGCAGCCACGCTTCGGCATCTCCCTAAAAATTTTAAAAGCAGCATCTATATTTCCCCCATTCTTGCAAAGAGCCTTGATCAATATATTGAGTGAAGTTACACTTGGAGGAACACCCTTTTCCCTCATAAACCGATAAAACCGCAAAGCAGTCTTTAACTGATTCTCATTAACAAGAATCGAAAAAACAGTAATGTACGACTTCTCTGACGGTGGACAATCGAATTCCTTCATTTTCTGAAAAACCCTGATGGCGTCGAGCGGTTTATGTACCCTCCCGTAGGCTCTGTATATACACAAGAACACATCTTCCTTGATATCACACTTCTCTTCTTTCATTCTTGTTAACATATTTTCAGCCGTTTGAAACTGATTAGCTGATAATAATTTGGAAATCATGAGGCCAAAAGTGGTGTTGTCATGCCTGAAACCATTAGCATACTCTGCAGTTGCTGCATCAAACACTACAAGAACTTTATTCAAATCCTTCTCAGCTTTCATAAGCTGTTCAACAAGTGATGCAGTCACTTGTTTAGGCCATTTGATTATTGTTTTGCTCAACATTTTTGGGTATCTGATTCTTTGGGGACTTTTATCGAGCACTTGGTGAACTTCTCACTGCATCACAACAATCTTCGACAAAAAGAAATTCTAGAAAAAAGTGGAGTGGGAGCATTGAGGAGATGCTGCAATCTTATGGTGTTAGAGGTTTTGTAAAGTTTCGACTTTAAAAAAAATGGTATTTCTTGTTAGCTCCAGGAAGGATTTGTAAATTGTAATAGTAGTGGGGTGTAGAAAGATCAATATT
The DNA here is from genome assembly GCA_019722365.1 of Lithospermum erythrorhizon. Taxonomy (NCBI): domain Eukaryota; kingdom Viridiplantae; phylum Streptophyta; class Magnoliopsida; order Boraginales; family Boraginaceae; genus Lithospermum; species Lithospermum erythrorhizon. The sequence continues at coordinate 66,501 of JADFUC010000841.1, forward strand.
TATGGCAATTTGGGCATACATGAGGTTAATAACTTAATAGTCCAATTAGTGCAATAGGCTTAATGTTGCAAACCAACCAAACTAACGGCGTCAGAGTTTGGTTTGGTTCGAATATAAAGATTCGAAGGTTTTATTCGGTTCGAGTTCGCAACGAACCCAAACATTCGAAGTTCGATTCGGCTCCAAATATTTGAAGGTTCATTTCAAACGGTTCGAAGTTCAAACCAAATTCGAATTTTCATGATAAAATAAGAAAAAAAGCTAACAGTGTATTTAATTATTGAAGCGGAGCAGACCTTAGTTCGTATTGATCGAACACAAGTTGAGGTTCGAACTACATCGACTTGAATCTCAAATCAAATTTCTCGAACCAAATTGAACAATCAGTTTCTTTTATAGGCCTAAATATGCTTGCCAAGTTTAGAGCTATGTTGAAAAGGTACTAATATGATACACCTGAGTTGTTATATTTGAACTTTTAAGCACATTCTTAAAGAATTGTTTAAACTCCTAAATAAGCTTGCCAAGTTTAGAGCTATGTTGAAAAGGTACTAATATGATACACCTGAGTTGTTATATACAAAGTTAGATTTTAGGAGTTTAAACAATTTTTTAAGCATCGTGCTTAAAAGTTCAAATACAATCTCCCTTTCTTTTTTAGTTTCATGATTCTTTTAGAATAAAACCCGTTTTCCTCAGAAACCACCTTATCCAATAACTATGAATGACTTAAACATGATGCTTAAGGGTTTTCTTAAGCTTCAAGCCCTTGGCTTTTATACACATCACCACATAGTATTTTTAGGAGTGAAAGTAGAAGTTTGTCCTATATTTTTAAGTGTAGTAATTGAAGAAGTTTCAATTAGAGATAAATTAGTATTTTCACTCTTTAAAAAATATTATTTTGTGGTGTGCATAGTGTAATGCATATTCATGAAGGGAGAGATGATAGACTTAATTAGAGAAGGATTTGATGTGAATTCGTAAAGCCTAGGAAGTTATTCCCTTCATCCTTTTTCTTGGCTAATGATTTTCCCACTCCAATTCTTGATGTTGGCATTCTATCTCTTTGTTACTTTAGAACCATTTTACACTATAAAGGTTGTGTTTGGTATGCAAAAATGGAATGATATAGTAATTGAGTGAATTATGTAAAATAGTGGATAAAGGAAAGGAATGGATTAAAAAATGTAATTCCTTAGTTTGGTATATTCGTACTAATGTAATTGATTTCCATCAATAATAGCATTTCAAGTTTGGTAAAAGATAATAACACTCATAATGTAATTAAATTGTCAATATACTCTTTTATAGTTGAAGTAATAATCATAATAATGTATTACATAATTCAAACAAATATACCATATTTTTTTAAAGAATTATTTTGTGAGAAGAAAAAGAGAAATTCATGTCTAATATGAGTAATAATCATAATAATGTATTATATAATTCAAACACATTATGAACATCATAAGTCACGATTAAGTTAAGGTATTGTACTTTTTGGTATTGAACTATATATTTGGAAAGAAAAAACTCTGAAATTAAAACTCAGGTGTAATACAATTATACAAATAATTAAGTTTTAGTATTTAATGATATTTTTTAAAAGAAAAAAAAAATTATGAGAAGCAACATAAACTCAAGTCTAATACCAAGAATTACATAACACACTATGAACATCATAAGTCCTGATTCTCGGAAGCAATGGATAATTACCATCAATTTGGGGCCGTAGCATCATCTTTGGTGGGATGAGCGGCTGACCAAGCTTGTCACGGTATTGCTTCACGATCTGATGCTCACAAAACTCGAAGTTTACACTCCTTTGGCGCCTTTATTAGCCACTTGTTGATTAACTCTTGAGCGCACTTTTACGCGATGCGCCCAACGATGATGCCATAAACGATTGATTATTTGCTACTCGACATTCAAACAAAAGCGGCAGCGATTTGCAACCCGAGAATGTAAAGGTTGCCTGCTTCTCCTTCCTTGTAGAAGAATCTTGTCGCCACTTGCTCACCTTGATAGAACCACCTTCAACTACGCTTTACAGCCTTGAGCTTTAAAGTTCTAATAAAATCAAGTTCTTCTTTAAATTTGGGCATGCGAATATTCTCCGTCGTCGTAGTACCGTCATTCATGGCCAGACGGACTTTTCCAGCTCTCATAGTCTTGCACGCGTTGTTGTTGCCCATTAAGACAACTCCGCATTAAGCTTCCGGTGAAGTCGAGGAAAATAACGCGCATGCTGAACTCATGTGATATTAACAACTCAGAATGTGATCCATTTATTGCAACTTGTAAGCTTCTTGAAGCCTACCCAGAACAAACTTGTCTCCTTTAAATGCTTCGGCTATATTCACATTCGGCTTATAACGTTTCTTGACCTTGGTAATCCGATTTTCAATGTCCTTTCTCGTAACAAAAACATTGATCTTTGCAATTTCTTAACTTTTGTGAATTACCAAAGAGATGACTTACGTACCAGATTTCTTGTTTCGCCATTAATTATTGATACTTGGAATGCTTGGTCTTTGTGTTCTACAACTTCCGTCTTCGATTTTGGATTCTTCATAAGTGTATTTGACATGTCTTAATTTGATCTTATTCTTAGCATCTGATAAAATAGTGATAAGGTGATTACAGCATGCATGGCCAGTTCGGCAACATGAGGCCTTGTCTTATGGTCAATTTCAACATCTAAATTTTGCGTCTGCTAAAATTTTATTGTACTGTTGAGGTTGATGTTCATGCGTGCGCTTCCACCGAATCCAAACCGGAATAGTTTTTAGCTGGCCCATGAATAATTTTCGTCTTCTTCGTCATGTAGCAATACTTCTTCCGGACTTTTTGAGGCATCCCAGTCTCGCCGGGTAGGGTGCTTGATGTCCTCCTTTAAATCTAATCGTATTATTAAATGCAGCTGACCTATTTTCTTCTTCAATCTTCATCCATTATTGTTACAGGTTTCTTCTCCAGTATGATGTCTAGCTCTTGTTGATTGGCGCAACTTGACCTCGCTTGTTTGCCACGTTCGAGTTGTTGGTTCCATTGAACCGTCATTCCTCCCGTCTTCCCGATCGTGTCGAGGCTCACGATGCGATTTGTTATGCGGAGGCTACATTAAATGGTTAAATACGAAGACAATAAAGCGAAACAACAATAATGAACCAATGGGCCGCAGGCAGATAAAAGAGAAAGGGACAAAGAATTTAATGTGGTTTCTAGAATTGCACGTGTATTCTAGACTAGTGCAGGAGAAAAGAAGAAATATTAATGCCCAAATAGTTGAGATTACAATTGTGAATACACTTTCGAAAACCAACAAAGTCCTTTACATTTTATATTGCAAACTCCACTGCTTATTGATTCTGAGGAATACTTAACACTAAGACCCTATTTATAGGGCTAAGTATAAGCCCACTCTTCCTAAAGTTTCAATGTGGTACGCGTTATTCTAAAATTTAAGCCCATTTCAACACTTACATGAATCAAAATTACATGAAACCAAATTAAAAGTAGTGATAAAAATGTCTTTGAAATTTAAAAAACAACCAATACTAATTGGTAACCAAAAGATCTCATGATTGCTTCACATTTCCTTCTTGAAGCGCTTATATACTCTAATCATCGGTGCACTAAGCTTTGTGATAATTCCTATACCGTGCGCGGACGGCCTTAGGGTCGATGCGTTAATAGAACTGATGGGTGGCCTCTGAGCCACCACAGTGCTCCGGCCGCGTTTTGTCACCGCTCACGTGCTCGAGAAACTTTCAGTGGAGTTACTATCCCGAGAATTACTTGGTCAAGCACGTTTAACATTGGAGTTTTTATAAGATGAGTTCAGAAAGAAGATGCGTCTTGGTGGTATGAGTAGTAGCAATCAAATCGTATCAAACATATCAGCGCTTGGCATTTTTTCGATTGAATTGTCTGACCTCCCCGGCTTAAATACTCAACGTCCTCGTTGAACCTGACACATCCGAGGACCGTACCATCGTGTGAATTACAGAGGTAGCTCTTACGACCTCGAGGTGTCATTACTTTGCGCCGCGTAGCGGCTTAGTTCAGCGATTCGGACGGCTTTGCTCGATACCATTATGCTGCTTGCCCGGCCCGGCGCCGGGTGATGCGTTAATAGGCCCCGATGGACTGGCCTCATGAAACCACCACGAGTGCTTTCCGGCACGTTTTGTCACCGCTCGCGTGCTCGCTGGCTTTCCGATCGTCGCCCCGTCGAAATTACCCCGAGGTCGAAACACGTTTAACATTAGAGTTCTTATAAAATGAGTTTCCGAAAGAAGATGCATCTTGGTGGTATGAGTAGTACCCGATCAAATCATATCAGCTTGTCTCCTTTTACCTTGCTTTACATTTTTGCGATTCGGGTATTACATACCGTACTTGTGAAAATAAATCATCATTAATGATATAAACTGAATAAAGGCTAAGCTCTTTAGTAGGGAGGAAGTTGTAAAATTGCCGCCAACAGCTAGAAAATGAAGTAGGTGTTGGAAATCAATGAAAATTGATTCCTTTTATTATGCACATTGCGATAATTGTGTATCGATTCATTTACGGGTTGATTCGTGTGATTATTGGAACTTGAGTGTTACTTTTAGTAATTGTATATTCTTGGTGTGGGTTCTCATGATAATTTAAGGGTTATGACGTTCTTAGATCTTACTCATTAGTCGTTGTAATAATAGTAATTGGTCCGTTATTATTATACAACTTACTATTATCGAGCTAGAGGTCACGCACATACGGTGATATTAGAATTATATTTCATGCATGGAATTAGCGAGACTTATGAATTGAGATGTATCTCTCAATGTATATATATATTTGTCAAATATATATTGGTAGTGAACATCAATTGGTTAAACTTGCCGAGAGTTTAATCAATTAAACGGTGAAATTGATGAATAACTTGATAAGTTATTAGATAGTGACTTCGTTAGTATTTTAATTGACTTATTAGGTTAATTAAAATGGAACAACTCACTAGTGACTCATTATTTGATTAGAAGCACGGTCTAATTAAGTTATGAAGTTAACTAATTTCTTAACGAGTTGTTTGGTTGGGATTAGGTTTTGGTATTTAAAAAAAGAAAGAGACAAAGTTTTTCATTTCATGAAAAAACTTTGCCTCCTACTCTCTCAGCCGCCCACTCCCCGAAATCGAGAAGACATTTTCTTCCAATTTTGTTCTGGCTACACAGCAAGTTCAAGTCTACGGATTCGTTTCTATAACTTGGTGTGTCTGTCCCAGAGGGGCGTCGTTCGGTGTTGGACAAGCTTTGGAGGTTTTCAGGGGCTTTTCACGTGAGGCATCTTATTGGGTTTTTGGTTCATTTCGTCTTCATTTATGATGTAAGTACCCCGTTATTCATATTCTTGATATGTGTTTAGATTAATACTGTTGAGGATCCGGAATGTATGAATTGGTGTTTATCACGAATAATTCATACTAGATTCTAACATTAGGAGCATCATGAAGTACGAGCATCATCATCTTAAAAGAGAAGATCCTTGATAATTGTTCGAACCCTTGTAGAAGATCTACGAAAAATACTTTTAGTCTCTTGTCATTAGAAATACCAAGATAAATCTTAGTATTCCTTTTTCGACAAGATCTATCATATATGCTGGAAGATAAAGTAGATATATGATTGAAAATGAAAGAGTGTGTCCGTTAAGAATCTTAGTATCCCTTTTTCGACAAGATCTAATCATATCTAAGTGCTAAGATGCTAAGCTTCTTGGAATGTTGAAACCATTCATGTGCCAATTTTTAAGCTTGCCCAATTCCACTTAAAGTCCGATGATCGTCATGTTTAAAGGTGACTTCATTTCTGATAAGTCAAGTACTCCAAATAGTACTACCAAAAAAAGAAGCTCATAAATGTTGTTATGTATCTTTTTTAAAATTAAAAAGGAAAGAAAGTTTTGTATAGAGTAGAGATCAATAAAATATTTCGACAAGGTGCTGTTTTAATGTTGGTGTTCCCAACTTCCACGAATCTTAGAACTTTCACATGTACTACTTACTTAAGTTTTTAGCATTTGATAGTAATCAATCCTAAACAATTCTTTTATTAATAATTTTAGATTTAATGATTATTTTAAATATGATTTTAGTCATTTAGTATTTCAAAATCTAACTAGATTTAGTTTTCAATTTTGAACTATTTTAAATTCCCTCCAACATTATTCATTAAAATCTCAATATACTATTTTAGATTGTATTACTAAGTCGGCCCGGGATATGTAACTGAACCTGAAAACCCTACAAGCAATTTATTAATTATTGACATTCATACGAAAAACTCAAATTGTTATTATTACTCTAAATTCATCTTACCAACCATTTAGTTTCAATCCTTTAGATCTGACGTAAGAAAGGGATCTGCTGACTATATTGAGAGATAGCAGAGGAAATATTGAAGCTATATAGATAACAAACGAATGACATAAGGGTACTATGTATTAAATGGTTCAGTTCAACCGTATCTTTCAGAAATCTCAATAAATATTATAATGTATAAGGTGATTTGCTTCAGCTGCATCTTTCAAAAATCCTAATAAATAAGTGTAATAAAAGATTACTTGATTACATCGATCTTTATTGAAGATGATTAAGACTAGTTACAATGGGGCTGTTGAATAATTCTTTCAACAGTTGAAACTATTAAAAAAGGGTGTTGACAAAATGTGTGTGTTGATGTGTATCGATTTTCTGAGCCAACCCCGTCCTCAAAATAGCCAAATATCCGTTTCCACTTAATTTGCCATTTATTATACTTAAAATTGTATCAAATTATCATCCATATGCGATGATGCAATATTCCTCAAACCACCTCGCACTAACCACTTATCGCCATTGGAAAATGAAAATGTTCCAAATGTGGAGCTGACAATTTCCCCAGATTTTCAACAAATGTCTACGATGCGTAAGCGTCTAATGAAATACTCACTTATGGAGGATTAAAACCCAGCGTTCGAAAAGAAAGCCCAAAATGGACCCTTAAACAAAACGGGTACTCTCTTGGTGAATTTTAGTTAAATGCTGGAGGAAGTGTTGTTGGAAGAACTTCCGGAAAGAGTGAAACATATTGGGGCTGAGTAACGATTATTGTAATGGCGTTGTTCGTTCGATACTCTCCAGCGGGATAGTACTTGTAGAAATCGTTTTAACTACATCAATAAAATATTGGGCAAATGGACGTAAACTATAATGTAACTAAACATAAAACAACGCGGGTGGTCGGAGAATGATATATTGACAAAAGCTCATGAACTATATGAAAGTGGTAAGAATGGTAATTTTAATTTACGATGTGGCCGAATGGTAGAGTGCATCAGAGATAAACCCGTTACGGAAGTCGAGGTTGGAGGAAATCTGGATCAGTAGCAGCGGTGGATCAAAGAGAGCACTAGAGTAGTGATGTTGGTGACTCAAACAACATTGATTCATTGCTCTAGATCAATGAGAGGAATGACTAAAGAAGAAAGAGACAAAAGAAGAGCCGGGGGGGTAGCTGGAGTGGTAGCGGAGGCAGGTGGAATGAATTTAAACAATCTGAGGTTTGAACTGTTGGAAAATTAGCCACGCTCTAGAGGAGGTAATCAAAGTAAAGAGAAGATGAAAATGTTTATGTATGAAGCTAAGTGAGAGGGACCGTCGATGACCAGAGCCAAAAGCTTTTGGAAATGTTGGGCCTCAAATTGTTTGGATTAGTCGTCCTTCAATGTTTGTTTTCTACTTTGATGTGTGTTTTGAAGCTTTGATGTGTGTTTGTAAGCTTTCGTGTACGTTTTGAGCTTTGTTGTATGTGTTTTCACCTTTCATCTATGTTTTCAACATTGGTGTATGTTTTTCTGCTTTGATGTACATTTTTTTCAGTTTCAAGAAAACTACTCAACCTAAATCAGATCTTATCTTTTAACTAACTCAATTTAATTATTGGGTACAAGATTAGTGATTTCTACCACATATGGGCAAAGTTCGAATGTTTAAATTGATTAAATATTTTTTAGAGGTCTTATTGTATGCTTTGAGAGTTTGATTATAGTGTCGATTGATTGCTCAATGTCTGGGTAATAGTTATTTGTATTTCATTAGTTGTACCTTGCAGTTTACTTCTATTATCTGCATTTCTTGTTATTTGTAACTTTTCTTTGTTTTAATAATTATTATTTTCAATTCTTGTGTTTATTTATTTACAAGAAAAAATTAATTAGGAATATGAGATTAAAAATTATTTAAATAAATATTTATATAAATTTTGTTTTTAAAAAATATCGAAAAATAATTTATTTAAGTGTTAATTATTCTTATTTAATTATAAACGATAATTGTTATAATTATTTAATCATAAAATAAAAATATAATTAAATAAGAATATTAGATAAAAGTGGTGGGGGTGTTGAATTTTATTAAATAAAACCATTGTATATTTAAAAGTTGAATGGATATTGGTTATTATGTGAAAAGCGAGAAAAGATGATGTGGATTATTTAGAATTGAAAAATAGGGTGTTGAATTTTATTAAACAAAACTATTGGTTGATTATTTCAAGTCAACCAATTAAAAGCGATTAGTTATTACGATTTACCGAAGATGTATTGGTATGGTTAGTAGGTTTTGGTTGGTAAGTTGCTTACGTAATCATTAATAGCTATACTCGATGCGATGATGCGCGGTCCATTTGTGTGATCTTGTTGTATAATAGAACTTTTTGTATGCCTGATTTAGTGTGATCATAATTGTTTAGGTTAATCTCAGCACAAAATGCAAGAGCGGAGGTTACGTAGCAGATACGACACAAAAATGTATAAGTAATCATCGAAATACCCGATTTACAAATGTCCCTATCAAATCACTTAAAATAAAAAACTAAACATCTTAATTAAGTATTAACAATAGCAACAAATTTTCAATACAAATATCTACATAAAACCAGTAAAAAAGAGAAAAAAAAAATATAAAAAGAAGACTTGTGTGTCCTGATCATCTAATAGTACAAAATATAAAAAGAAAGTTGATAAAAATATCATGAATAATAGATAATAGCATTTATTTACAATCATCGACTAAAAAATATTGAAGATATTAATAGTGATGATTATAATGAGTCAAATGTTGACGTTTAGTCATTGAAGATTTAATGTACATATAAATTTTGCGATAAAAGAGTGAGAAACTTAATTTACTTTATACCTCGCGTTTATGTGGAGGTTGAGGGTAGTACCAAAACTTCTTTGTAAACAATATTCTTAGTGAATATTACTTTTCGTTTGCCTAATTTTCCATTCTTCACCAACACATTTGTTGTATGCTCTGACACTCCTCTTGATAATGCTACATAGAATTGTTCATGACGAAAGACAGCAGTTCTAACAAGAAGATTCAACATTTGGAATACTACCTTGCCAATGCTTTGTTAATTATCAAAGAAAAACTTACTTTTAGTGGACATTGTACTCTGTTTAGTACAAAGGCTATCATATTGAAGGCATCGGTGTAGAAACACTAGTTGACGAATGACATGTAATGATTTATGTGTCAATGAAACTTGTGTTTAGATTGCGTCATATCAATCATGTACATTCATGTCAATATGAATCAAGATTCGTAGCGGCGTTATAGGACATCCGCTTTTCAAAGTAAGATTGTGAGGTGGAAGTCTGATGGGGCACAAAGAGTTCAAGAACTCGGTAAAGGAAAATTATATGCATAACGGCCAAAATCAAATAGGCAAATAAGCAGGGTAGCTTTTATAAATTAGATCTAAATTATATAAATCGGATCCTGACAATGTTTCACAGACTCCTTTGAATTTCGATCTCACAGCACACCTTGATATGCATGATGCCTCTGGTGATCAGCGCGGGGAGAGATTGAATCCGATTACTTGGGTTTCTTATAACATCTTACGGGAGATGGATGATTGGAATCAAAATGAATTTTATTGTTGCACTTGATTCAATTGACTACTCTCTAAGGGAGATACGCTTGATTGGTGTTTTGGTGGCAGGTTTTCCTTTGATTATTTATAATGTGAAAACCTAATAAATACCACTTATATAGAGTTCTATAATTAACCCGGTAACTTTGCTTAGTTTAGTTAATGAATTAAACTTTGTTTAATTTAATTAACTTTCGTTAAGTAATTTAACATAACAAGTTATTTATAGTAATAACAAGCTCAACTAAATATTTAATTAAAAGCTGACTAGTTAATTAATTCGGATTATCGATTTATATTTTACATTATTAATATAAAATTCCCAATTGAATATTCGTTGATTACAATCAACTCTCAATTTAACAAGCATGTGTAATTTCATACATGAAATATAATTTAACATCAGCATGAATGTGTGTGACGTTAAGCTCGGACAGTGACATTATAATAATATGAATTGACCGTTATTGACCTTGGATGAGATCTAGCAATCAAAATAATCTCACCATTATTATCATGAAAACCCGACTAGTAATTACAATTACTATTATAGACTATTATGTTTATGTAATCATAATTAACTAAACTAGTAAATAGTTATTACATGATTATGCAATGTGCATAATTATTGAAACCAATATTCATTGATTTTCAACCTCGGTGGTATAAGTTGTGAATACTCGTCATCCTCATTTAATGCAGTGATATAGAGACATGAATATCATCCTCTACAAATTCCATGAGTGCGTCCCAAACTTCACCTGAAAGTTATCAATTATCTTAGCATTCAATCCGTCGGCCTGACGACTTCTTTGGTGTTAAAAATTTCACTCAAACTAGGTTTAACTGTAATGGCATTATCTTGTTACGAGATACCTCTGATATACTACGTATATGTGCAAAAGCAGAAATAAAGCGAACTATTCTAAAACTAATATAGTTTTCCCACGTCACTATTGCACATACAATTCTAAAGAAATTTCATGGTAGTGATACTATAGATAAATGATCGTTAAATTAAGAGTATAAAAGCATAAAGTGAAATACATTTACTGTTTTATGAAAAGATGATTGTAATGAAAAGTTGATTGTATTTCACTGCGTAGCGTACACACACCTTTTATATGAGTATAGCAGCCACCTTTGCCGTTGTAATCAATTAGATACAACTATACTCTTAAGACTATTTTATTTTATTTAAAATTCTTCCCTTATTATTATATAGTTGTTAATAGGATATTTAATTTCATATTAGAAATTGCAAATTCATTACATATGTTACAAGGTTACAAATCTTTACATTATTCAAGCTTTGATGGATAGTTAATATGAGATTATGATGAAGAGTTTGAAGGTCACTCGAAATGCTATAAATGGCATCCTAATGCTCATCAGTGCCATGCGCAACAAAACAATATATTAAACACATAACGAGGTTTATAGGAAAGAGGGAGAAACACTTAACTTTCACCGATTGAAGGGAGGCACGGTGATTTCCAATATTTCGGCGATAATAATCTATAACGTTCTAATGGGTGGAGGTATGTCACTCAATCAATTACATTAGTTAACATATATGTGACAATACATTGTGATTGAGACTTTGGGTTATGTTGTGTTTAAATAATCGTAACATGTGGTATCGAACTGAAGATTGTGAATGCATGATTATCTATGAATATGTTAAGAAACGATATATTGATCAATTATTTAGCCATGAATATATATATATATATATACTACTATATATATATATATATATATATTAACTTTATTTTTTTTTTGCCACTACTATACTGCTTGTCTTGATATAATCAATTTTATTTGTCAAATAATTGGATCGATGTGTACCTTTATGTAATGATAAATTATGAATTTATACTCCATGTTGACTATGTCTATATTTTGGTTTCTATATCATATGCTTGTATGATTGTTATGTGGTTGGAGTATATATGATTATTATGGTCCACTTTCTTATATACTCGAATACGTTAATATTTAAAATATAATACTTGTTTGGACATTAGCAGTACTTATATATATATGCTAATATATACCTAAATGTAGTTATTAGTTTATTTATTAACTAATTAATGATTTAGTCATAATATGTCTGGATATCGTCACATATGATTAGTTTCTTTTGTAATTAATGGTATGTGATTTAATCATAGTATATGCCTACGTAAATAATATATTGGCATGTTTATGTGAATAATTTATATTGTTCAAATATTTTTTTTGTCCACAAACAAATAATATTTCATATGATTGAACAATACTTAAGAAATTTATTCAATTAATATATCGACTACTGGAAATTTGGAACTATGGTATCAAATGACATCTATGTATATAGTTTTAGGTGACTACTGGCATGAGTACTTTAATTATATTTGTTTATTTATATCAAAATTATTATATGTATGTTATTTTAGCCTAAATTCTTATATCTACAAATTACAGTTAATTTACCCTTTGAGCCTCGATAAATTTCGCGTCCAAAATTTATCAAACTTCCAGTAGAACCAACTTCTAATAATGGAAACAAGTTGAGTTTTCCTTAGGATGCCAGACATGGCTCTTCCTTTCGAACGGCTGCTCCACTTCTTGAAAGTACTCGAGGATATGGCGTCATTCCGGTGAGGCAGATCTAATAGGCTAAGCATTATGTATATAGAAGTGTTGATCGATACGACATGGCTCTCCCTTCCCAAGCAAGAGAGTGCAAAAGAGAGTATTTGCAAGCCATGAAGGTCGGTTGAAATCCGCTGCTGAGGAAACTTGCATGAGATCTTGCCAACCAAAGAGGCCGATAGTTCTCGGCTGATAGCTACCGTATCGTGAAATGAGTGGCTTTTAACACCCGAACTTGGGGAGTTGGAAAACGACTATGGATGATGCTTTCTGGTCCAGTTCATCTTATTGACACCTCCCATTCGCGAACCATTCAATTCATTATAACACTATTAAAGGAAAAGTGGGTCTTAATGATTGACTAACAGAATTGGTTCGAGAGAATCCTACAGAGCAAGGCACCTGAAGGCTTTAAAGTTGCTCATTTCACTCAAGGAATTTGGAAAAGCTCTTGGGAAAAGAATTTCTCGACCCATAAGCGTGCTAGCACCCAATGTCGGATGATCTTTGGTTCGTACGCGCAAGAAGAAAGGAAGTTTACAAATTACATGAGAAACACGGACATTTCGAACCAAATTGTGTTAAGCTTAAGAATGGTTTGAAAAGAAAGGTAACCCGTAGGTTCGCTGCGATCATTCGAATCAAATTTTGCGGTATTTCATACACTTGGTGGATGATCTGGTGCTAATGTTCATGTTTAAATTCTATCTGAGGGGATTCATTACGATCGAACCATAAACTGAGTAGGGGATTTCTCGGTTAAACCCGTTGGCACTTTCGTCTTACTTTTATGACGGTTATCAATTGGACTTATAACCGAACTCTTTTCTTACCGTCCCATTTCTCGTAATTTAGTTCATAAGCATGCTTGATAAGTTTGGATACTCGTTTGAATTTGGCAATGAAATTTCGGTTTGTTTTAAAAATTCTATATGACAGTTACGGAATTTTAATTACGTGGACTTTATAAATTCATCGAGCCTCAAAGTGCTGCAACTCCATACCTTGCAATGAAACAAAAGTCATCTATAAAGACTTCGTACTTCTCGGTGGCATAAAAACTGAGTCCTTATATCTGATGAAAGAATGTGGCTTGATTCAGTAAAGGATGAATTGTCATCTCTACGGACGTTGATTTACTAACATTACATCTGTGTTGATTGTATTAAAGGGAAAAACTACAAAAATACAAAGAAGAGGCCCTGAGAAGTACATACAAATAATACATCTGATGTTGTGGACCTTTTTGGCGTTCCAACTTTTGGAGGCAAAAATGCTTAAATCCAACATGATGATTATTCACGTTATTGCTATCTTTATCTATTGCATGAAAAAGAATCAGTCAGTGGATGTTGTACAAATATTCATTCTTTGAGTGAAAGCAATTAGAAAAGTGAAAATCTAGTCAGACTGAGAGTGGTGAGTTTTATGGAGAGGTATGATTAAACGAGGAGATGACATCACAGTTTTTGCTAAACTCCTCCAAAAACTTGGGATCATTTAACAAATACACATTGCTTGGATCCATGGCAAGCAGTGTAAGAAAACGTGTCATTACATATGAAAATGCTTAGATCGTATTGAGTATGCGAACTTACACATATCGCATGGATGGATCATTCACGAACAATGGCCCATATCTTAAATAGGGTTCCAACTAGGCCGTTCTAAGACTCCTTACCGACCTTTGGAAGGATGAAACTGATTCAAACATCTTCAAATTTTGGGATATCCAGGATGAAGCTAAATTTACAATCCACATGAAAAGAAATTGGATTTAAAAGGCTAATAGTTCTTTTGCTTCGGTTATCGACAAATCAAGATAGGTTTTGTGTCCTAACCATGATACGAAATTATTTGAAACGAAATGCGATTCTATGAGAATGGTGAAATCGTTAAAAGTACTAAACACTTGAAGTGGTCATTCGGGAAATAAGACTGCTTATTCCTTTTACCCTGTCCAGGAGAAGCGGGAACTTCGCTCGTTATTGAACACGTTCGCGTCAGGGGAAAATCCCACATAAATGATCGCTGACATATGCGAGATTATCTACGATGATTAGAGATATTCTTTGAAGCACCACGGGGAACTGACATTAAGACGATCTCAAAGAGAAAAGCGATCTGCTATTCCTGATGATTACTTGTTTTATCTAATAGAATCCGAAGGGACTAAGGATCCGATTTCTTATTCACAAGCCATGAATGATGTTAATTCTAATAAATGGTTTGATGCTATGAAGGATGAATTAAAATCTATGGAAAATAATCAAGTGTGGGAACTCGTTCAATTGCCTCCCGGGCAAAAAGCAGTCGGTTGTAAATGGGTTTTCAAAACCAAGCCTTGACTACAATGGAAAAATTGAGCGATATAAGCGAACTTTGTTTCGAAGGTTTTACCGTTAGAAAGCGTCGACTATTATGAGACTTTAAACTCTGTTTCTAGGAAGATTCTCTTAGAATTATGTCATGTGGCATTAGTAGCTCATTATGATCTCGAGTTGCATCAAATGGACGTGAAAACCGCCTTTCAGACTTGGAAGAAGAAATCTACATTAAATGCGACACAGAGGAAAAACCTTCGTAAGCTGAAGGACGAGGAGGCCTTAGTGCACTGGAAGCAATAAATCAATTTATGGGCTCAAACAAGCTTCCGACAATGGTATAAAATTTCATGGAAATCATTCTTTAGTTTGGTTTCAATGAAATATAGTTGACCGCATATATACCTCGACTCGGTGGGGAACAGTTAAATATTTTTGGTTTGTATGTTGATGACATTTTATTGGCTGAAATGGCGACCTCGAGTTATTAAATGCAAAACTAAACATTTATCTCAAAGAACTTTGAAATGAAAGATATAGGTGAGGCTTCCTATGTGATGGATGAAATATTCCGTGATAGATCCTTGAGGACTCTAGGATTATCTCGGAAGCGTATAATGACAAAGTCCTTGAGGGGGGTCGGCATGACTTAGTGTTCCTCCAGTCCTATTCCACTGCATAAAGGACAAACTTGTTCTTGAGCAGTGTCCACAGACTCCTATGGGCAGAAGAAATGGCAAAATATCCTTAATAACCTGCTTGTAAGGAGTTTGATGTATATTAAATTAAATGCAGAGACTTGACATTAACCATGTTGTTGGTTCTTTGTTAGATTTCAAAGAAACCAAGGATGCCTGCTTTGAAGGCTTTGCAAAGAAAGTATTGAGATACCTCAAGGGAACAAGGAATTATATACTCACTATAGAATGCACCCTTGGTGGTGGATTGTTAGATTCAGGATGCTCTTTGGATGTCCAGGGGCAACAGGTTTTGTATACTCTTGGTATGTATATCTTTATGTGGAGGTGCAATATCACGGAAGCCAAAAATGCAGAGATGCTTTTCGGGTCCACTATGATGGCTAAATCATTGGCATGTTATGGGGTTTCTATTAGGGGCGTGGGCTGCGTAATTTTGTCTCGTAGTTTGCAGCTTTAAATTTCATCTAAAGACGTTAGCATCTTTTGTGACAATGAAGATGCAACCTTAACTTCTCGAGCATGATACAGGATAACTAAAGGTTTGAAACACATGGACCTAAAATACCTGTCTTGCTGACAAGATGTTAAATTGAAGAAATTGTTGAATAAATAAGTACAAATTTGAAGTGGGCGATATTTTTCCATAGGAACTAGCTCCAAAGACGCTGGGGACATCACGAAAGTATGGGTCTTGTTGATAGTTCCCTAATTATATCTTACTTGCGTTTATCTTTGTACTCATATAACAATTATTGTGAGCTCTTAATAAATTTTTAACATCACATCATTTCTGTTTTATATTGTATACCTTATGTTTAATTAGCTGGTTAACAAAAATGATGCTTTCTAGAACGATGCGGTAGCCGTTATCATTACTCTTATTCCCCAGTCTAGCTATGCAAGTTATCAATGTTGTAGTACATGCAGAGTAAACATGTTGCATATGTATGTAGACACCATGACTTTCATTGAACAACTTGATTAGTCAAAGGCACTTATAGCATAACAAAACAATATATTAAACACATAACTAAAGAGATTTATAGGGAAAGGGGCTTACTTCTTTCTCAATTGAAGGAGCTTTGGTGATTTCAATCTTTCCGGCGATAATCTACCAACGTTCTAATGGCTGGAGGTATGTCATCAATCCAATTATGTATTAGTTAACATATATGTGATAATCATGTAATTCAAGACTTTGAGATTATGCTGTATTTAAATAATTATCTAACATATACTGATTATGTTTAATCACAAATTAAATTGATAAGCAGTTGTCTAGTACTTTCTACATCATAAGCAAATTGTAAGCATTACACAATAAAATACAATAAAATAGAAGGATGATTGAAATGAATTTGGAGGAAATCATAGGGAAAGGTAAATTGTTACCAATCGATATAACTCATGATTGTGGCAAATCTTTTAACATTCATGACAGCAGAATGCAGCAATAATATGACATGTGATCGCAGTAAGCAAATCCATACTAAATGTAGATCATCTACATACTAGATGAATATGATGAATTAATAAAAGACAAATAATATATATAAAATATAGTAAATGGAATGAAAGCACTTAAAGGGAGAGAAAGAACTACGCGATTACAGCGGCTTGGTTCTTTCTAGTCTTGACCAGCCGGCTTTCCAACCTCGGGATTTAGGAACAATCGCGCTATAAAAAGGTAACTCAGAGTTTCGTACAGAAAGCTTAACTCAAAATAAATGGACAACTAGCAATCACATACTAGAAAACCAAAGCCATGCTTTAGGATTTTAATCTACCCAATATCCCATGATTAAGAACCCCAGATGCAACCGGGATTTGACTAATTATAATTATAAAGATTGCTTAAACAAACTCTATGAAATCTCTTGATATATCTAGTTATAAGAGGATTAAATATTTTTCTTGCTTTGAAATGTGAAAAATTGCCTCAAAAGTCGTTAAAGTTAGGGCTAAAAACATTTTTGGGGCCGGCTTTTATAGGCTGACCATGTGAGAAAAACCTGAGATTTTGGGTCGGGAGAAGTGAAGGTCCGACCCGAGTCCCACATTTCTGACTGCAGGAGTCAGTGCCGGAGAAGTGAAGATTAAGACTAAGTCCCAGAAGGCGGGTTTTAATCCAATGCGGCATGTGTTTCAAACGTTTTGTCATGAATTAAGTATGATTTCAACCCGTTATGCCACACAGTCATATTGGAGTTGGAATACAAGCTTTCATTCAAATTACAATCTTTCGAAGACATTGTTACAAAATGTTTTCAATAATTAAGCCATATTAAAAAGTGCATTCCAGAAAAGTTAGAGATTTCTTTCTACAAAACTTTATACCTGAAAGAGTCTTGATTCTTGAGACAAAGCCTTGATCTTTTGACTTGGAATTGTATCGTATGATTAACGTCGATCAGCTACTAAAGTCAATCAAAAACATGGCTGCGTAGAAGGTGGTAATTTGTTATCTTCAAAATATAGTTGGAAGATCCTTGAGATCAACAAACTCCCTTTTATGATAACCAAATTACCACATCTGAAAGAACAAAAACATACATACAGCTCCCTCGGCGTAGCGTGAGTGTATGAAAAAGCAGGATGCCCGTAATACAAGTGAAGCCCAAACATACTGCTTATTGGTCCCATGACATAAAAGGTACTTGCATTAACAACAAAGTGGAAACACAAGTAACGCCTAAACCGTTAAAAGAAGTCTAAAGCATAAGCGAGAAAGCATGAAATAGAGTAATGAAAACATAGTCATATTCTCCTTTTATTGCTTGACAAAAAGGAGTGTATCAGAGATATATGGCTACTGGGTGGCAAACATCTTGACTTTATCTACATTGAGATCCGATGTTCAGGTCTCTTTGCTGAAAGGAAAGTGGTTAGAGGGAAGTTTTTCGCCGGCTGGTTTGAAACTCTTACATCTTTGGTTATCTTTCTTGAGTTTACTTATTGATTGTATTGTTGAGTGATGAATGTAATAGTTTGATATCTATTAAAAAAAAAAAAAAAAAGGGAGGTTCTCAGAACATTTTAGTCATATATCAAAAAATTGGAATCATTTTTATCTGAGATATTGCTTGGGGATTGGAGGCACTAATTAGACGGAATCTGAGAATGCGGATCATGTGATGCTTTTTGCTTTTTTGCCCAATGAGTAGGGAACGCGTAATACCGGTATAAGCGAGAGTAAATACACTCCTCATTGTTCCTTTGAATAGTGGTTCTAAGCTCTGCGTGATCCATGGCAATCTTATTTGATCCCACGATGGAATAAATCTGATTGTGCACAGATGAGCGTCAGGAATCTCCTGAGTTCGTCATCCTACTCCATTCTGCGGGCTCCTCACAGACACTTTCTTGGCGTTGGCATTGTCAGGCTTCTCTGCTGTCTTTATCAAGCTAGACAAGGAGACCATTTTTCCACTACTGACCACTTGCCTTACGAGGTAGAATTTTATATGAATTGGGGTGTGGCATCAACGATAGGTGCGTCAGCGAAGGAATTCTCAACCGTCATAATGAAATTACCCGTGAGGGTAGAACTTGATATTGTTGGAGGTAATTGCATTTATTTACAATAATATTTTTCTTTTTTATGTCTTTTTACTTTATAATAATATTATTATTATAAATTTTTTATTTTGATTTTGTAAGTGGTGATTCTTTTAAATAAATTTCTTATATTTTAATGATTTAGATGATTTTAAGGTACTTTGAAGTATTTTGATTTGATTTCTAGTGGACAACAGTTTTGATTTGATCTTTGATATTAATTTTCCTATATTTTTCCTTTTTATTTGACAATTGAAATTTGAAATTACATGAGTAATTGGGATAATGAATTGACACATATTTTTCATTAATGGGAGAAAATGTCTGGCTGCCTTTAGTAACAAATACAATACTGTAAAATGGATTCATTACCACAAATGGACTCCTACCATAGTAAACAAGAGAGTTTTACCCTGTTTAAATTGGACAGTCAATTATAATTTACATAACCAAGTTTGTTAGAAGAAGACAACTAGTAGCAAAGGCCCGGCAGCGGACGTCAGGCCCAAAAACTGAAATTAGGCTACAATACCTATGGGCTATGGCTAAGTATATATATGACCAAAGTCCACAAATTGAGACTTTTTTCTGACAACAAAAGTTAAAAGAAGAGACGAAAGTGGAAGCATTTGACTCTTCAACAAAATCCTTGCAGTCGATTCTTGAAAAAATCAAATCAATTCGCAAAGATTCTATGAAAGATATTTGAGTTAAAGATAAGATTTCAAATAGCATTAACATTTGCTTCTTATTTTCAAAAGTTAACGAAAATGGTTTTCATTGAAATTTGCTACCGACAATTTAAAGAAATCCTAAACCTTATTCAACAAGATCAGGGTTTGAATATTGACTATTTAAGCACACAACCTACTATACTGGCAAGAAAATCTCATTTGCCCAGCAAGAATAAGAGCTGACAATATCTATGCTTTTGAACAATGAATTTATGCAGTAGCACATTGTGTATATTGAATTTTTGATCTTTATAAATAAACTACAGAATTAGTTTATAAATATCTTTAAAGAATTGATTAAGTCTTTATTATCTGATAAGCGGGTCGTCATTATAGCAGCTACGATAAAGCGAATTTCACTGTGTTTGTTAGATAATAGCGTGATGATATACTTTGTTTGTTTATGTAAACACAAGGAATGAATTAAATAATTAATTACATAAAAATACAAATAATTAATTACATAAATATTAAATAATTAATTACATAAGAATGAATAAAAATAAATTAGTAACATAAAAGATAATTAAATATTTAATTACATAAGTGAATTAAATAATTAAGTATATAAGAAATATTAAATAATTAATTACTTAAGAATGAATTAATTACGCCAAAAGGCAATTAAATATTTAATTACGCAAGAATGAATTAAATAATTAAATGCCATATAAGAAATATTAAATAATTAATTGCATAGAATGAATTAATTACATAAACCAATTAAACAATTACATAAGAATGAATTAAATAATTAATTACGGTAAATATTGAATAATTAATTACATAAAATGATAATACTAGCAAATTTATCGAAACGACATGTCGAACAAACAACTGTGCGTACGATTAGCAAACAAATGCGATTCCGACATTTGTTAGATTTATATGACAACCCGAATTATTTTATGGCGACGTTATGCGACAAGCGATGATTACGGTAATAGCGCGCATTTATTAAAATGTGAGAATGGTGTGTATTAAATTGAGAGAAAATGTAATGAATTGTGTATTGTAGTATCCATTTATAGATTATATATTAAGAAATTATTGACATTGTGAATTATGAAATATAATAGATATGGTCAAATTATATTAAAATTGAAATATCTTTGAAATTATGATTAAACGATAAAATACAGAGTATGATAAAATTATGATGAAATTATGAGAATATGATAAAATTTTGAAGTTATGATAAAATATGTTAATATTATAAAAATATGAATTTGTTACAGATTATAGATATAAAATATGGTAACATTCTGAAATATATGGTCAAAAATGGTAAAATATGAAATATGGTAAATTTTAGATTCATTGATCAGTTTTTAGAATGATTCTTCAAAACAAATAATTAGCCACGTGTTTGTATCACAAACCAGCGGGTCTCTTACGTGTTTATATCTGGAAATGGCGAATTATCATTTCTTTATAATAGCGTAAATAATTTGATTCTCTTATATTAGCATTTCGCTGCATCAATTATGAATTGTGTAATATTAATTATAATTTGAATGTTAATAATTTTTTAATTTTCATAATTTCGATATAATTATTGTGTTAATAAATTTGAATATTAATAATTTAATTTGATAATTGAGTCGAATGTTGATAATTAATGTTAATAATTTTGAATTTTGATAATTTGATAGTAATATTAATAATGTTGTGTATTTGAAATTTGTGCTAACATTTCTCAAATATGTTAATTGGTGTTTAAATATGATAACATTATTCAACTTATGATTAAGCCAGGTTATTTTTAATTGGTGTTTTAAATATGATAACATTATTGACTTATGATTCAGCTTGAGTCATTTTTAAGTTCAGTCGCCCGATGGCCAATAATACCGATTCACGTTTATGTTTGTAAGGAAAGTAAACGATTTTTAAATGATATATTAATTAATGACTAATAATAAATCAAATGTTTGTTTAATAATAAGCGAATTGAACTGTGTTTGTTTTAGTACAAACAAATTGACATTTTTTATGCAATATTGAAAAATTAAACTTGTTTCACATAATAAACAGGAAAATTCGCTTGTTTTTTATACAAACTTAACCAGAAAAAGTCGCCAGGAGTAAAATAAGTAATTTCATTTATATTCATTTCTGCATTTTGGTATTAATATATAGCAGTTCAGCAATAATAAGTGTTCTCATAAATACAATATTGAAGGTTATATTTAGCAATTCATAATCTTTTCCAGCAAATTAGTAATAATAATGAATTGCAGAAATTGATGTTTGAATACATATATTCTTGAAGGAAGATAACTTCTTTTTTATTCCTAAAATGCTTTTATTTCATAAAACAGTGCTGTAACTTCTTAGGGCCTAGGGGCATAACCCCGTTTTTTATTACAACAAAGAAAATATAAAATGTAAAACCCTCGAAACAACATAAATAAAACTACAAGCATGCTAAAGATGAACTCATTTATGCGCACCAGCTTGGTTGCTACAATCATTTTCAAATCCAGAGGAAAATGCCGATCCTACAAATTGAGTCTCATTGCTACAACTTTTTCCTGTTTTGTATTCCACACTCTACTACTCACTTGGCTTCATTTCCTGATTGAAATTTTAAATATTTTAGTCAAAGAAAACATCAAAACAAGCAGCTCAACCTGCATTTGAAACAGTTATATTCCTTACCCAAGCTCCACATACTCTGTAATTCAGTCCCACAAGACATAGGTCCCTTGACACAATTCAGACTGGCACCAACAGGCAAACAAAACCAACCAATATAAAGACTAACCAAAGCATAAGCTAGCCAAGCAATACCCATATGCACCTATCTAGGAACTAAGGAAGAAGAATAAGGCACCAACTTCTTCTAATACCAAATGATCAACATGGAGAACCATTGAAACTAAATCAAAACAATGAGTCCTGAGACAAACATTTCAAAAGACCAACATTAAAGCCCACACCAAGCATAAGTCCTGCATCAAACTCCAAGTTTCCACCTATATACTCAGGAAGAAAAACAAACTTCTCAATTCTACTTTGATTTTGAATATAATCTAGGATAAAAGCCATAAAACATGGCCGTCAAAACATAAGCTTTAAAGGGGGGAACAAACTTTGCAGTTACTTATATCTAGCCACGAGCTCATCTATATTAAACTTCAATAATTAAGTTTTTCTTATGATCTCAGGTAATTATTGTTAGAGAAGAACTGAATTTAAGGTTTAAAACTTCTTAAGATGATTACTTATTGCCAATACGTTTCCAGACAAAAAATCGGCAGCATGTTGAGCTTACCGAGATCCATTTTTAGTCAATTCTGAGTATTGTCATCTGGGAACACTAATTGATCACTGAGTTCAAATAAATGGAGTCCTTATGAGGCAGTTCGTCAAACATTTTACAAGTTTTTATCCATCCATTTTCTTCATGTTCTTTGAATTCCCCTGCAATTGAAATGAAGGTTTGAGGGCAATGGGGAATAGTGCCTTCGTTATTTTCATGAGTTAAAATTTAAAGCACCCTAATAACTGTAATTGTTTATTATACCTGGAGGTCAGAAAAAACAATACATAAATAACAATAATATATAAGATCCTTCATGTAATTAGCCATGATAAAATAAAAGTAACATTTGGCCAAACAACAATAAACCTACTAAATTTTATTCTCCTCCAGAGAAAAGAAAGATCCGACTCCTCTGTGTATTTGTAATCATTAAATTCACCAAAACAAAATGTCAGTAGCTAAGGTTAAAAAGAGCTCAAAGCTTTTACCTCTTTCCGTTAGCAATCCCAGCTCCCCATCACCTTCGCCTTTGATGTTCGGATAATTTAAAGTTTGACCAGTGATAAAGCCTGAATCATAGATCACAGTTCAATTCCACATCTCAAAATCCAAACATTTAATCAACTGAACACCAAATTAACATTATAAAATTACATCGATTTGATCAAATGAGCTTGAGTTTGGTGATAATCAATACCATGAACAACAAGCCATCTAAAAAACTCAGTTCATTGCAAATATCTCATTACCAGAGATGAAAGATTTTTATTTTCTTCCCAAAAATACAAGCTCACCAGTACAATATATTTAATAACATATACTACCACTTATATTCCAATACAAACACCTCTAAGTTGTTGAACCTAGATAGTCCTAACTACACTACATAACAATAGGATAAGACCAAAACATAACAATAGGATTAGACCACAACTAATCCTCTGAAATAGCACAAGTAGGATTCTGATTAACACGCTTCTAACATATTTGAACTCAGAGTAATGATTTCCAGCAGATACCAACATTTATGAAGAAATGATATAGTGTGGTAACATAAAAGATGATGCAAATCATGAATAAATAATTATATTTAGACAAGGTGATGGAACAAATTATATTATGAGAAAGCGCGAGTCGTGTAGTATTACAGCTTCCAGTAAGAGATTCGAATCATGGAACATTTATTTAAATTAATTGTAGTTGTAAATGAAGCCCAATATAGTTGATTATGTAATAAATAGTTAAAGCTTAAACTAGATGATTAAAAGGGATAAACTTATGAATAAAATGATTCTGAGGGGTATCATTGGCACAACGATGGTATTACATCCGAATAATAGATTTATATTATTTCAAGTCAAATTCTACCGTTAGTTTAAATTATCTTAAAAGATTCGGTCAGGTTATTAAGGTATTACCAGTTTAATTAATCTCTATGTCACTAGTGAAATTAATTAATTACTTGCAGGCCTTAATCTATCGGAAGCCGTGACGTGTTGCGCTGTAACTTAGTATAACAGCCGCTGATGCTTAATCAAAGTAATATTATCTGCGCTTCGCTGGCTTTTTGGCGAGGGTTCACATATCTCGAGGATACCATTATAAAAAATTGGCGGTCTGCAAACAATCGAATCAAATTAAGTTCAATATTAGTTCATCACAGATGGAGTTATAATGAATTCTAAATCGGGATAGAAAGCAATTTAGCCGAAATTTCGTAGAAAATACATTAATAATAAATTTATATTTCTACTACTATAATGCGAAATAAATAATAAATAATATTCTGAAACATAAATTAATGGTATAAATAAAGAGAGTAGAAATCTATGATTGAAACTGACCGAATCGATCAGGAAAAAGCAGAGAATAATAATAAGCTGCTGCTCATTTGCTACCGCCGAAACTCTCTATGAGAGGAAAAATTGAATGAATTAATATTCAGTGCCTTGACTTTTATATAGTAGTAGTTAAGCTGGAGTCTTTATTACGGCATAATCAATTGCGGCACTAACTTTCCTTTTTTGATCAGGGCTTTACATCATTTCTTAGGAAAATTACATATTTCGGCGCGAAACCTACTTGGCGTTTTTACATGCAGAATTAATATATTTTACGAATAATAATACAAAATAAGATCAGCATATATAATATTGATTAAATATTGTCGAAACAACTTGAATTATGAGTAATAAAAGTCTCCCAAAATCTAATCCTGTATAATGAATATTAAGTAATGAACTCCCCCAGCTTGACTCATTCATCATAAATGCATTCCAACGTTTGTTCTGAGAGTATATAAAATCAGCCAGTTGATGCATGTATTAGGAGCAAGTTCGAAGGCTGGATCGAGAGCAAATTAGCGCAAAATCTTGTCAAACATAACAATAGGATTAGACCACAACTAATCCTCAAAATAACACAAGTAGGATTCTGATTACGCTAACATTTGAACTCAAGGTAATGATTTCCAGCAGATACCAACATTTATGAAGAAATGATATAGTGTGGTAACATAAAAGATGATGCAAATCATGAATAAATAATTATATTTAGACAAGGCAATATATCATCATTCCTTTTTTATGAGGCAACTACAAACTTCACTTAAACTAATTTCCCAGAGACAATATTGAAAATTAAAACCAAAGAGATCAACTGTATATAAACATACTACTACACCGTCAATAACACACCTTCCTACAATATACGCAATTCTCAACCGTCAATAGATTGAAAATTTAGCAGTAAAAAAGACTTTTTTAAGATCCTACAAAATCAGATTATTTTATAGTTCAATAAAGATATAGAAAAAATAATGAAACAATTTAAGTTTATCTCCTTCTCTTATGTCAATAGATAGCCAATAAAATTCCTACCCCCAGGTATTAGAAAATAATTTAATCAGCATAAGAAGGAAATGAAAAAATGAATCAACTACTTAAAATAACTTGCTCCATATTATTTAGTTAAGATAAAATTAAGGACTTAAGGACTTTAAAGACAACAATACTATAAAGAAGGAAAACAAAGCTTACCAGGTTTAGAATTGATAATGCTAGTCCCAAGCAAGGCATGCAAGAATACCTAGTAAATGAATCACATCCATAAAAATTGAAACAACATTGATAAAACAAACGTGCCAATAAAGCGATTCAAATGAACCTAAAGAACATGAGGGATACTGGATTCATTGCCTTATACAAAGGTACAATCTTTACTATTAAACATATAACTAATAACTGATTACACCATAGACAGCGACAAATGTAATTTAATTGAGTAATAAAAAACAAGGCAACACATTCACTATTAGAACATCGGTAATTACTAATTACCAAACCGAGCTAGCATGCAAAACAAAACCAAAAGCAATGAAGCGTTATATGAAATACGTTGGAATAGTAGTGATTCGCTATTTTTCTCTGGCATTATCGGCGAGTCACGAATAAAAATAATAAGATTAGACAACCAACATGACTTCAATTCGGTTCAACGACTTCAAACATCAAAGTTGTTTGTTATTAAATTATACTTGTTATGCAAGAAGGATAATATCATAATTGTTTAAGAATCTTCATTTGTCAAGCATTTCATACGATTAAGAATGTTAGTAAAAGCGTCTGGCGACACCATAAAGGGCGATTAAAGTACCGCGTAGTTTAGATTCAAAATCTAAAAAAATATAGGAAGGAACATACAATGAAAATGCAACCTTAATAAGATATATCACGACGCGCCTTTATGATAGTGCGGCAACTTGAGGAAGTAGGAGACAATAGTACAATATCGGTTGAAAATCGTTGAAATTTGGAAGCCCGATTGGAAATACGAACTATCTGAGCAGGCTTTCTAAAGAAATAATACAATATAAATACGAGTACAATGAAAAGATTACAACTGGCAGCAGTTACAATGGAAATGATTCTGACCAATGTTGGGATCGGAAGTCAAATAAATGACTCACAAATGCTTGATTCGACCTCTTCCCTGACGGTCTTAGGACGACTTAGTGATACGTTTCCCCGGATAAAATGACCCATTGCATTAGAGCTTCCACAAGCCTGAGTGAATCGATGTGAACTGTATACGAGGCTTGATGTATCACCTTGATAAAACAAACGAAGGAGAGAATGGGTGCTCTCAGTTTTTTTTTTTTTTTTGTAACCTTGTATTTTCTTGATTCGCTATAGGTTGTTGGATGATTAAGTAAGCAAACTTCTAAATGACGTTTATGTATTAATGAGCAAATAAAAAATCGTTTGTAAATGACAACAACCTGATTGATTGTCCGTTCTGTAACGGCTTCTTTTGAATTTGCAAAATCCCGAGCTTAATAAAGGGGAACAAAAGATAGTAAGGCTCCCAGCACTGAGCTAGTGTCATGGTCGCGCTTGCTTTGAGCTAACGATTTCAGTCGTTTCCCGGGATTGCACTGGAAGCGGCGTAGACTTTTTACCGCATAGTAGTCAATGATTTATTAGAATCCTTCAAAGACCTGCTTAGCGTAGAGTGAACTTCCCAGCGTCACTACTCGATGCTAGGATAACATTTTCCAAACTTAAATGGTTTGTTCCATGCTACATGGCTTCATTCTTAACATGAAATAAATTACAAATTTTGGATTCATGACCTTTCACAATAAAGCGTCCATGAATCAAAATTTACTCGAACAAAACCATTAATTTGCATTCGTTGTGTATGATAGGATACAAATTTTGGATTATGACTCACAATATCAACATATCCTTGAATCAAAATTTGTATTCAAATAAAATCAATAAACCGATATCCCCAGCATGATACAAATTTGAAAAGATCTTGATTCGATAATTGGTGATAGCAATAGCGGCGATTCTGCGTAGGATAGGTAGGTCGATGGCCTTGGAACACTTGCACTTGTTAATACATTATGTTTACATTCACCTGACAGACATAGTAGGCCAGATTTGTCTTTGGAATTCACTTTTGGTAGCAAATGATGACATACTTGGCGAGATTCTTGTCTAGGCACCATTATCTGATTCATTTGTGTGGAGGTTAGGCCACGGACACGTACTGGTTACATGAGTTTTTGCGTCAAGAAATCGCCTCAGGCATTTATCTTCTAAACCCAGTTTGGCTGGCATGGGTGACTCTTCATATTCTTTTGAGTGGCAGAAACACACTCCTTCGATTATCTCACTGTAGGGTCATTCGTCGTAGGCTTGGCACCACTACGGTATCAACATTTCTCGTAGGAGCAGTGAAGCTCCCCGTAGTGATCTACTAATTCAATATAGCGATTTGTCCTTGGAACTGAATCTTGGGATCTCAGTCAGCCAGGTAGGTTAACTTCGCTCATTCGTACTTTTTCTCGAGGTTTTGATCATTCCTTTCGATGAATTCTCAACTAGTTCTTTTTAGCAACCCGTTGGTAAATGGATCCATTTGTGTTATCTTTGATCCTTACATGATCCAACGGTGATAACTACAGTTGAAGTAATTGTCTAATGGTATTGTAACCAAAAGTCGGCGAATGTATGCCGACTTACGTTATATAAGTGGTTGCGTGCCACTCCAAATTGCGAGACCCGTTGTCGCGTATGAAAATTGCGGAGGTTGGCTTTCCGGCTCCGGTATATCACCAATTACCTTAACCATTCGAACTGCTTCCCGCGCTTTCCGAAGGCAATGACTCCTGGCTCCGTAGTTGATTTGACAGTGCGTCTGTTTTTGAGGACTTCAGCCACAATTGCGCGCGCAAAGTGAGCAACGTATCGGCTGTAGTAGCCGTTGGATGCAGTGCTCGGAGATCGATTTGCATCGCCCTGGTATCCGGATAGTGCGACCGTAATCAGGTATGTCTCGAGTACTTAAGTACTCGCGCATGCTTCCCGATGATCGTTACCGGTTTCTCGTATATACACTCGATTTGCTTACCGAGTAAAGCCTTCTCTCGATCTAATTACAACTCATTGGTGCATAGGACTCCAATAGCAGGGAATATAAGTTGAGACACCTTTTCCCTTATTCTTCGCTGGGTATCGATGTTCATCCTTTGAGTTGGACATTCTCCCAAAATACGTCTTGGCAAAAATTTCCCGAAATTTTATCGACATAATTCTTGATTGGGTTAACAGACAGTTAGGGTTCTCGTCTGGACTCCAAAATTAGTTGCTTGTCCACGTATCCTTCTATGTCAAACTTGGAGTTGACATATTTTTGGTGGATTGAATCATCTTTTGATTGCTACTGACGATGAGCATGCGTCAGCATCAGCCGAGAGAATTACATATCTCTACAGTAGATTTTACATAAACACACTTGTCACACTCTGTTGATTTTAAGTTCTTTCGAAAGTAATGCCTTATCCAAACATCATGCCATTGTTTAGTAGCTTGCTTTGTAAAATACAAAAGATTTGATGACCGGCATACTTTCTTCTTTACAGGCCTATAAAAACCACCGGTTGTTCCATTGTAAAATTTCATCTAATTCTCCTTTTAAAGAAGGCATTTTTACATCCATTTTGATGTACATCTAAATTGTCACCGATGTGATTGCGGGATAATCCTAATGGATGGTATCTGTCACGGAGAATAAGTATTAAAAAATGAATTAATTCTTTTTTTTTTGTACTTTCACTTGAGCCAGCTAGTCTATTTTTGTACATCTATCTGTCCCATGATTTCATTTTCCTCTGCCATCCATTTTGGATTTTAAAAGCCTTATCTGGTGGAAGATCACTAATTCCAGAATTATGTAAAATTGAATGAAGCTTCACTTACGTGCTAGCTTCCTTCCATGGACATGATTGAACCGGCATTTCTTGGTAAGCTCGGTTCGCTCTCGATCATATCGTTACAAAATCGGGGCAAAGACTTTACCGACACGTGCCATTTACTCGACGAGGTTCTTTAACTCCTCAATTTCCCTTACATGGCTATCCATAGTCTCGGGTATGATACTACCCTCGGGTTAGTGGCAATATTTAGATGTCGATGCACGCCCGTTCGTTTCATGGGAAAGACATGTTAGAAGAGCGTGACATTCCGTGACTCTAATATTATATTCTTGTTCACCCGATGAATTGTCACTCTTGCTGAACAAAGCTTAGATATCTTTTATTTACTATTGAGCATATCAATAAAAAGTGCATGTCAACCCGTGTTAGGACAATAGTCACACCTTGGGAGGAGATGCATGACCGCCATGAAACACCCCCTTTTCGAAGATGTTTGTAGGTTGGAGCTCTACCTTTGAACAATTCAAATGGGGTCTTATCCTCATTTTTACGAGAAATTTTGTTCAAGAGGTAGTTAAATTTAATACGTCTCAGCTTCCCAGCGTTCCTTGAGGTGCTTCAGACTTATTAACAAGGCATTAAATCGTCTTTCAATGATCGAGTTTTTCTTTCAGTCTCATTCGATTGAGGGAGAATATGGTGCAGATGTCGTGTTAAGCAATGCAGTATAAAACTAAAATTGACCAAATGGTGAGACATACTCGCTACCTCTATCACTTTGTACTACTTTTATCTTTCTTCGAGTTGATTTTCATGCTTCTTAAATCTGATTTATCGATTGCCTCATTTTTACTTTTCATGTTATACATAGCAAAATTTTGTACTATCATCTACAAAGGTGATAAAGTACTCATTTTATACCACTTTAAGATTGGTATGGGCTCTACGTATACAGGCGTCCTTTGTGAACAGATGGGAAGCTTATTATTACAACCACGGTTGAAATATTACTCTAATAGATTTTGATTGACACACACGTTCACACTTGTAATTCTTATCGATAAATTCATTGGTATGTGATTCAACTTGATCATTCTTAGCAAAATTAGAGTTCCGTATCCTAACCTACTATCACCATAATTCTGATTACTCACAAACATTGACAATATTTTTATCCGTCTTGTTTGTAACCATTACATTCGTTTGAAAAAGGCCGTTCTTAGCATGGCGCACCAACAATACCCGACTTAGAAAGTACAACTTTATCGGACTTTCGGTACAAGTTTAAACCCATGTTTGGTATGTAAAGGAGCAGACACAGGTTCTTCCCTAGGATGCAGGACATGAACATTCTAACCCGATGTGACTTTCTTCAGGTTTCCTTACTCCGCCGATAGCATGGGTTGCGTTATTATAATGTACACCTTACTTGTCGAAAGTGGCTTGAAAGTAGCAAAGTGATCTTTGGCCAAGACAAACATGTCTTGTAGCCGTATCGATCCACCACTCTTAAGGTTCGTGCCCACAAAGTTCACCTCAAAAATCCACCGGCCGACAAGTTGATCTCTTACGATTCTTTGTAGTGACCACATTACCATCTTTTCCCACATTTGTAGTGTAATCCGTTGTATGAAATACAGATGCAGAAGATGCATTTGGAACACAATGTTAGACCACCCGATCGATAACGTTGGACCACGAAGCGAGAGCGAGCGAAGCCAAGTGTTTAAGACAGCGTCGGTAACAACGGACAGCGACTTGTGTCAGGCGGCGGGGAGATATAGAATCTTTGAGAAGTAAAAACACCTGAGATGATAACCCAGGTTGATTGCAGCATTACCCCCCTCTGCGGGGGCAACTGCTATGAAGGAATCACTATGATAATGATAATTAGAAATAAGGTCTTATCTCCCTCGAGACGCCGTATTCTGCTCCTATCGAGATGTATAAGTTCGAAACACGGCTATATTTTATCATTCACTCTACGCTTTCCTACTCACAGGCATGTGTAAACTACAATAATTTTCACTAGAATAAAATTATTTGAAACGATTGTCAGGAGCAGTTGTACAATAACTAATGGGTTTTATAGTAACCTCCGTACATTCGACCCTCTGATAAAAGATAAAATCTTTTATGCTCTTTTCCTCACAAAATAATCTAAACTCTCTATTGTTTTCCGGTGGGGAGTCTAGGTGCATAGAGGTAGAGGCCTTTTATATAATGTAGGCACAAACAAGTTTAGTATTAACTGCATAAACAAAACCTTCTTAATTAGCCGATGCTTAACATCCCTTAACTAACCAAACATACTTTTATGCTTGGGAGTGCAGCTCCAAAGGCATTCGTATATTATGGGATGAAAATATCTCTTCCAATTATTACCAAATTTTAGCAAATCTCGAAAATATCTACAATATTTGATATTATGACTATTGCAACCAAACATCTTTGACACTTGTTCAACTGGCTTACGTCGTTGTTCATAGTTTTGCCTATATACAAATTGCCCGATAATAAATAACAAACTCGCCTTTGGCTAATATTTTTCAAATAAACACGTATTACCTCAATCGCATCTATACACTTTTTGGCTCGAAAAGTCAATCCGACGTCGACAAAGGAAGAATTTTTTAATTTATTAGCATCGCACGAGTGCTTAACACTATTAGAACACAAATACGACCGTTGGGCTCACTGTGTCGAGATTAAATCATGAACATACATCCGGGCGAGAGACAACATTGGCTTGAACTTCTTTCACGAATCCGCTTGATCCTCCACACTTTATGCTTAGCAACACAAGAATTAGCTTGATAATCGTTCTTGATCTTCCATTGTTGAGCTACGAGTCGTACTTTTCCTCCGTTCCTTCTGAGCAATCTTAGAATTTTTGAATATGGGGAGAAATACATTTAGAATGCAGAACATGAGGGCCGGACCATCGATGTGATGCTCACCGTAGAGCTTATAGCAGTATGGTCTTATGTGGCTCTTCTTTCCAGAATGATGACACCCATTATTTCTTCATTTTACTCTTGAGTTGTGCTTTAACATGGGGCCCGGCAGGTTATTAGACCAAGCTATTAACATAGCTTGACGATTTGGTCGTTAGCTTTTGCAGTTGAATAAACTTTGATTCTTTAACACCTTCTCCGGCCAAGCATATCCCAGCACAACATGGTCATTTGGAGATTGACCGGAAGAAAATTTGTCACAGCTTGAAGTCGAAATTCAACATACGAGACAGAGATTTTCTGGATTCTAATTGATGGTATTCTCCAAAATTCTTTAATTCAAATTGACATTAACATCTTATTGTTTTCATCAATAAGAAGAATTTATTTTTTCTTTCTTTGTACCTTGAGATCACCTTACTGACTTAGTGCAAATGAGTGAGCAAATTATTTGTACTATATTTAATCCTTGATAGTCTATCTCTTCGCCATTGATACTCTCGCCCGTCATTCATACAAGGAGATTCATCAACTTTGGATGTGAATCTGACAAACCCTTGATATGGATTCTTATGTTTCTTGTTCTTTTCGAGGGCTTCAGGGGTGACATTACATACTTTCTAGAAGATTTGGAATGATCAATCCCAATCACCTAACATACATTCTTGATATTAGATCTAGATTGTTGATGAATCCATTTTGACATTTGTATCGTGGGATGATTGCCAAAATTTCTTGCAACTTTGATCATCGAGAGACATTTCAAATGTAATAGAGAGACGAATACCTCGTCGACCTACATTGATGGGGATATGGTTTCACTGCTTCTCTTGGCAGTACTTTGGAGTTGAATCTCTTGGGAAGAGATACGGGTATCTTTACGACAATCTTTTCTTTAGACATCTTACCATGAATCACTTAGAATTCATTGGATATATCCTTAAAATAATAAATTTCAATGATGAATTAAATGCTTCATTCATTCTCATATTACTATAATTTGGGTACCTAAGCATATTTGAATAAGTATATCGATATTATGTTCACACAACCACGTATTGCATGAGCCTTGAATTCCATTGGGGGCACCGTTTGCTTCATCCGTTCCGTATCGGGTTTCTCGATCAGTCTTGGTTAGGTAAAGAGTCCGTTGGTCAATGATAAAGCGGTTCATGTTTTGATAGCCGGATCTCGGTAACTTGACATTCTGCTATTCGATGTGCATAATTTGACCCACATCAAGTTGGGGATGACTTTTTTGTAACTTCATGCCAAATAACAAATTCTGATGATCTCGCTCTGTGTCTAGGAAGCAGCTACGTCTACTTGGTGTAATCATTTGTGAAATAGGAGTAGAAGATCTGCTTTGGAACCTGATATTAGACCACCCGGTCTGATGCTCAGTTGGACACGAACAAAACACAACGAAACCAAGTGTTAAGACACAGTCAGGAAGCGCTTACCTTGGACAACCCGACCACGATAATTTGACAGAGAGATATACATCTTTGAAAGTAAAAGCTTACCCTGGATAATGCTTGATTCGGTCTGACGCCTCTGATAAGAGCAACACCGCAACAGAGAATTCACTATGATAATGAAATTACAAATAGGTGCCTCTCCTCGAGCTTCGTGTGCTCCATCGAGAGATGTGTAAGTTCGGGCTCCCCACGACTATACCACTTATCGTTCCTTGCACACTACTATCCTTTAGTATGTAGCCAAACTACAATAATTTTCCTTTAAAATAAGCATTGTAGCAGGGTGTGCTGACAGTTGTACAATAACTAATAGGTTTAGCAGTAGCATCATTTTCAACCTACAATAAAGATAAATCTTTTGTATACTTTCCCCTCACAAAATAATGAAGAACTCTCTATTATTTTTCGGTCTGATCTAGTTACATGTAGTGAGGCCTTTATATAATGTAGGCACAAGCAAGTTTGGTAATAACTTCGTAGCAAGCCTTCTATATTGCTTGATGCTTTTCCTTGTCCTTAATAACAAATCGCACTTTTATGCTTGGGGTACACTCCAGAGACATTACCATATATTATAGGATGAAAATATCTCTTCCGATTATTGCAAATTGTGACATCTAGAAAATATCTGCTTAATATTTGAAAGCCTTAAGCTATTACAACCAAGCATCTTTGATACTTGTTCCAACTCTTGGAATCAACTTGTTCATAGTTTTGCCTATCAACAAAATTGTGACCAATAAAACACTAACACCATTATTTACTTCTCTTGGCTAGTTTACACTCGAGGACTTATGACCACGTTTATTCTGATTATATGGCGCCCGTCAAAAACTAGCAGAGGCATTCCCTTGAGAAGTGAACCCTTTTCTTGAAAGCTGGCTTCCCTAGATGCAAAATCATTCTTAACCTTTCCCTTGAAGACCTCCAAGAGAGACCCAAATTCCACAACATTCACCTTAGACTCCCCACTTGGAGGAGTTGGGATAAATAGTCATAATCCCGAGGCGCTTCCTATTACCCTCTTACATTCTCAGCGAGCGGATAATTCTGACATGTTCATATCCTTTAGCTTGTGCTTCAAACTGCTTGAAGTCTATCGAATGGTGGCAATTTCTGGTTAGCAACCTTGAACATTTCGTTAGGGCCATTCCTCAAACTTGAAGCTCATGGAAATGACCTCGAGTTCTCGAGGTGGTCGTCAGCGTTTTCATCCACCATTTTACTGAATCGCCAAATCTTCCCGATAAATTTCTTGGAACCCGAAATCTTAGGAAGTCTTATACTTGAACTCGAATGCGTCCCGACTGTGTTTTGTAGTAGTGTATGTTTTATATATGATATACAAATCATCCATAAATAAGTCAGCAACAAATAATTGCGACTCTGTGAATAATGAGATGTCTCAGGAATTCGACCTTGACCAACTCCACCATATACCATTGCTCTTCATCTCCGCATATGCCAAGAATCGTCTTTCGTTAGCTACTGGATACTTTAAGATGCCGCTTCCTTTCACCGATCAGGTGGCTCGCTGGATTAGCTTGAGTCGGTGGTATGGCCTGAATGCATATGACCACGTCCGGTCGTGTACAACATGGCATGATGGGCCCTATGGCGAGCGTGGAGTATACCCGCTTCATCTTGTTCATCTCACGGCGTGTGGTTGCAGGATCTGTGACCTGTTGAATTGACTCCGTGGTCTGTGGGTGAAGTTACCGTTCTTGGAATGCATTCGTTACGAACCTTTCTGATACCTTTGTAATATCAGGCCCATGAAGTAATGTTTGTGTGTGTGTGTAGTATGTTTGTTGATTGGTAGCTTTTCGTACCACGAGATCGTCTTCCTTTAGGAGCTAAATCTCATAAGAACTCGATGTTAAAGGCGTGTTTGACTGGGGTAATTAAGGATGGGTGACCGAGCTGGGAAGTTTTCGGTGAAAGCGCGTGTGTGAGACAAAAGCGTCTGGTATGGTAGTTTGTGAGGCCCGATCCATCAAATCTAATAGCATCTCTGAGCCATTCGCCGGGCAGGCGTTCTGAGATAATATCGAGCGGAAGGAACCGTCCGAATTGTGAAGCCCAAAGTGCTATCTGCGGGAGCGAAGTCTGGACACCTCTTGAGGTCGTAAGACCACCTCTAGAATCTACACGGATGGTATGGTCTTGGATGTGTTGTAGTTCAAACGAGGATGTATGTGAATTTGAGTGGGGGAGGTTGTAATACTGACCATAAAAATGTGTGTTTGTGTATTAGGTGTGATATGTTTGATATGATTTGATTGGTACTACTCATACCACCAAGATGCATCTTCCTTCGGAGGCTCATCTCGTAAGGGTGTTCCAATGTTAAGCGTGCTTGACACAGGGGTGATGCAGGATGGGTGATCTTGGGAAGTTTCTCGGTGAGCACGTGAGTAAAGGGACAAAGCGTCTTTGGAAAAGACGTGGTGGTTTTGTAGGGCCGGTCCATCGTCTAATAATGTATACCGACCCGGTCTGCCGGGCCGGGCGTTGCGATTATTAATATAAGTGTCCGGCAAAGTCGATCAGCAGATTAGCTCGATCTCGATGAATTTTGATTCAGTAATAATATATTGTCGCCGCTTTAAGTCCCTTATTGAAAAATATTTGCCTGACTAATCCTTGATTGAGTTTAGCGGCTACACATTATTTCCAATAATTAGTATGTATGACATAAAGGGACTATAAATGCTATATAACTCTCGCTCACCTTCTTGTATCGCCAATATTCTTAACGTTTATGGGTAGATCAAATCTTTGATTGATTAAATCAAATGGGAGGTTCAGCTAACGGGATCTTGCTTGAGACCTTAAATGGACCTCTATAGCTTACAAAACCTTCTTAGGTTATTTGGGACATGTAAATCTTGGATGTTGTACCTGTACACATCTTCCTCGAGTTTAATTCGGGAAGAGTCTTCGTCCATTTGCCATATTTAGTCACTTAATTCACAACGTGGTTAGGAATTACTCTGGTCCAGCTTAAGCATAGCCAATGGTGAATAGGTTTCATCATAGACAATTTCATGAACTTTTACTTGAAACCTTCCCATACGACTTCAGCCTTGAAAACATGGGCGTTTCCGTCTTTGTCATGTTCTTCTTAAATGCCATTTACAACTGATAGCTGAACCCGTCGAATTAAATCTATGAGGACGAACCTTATTTTGGTACATGTGAGATCCATCTCGGACTTCATGATTGGCCATTTATCGGCATCTTAAAAGCTATTTATTTCCGCCTCGAAAATTGGGTTGTCGCTTCGATCACGAAAGTTATCTGACGGTCTAGTTCTTGACGATCTAAATTGGATCTCTACAGGGTTGGTTCTTCCCATGACTTTCGTGGATCAAATTGGAGTCTTACAATAGAAGGCACTAATTCTTAATGAATGCGTCGACCGTCTACACTAGGTGTATATTGGCGATTAACCGTCGGCGCAGTTCCCTCAAAGGTGAACACCTTCACTTCAGTCATGCAGACGGATGTCTTCCCTTTTAAAAATTCTCTTTTGATCTAGCGATGAATGACTATTTTATTGTAAACTGTCATGAAGTAGTAACCAACGATTTTCTTTGGATATCCAATAAGTAGCATTTTTCATACTTGGCTAGTTTATCTTGTTAATTTCTTAACGTAAGCTTAGCGGCTCAGAATGCAGAAATTAAGGAACTTTGAACCATGATTCGTGAGGTTTTTTCTTTGATTTAGTTTGGACTAATGTTATATTGCACCGATAGATGTATCTAAACATATATAGGTATTTTGGAGAGATCATTACCATATATTATGCAGTTCTAGAGATCCTAAATGCATTGGGATGAATCGAAAATGAAAAACCTTCATTATTTAAAATGGGGAATTAAAATAAAATTTCTATACCTTGATGGCCTTGGTAACATTGTTTAAATTTAAAAGCCATTCAAACTAATGGATCACCGGGGCACGCCCATGACGTTCACTATAGTCCATCTCTTCTCTTCGAGTCTTCTACTTGCTGTAGTTCACCGGACATTCACGACAAATGAGAACCTCGGCCCGATTGTCGGCATGGCTAGAGTAGAATAGAAGTTTTAAACTTGAATAACATATATATATGTAAGGTGGTTGTTAAACCATTCTTCCCCATCTTAGAACTTCTTAGAATTAGGCTTCCAGTGACCGAGGTTCTATAGTGATGACATGTCCTCCTTTCGGTTATTTCCACCTTGTTGATCTTTATGACCTTGGGTTTTACTCGAACCACTTATGCCTGATAAAGCTTCTTCTTGAATTTTTTTCTTGTTTTGGACCACCAAATGGAACAAGTAAGACTTTAACCTTTTCAGATTAAATCTCGGCATTACGTATTGATCGTCTATGCGGTTTGTTTAGAGATAGCTCAAACTTATGCATATTATGAAGTTCTTGACAAGCCGAGAGAATTTGTTCTAGGGAGATTTGGGATAAGGTCTGACCGGTTCATTGAAAATAGCAGGTGGCAGGGCATTGAGTCGTTCGACCAAGCTTACATCATTTTAATGACACTTAGCAAACTGCGACTTGTCATTCCCCAACTTGCGGTCAATGAGGCATAAACGATTGGCATCATGCTCTCTCATTTTTGCTCTTTTCGGAATAGCTCATTGATTGCGGTACATGTCGTATACTTCCACACTAAATGCGAATATGAAGCGTAGGTTCCATGAGTGGCTAGCATAGGGCATTGGACATACATGGCATCGGACTTGTACTGCAGCAGGTTTTTCTTTTTCCTATTAGTAGTATTAGTCGTTTTGGTTTGGATGGAACCTTGAGCTGACACATATTAATTTCTCACTGAGGGCAATCCCTCAGTTTGAGGACTCGGTCATCAGTTCGAGTTGTTAGAAACACTTTTAAATGCGGAATCCCGAAGCTAGTTTGGGTGTGTTAGGAGGTCATTTCAATTCTACAAAGAATAAGTATAAAAAGATAGGTTAGTAATACATCATGTTAAACACTTATAAAATAAATTGTAAAATGTCTGATATGATCTCCTGAAATGTATTAGTATACAAGATCTCTGATCTGGGATTTCAAGTAACCATATTTGCATATATTTTTACATTAGTAGGTTCTTAACAATTATTGAACATGACACAACTTTTGTGTTTACTAAGCGTACTACGAGGATGCTACCTAACAATTATCTTGAACCCTTGGCGTTAGGTAAATCAGAGTTAAACAATAGAATTCTCATAGATTCGTTGCACTTGGAATGACGTCATTAGCTCTGATATTGATCTTCAACATGAAGCCCTCTGATGGTAAAATCACTTGACATATGGCTTTAATCTAATATTGAATAACTAGATAATTATGTTTATCCTTTTAATGAGTAAACAACACAAAAGCGTTAATTATAAAGGGAGAAGGGTGAATTAAATAGAATTATTTTAAATTGGGTGAATTCTGATTACCATAAAACCCCAAAATTGAAATTACACGTTACACAAAACTAGGTTTAAAATGGATTAGTTTTTTAAAAATCCCCCAGCCAGCATAAAACGACCACGATTGGACGTCAACGCGTCCGCGCAGGCCACAGCCACGGACCCCGGGAAGCGTGCAGTTTTCAAACGCCACGAGCCCATCAGAAAGGTGGCGGACAACATGACCCTATGAATACTTAGTTTATTTACCTTATATACTCTGATATTGGGCTAGAGGAAGAGGGCGTGGTGAGGCAGTGGAGGTGGCCCAGGTTACAAGAGGATGTGATTTTCCCAGAGAACAAGAGTGTGAAGATTTTTGGGGAGGCGGTGGGAGTGGCGCGGACAGTCACTTGACCAGTGGCACTCCGAGGCGGAGTTCAAACTAAATTCTAGAAGAGTTTCTGAAGAGAGGACCCACTTGCCCACATGCTTTAGGAGGGTTGCGATCAATTTTTGGGCATTAGAATAAGTTTGAACCCCGATGGGATTGGGGGATGAGTTAAAGCTAAAGTTAAAAGCGGTTTACTAGTTGCTCGGGGAGGGAGCTAGGAGTTGTTGAACGTCGCTGAATTTGGTTGCTAGGGGAGAGATCAAAGATTATGCAGTTGATCAGGGGAGCTCTGGGGAAATTTTTTGTTTGGAGACTCACTATGTATGCGATGGAGGGAGTTGATCAGTCTGACAGGAGAGAAGGAGGCGATTGATAGGTATGAAAGGGGTTTAGCAACATGCAGTTTGATTTAGAGATATTTTAATTTCTGAGATCGCGGGTTTCCTCGAGTGAGGCTCTGATTCGTGAGAGACTATCATGTTGCTAAAACCAATTTTCACCCAGTTGAGGAATCGTCTGACATTAGGGTGGAGAGGACATAGCGAAGCTCACAGGTGAAGAGAGAGGAGGGAGGTCGGTGTGATTGGAGCTGGGGCCGTACGGCCAGGGGATTGGAGGAACTTTTCAGTACCGCCCAGGACAGAGCCATTTCAGTACACCTCTTTGTTTAACCCAGTTTTGAGGGCTACCGGCGTCTTGCGCACCTCCTAGAATAGTGGTTTTTCACGGTGGTATTTCGGGTATTCGGCGGATGTCGTATTCAGTTATTTTGATATGGAGCCTGAGGCGAGAAATTGTAAACAAAAGGTAATGTATTTGTCGGCCCGACCCAGGCATTTCTGAATGTATATGTCCTTAGAGTATGTAGATTACCGGTAGAAGCGACCGCCGGTTTCGACCACAGTTTGGGAGGTGGATTCAGGGTAGTGGGTTTGGGGCAGCCAGACCCAGGCCGAGGGTTGGTAGTAGAGCCGAGGCGGGTGGTGGGTGCGGTGAGTGGGTTGGCAGGAGGGACAAATCGATCGATCACGTAACGGAGGCAGGGATATTGAGAATGGTGGCCAGTGCCTCTCTTTATATGGGCTTTGATGCCCGGTATTGTTTGATTACAGGCACACGCTCTTTTATATCACCAGACTTTGCTAGAAACATCTTGAGTTCTGAACATCAGCCGGTACAACAATAGCCAACCACAGGGTGGGAGGTCGATTGAAATGGTGAGATTTATAAATTGCCCACTTAAATTGTTGATAATCATGTATTAGAAGTGAATCTTTACCCGTTTTAAGTTTAAGTGGATCTTGACTTAATTTTGGGAATGGTTAGTTAGGAAGCTTTCATGCGCTAATAAATTGGCTATGTAAAGGATTGTGTTTACTAGCCCGGCTAGGTACGAATTACGAGTTGTTGGGGATGGAGAGTTTTACAAATGCTTGTTTGATCTCGGTGTTAGAGCTGGATTATTGAGCAAGGGATGTATTGATTATTTGGGTTATATAGCGTATTTGAAGAAGATGAGCCTAAACTTAGAAATAGGTGTGAGAGAATTTTGAGGATGTGTTTCGAAAGATTTGCAGGACACCTCAGAGCAGAGAGATTGAATTTTCGATCGAAGTGGTTGCAGGAAGCGGCTCCGATCTCTATGGCGCCGTCTGAATGGCTCCAATGAGGATTGAAGGAGTTGAATACGCGATTCTGCGAGGGGTTGTTGGAGAAGGGGGGTTTTATCAGGTGGTTATTCTCCTTGGGTGCTCCGATTATTGTTCTTGAAGAAGGATGGAGCGATGAGGCTTTGTATTGATTACAGCCAATTGAGCAAGTGACTATTAAAAATCGGGAATTACCCCGTTGCCAGCTGATTGATGACACTTTTCGATCAATTGAGGGATGCAAATCTTGAAAATTGATTTGAGGTCGGTTCACCAACTAGGATTAAAGGAGATGACATATCAAAATTAGCGCTTTCGAAACGAATCTGGACCAACATAGGTTCTTGGTGCCCGTTTAGTTTGACAAATTCCCAATGACTTTCATGGACAGATGGTGTTTTTAAAT
Source organism: Lithospermum erythrorhizon (assembly GCA_019722365.1). Classification (NCBI taxonomy): domain Eukaryota; kingdom Viridiplantae; phylum Streptophyta; class Magnoliopsida; order Boraginales; family Boraginaceae; genus Lithospermum; species Lithospermum erythrorhizon. The sequence continues at coordinate 108,737 of JADFUC010000841.1, forward strand.
AGGTTCTTGGATAGGATTTGTGGTGGTATTTATTGATGACATCTTAATCTATTCAGGGAGTGAGTTGGAACACAATGACATTTTAAGGGAAAGTATTGGAAATCACTACGAATTAAGCAAGTTGTCACGAAGTTTTTCAAAGTGTGAATTTTGGTTGAGGAGAATTTTAATTCTTAGGTCGTACTATCTAAAAGGGGTGTAGTGTGGACCCACAAAAGTGGGCAGGTGATGAATTGGGAGGCCTACAAGTGTGACCCGAGGTGAGAAGTTTCTTGGGTTTAATGAGATTGGTATAGGCAGTTCATCAGACAATTTATTAACCAAGTTGACAAGGAAGAGATTGTGCCATTTAAATGGCGAAGAGTGTGATGCAATGGTGAGAGATTGACTGTACCGGTGTGGCACTGCAAATCGAGCAGGGGTATGTGGTGTACAATGCTTGGTGCGTATTGATGCAAAATGGGAAGGTGTCGCATATACTTCTGATAAATTTGAAGAATCATGAGAAAAATTATCCCTACACATAGTTTGGAGTTGGCATGATTGTTTTTCACTTTGAAAATTTTGGAGACCTTTTCACTTGTAGGGTGAAATGCCAAACTCTTCTGAGATCCACAAGAGTTTGAAGTATAATATTTTCTGCGGAGGAGCTGAATTTGAGATAACTTTGAAAGGTGGGCCGAGAGTTTAGGTGACTCGATGTGATTAACGAGTATCATCCAGAGGGAAAGCAAATGTCTTAGTGGCGGATGCTAAGCCTTCCGAAAAGGAAGGCGAAGGAACCAAGAGTGAGTTGAAGCAGTTAGAGTACTTTTTGAGGTTGGGTGATTTGGTCATGACCCTGGCCTATATGAAAGTGAGACACAATGCTAGATAAAAATAGGTGAAATGAAAAGAAAAGATAGAAGGTCACGAGGCACGGTGGGGAAGTGAAAGAGGAGGCCAGCTTTGAGTTTACGGTGGGCGATGATGGTATTACCGATTAGGAAGCAGGTGGTTGGCTTTGCTTTGCCCGACCTAAAAGGAGATCTTGGATGAAGCTCTGATACTTCGTATAACATGTAAATCGAAGTAAATGTGCGAAATTTGAGGAGAACTAATGGTGGCGGGAATGAAGAAAGAAGTTGATGATTTAAATAGCGAAATGCTTAATTTGCCAACAAGTCAAGATTGACCTGCAAACCATCCATGAGGTTGATCTGACCCTTCTAGATATTTTGAATGGGCCGTGGGAAGATCTGCCTTGGACTTTGTCTTGCATTTCGAAAACTATAAAATTAGGGATTTGGGTGATTTGTGGGCAGAATATAAAGGCGCTCATTTTCTACCTATCAAGTCAACCGATGAATTGGGAGAAGTTGTGGATATGCATTGGACCAAGTGGTGAGGCCCATGGGGTGCGGTATTGTTTGGGATAGGGATCACGAGGTTCGCCAGATTTTTGGGAGGCTTCCCGGGGAGGCGTGCAAGGACGAAGGTCTGATTTAAAATCTGCGTTTCATCCTCAAACCCCGGCCCAGTTGCTCTGAGAGAGCAATTCAAATGTTGGAGGACATGCTACGGAGCTTGTGTGTTGAGTTTCTCACAGTAGTGGGGACGAAGAGTTCTTAGAAAATGGAGTTTCAACATAACGATAGTTTTTGAGAGCTAGCGTTGGGATGGCACCGTTCGAAACGCATGGCGGAGGTGTGAACTCGATATGTTGGAATGGGGTAGGGGAAAGAAGATCTATGGGTTTGGAGTTGGTGGAAAGTTCGAATAGAGAGTAAAGTGATGATACAACAACATTTGAAACGTACGGGATAGTCAAAAGTACACCCGATCGGCATCGGATAGATGCATGATTAAAGGTGGGTGACCGAGTATTTTGAAGATATACTTGCATGGAAGGGTGTAATGGAGTTAGGAGAAGAGGAAGTTTAGGTCCAGTACATTGGGCCATTTGAAATCTTGACAAAAGTGGGAGCAATAGCCTGCAGCTTTTTAGAGGTGGAGAAAGGATTCGGCGTTTCCATGTTTAGCATGACTGTATATTTTAGAGTGTCGGCGGATGACTAGGTGTAGACTTGACCTACTGAGGAAGGACGGTGGGGATCTGGATTGAAGAAGGTGTTGAGGAACAAATAGGTAAGTGGTTTAAGTTTTGTGGAAGAATCGTGACGAGGGAGGAAGCCGCGTGGAACACGAGGAGGATGCTGGGGAATCGTTACACATGACTTTTAGATCTAAGGTTAGTGATTATGGTTGTTTTGATTTTATCTTTAAATATTCGGTTGAGAATTTGATGGCCGAAATTTTTGTTAAGTGGGTGATCTAAGCCGTGCTGACTGAATTAATTAATAAATTAAATGTGGGATTATTAAATTTGAATAACGTAAATTGGAAACCGCTTTATATTTTATGCGATAAATGTTAATGTTGGAAATTTATTGTCGAGGTAAGTTAGATCGGGGGAGGTATCGCTTGAACTATAACGGTCGAGATTCTCGTCGAATAAGCTCGTTTTTCCTCGTTCTCCAGCCTTTGAGCAGACAAGTGGTAAATAAAAAATAAAAAAATGGAAAATCCGTCTTCCCACCTGTGCTTGGGGCCTCCCTACTCCCCCACTTTGATTTTCTTTCTCCGATTTCTCCTCCATCTCATGAAGCTTTAGATTAATTTCTTGGAGTTTCCCTCGTCGTCCTCTTGATTCAAAGGTAAAAAAGGCCGAAACTTTTTGTGTATTTCTTGAGTTTCGACTAAGTTGACTTTTGTTGACTTTTGTGTTTTGATTTTTATTTGTGATTGATTAGCAGAACTTTAAATTAGTTGTTAGCGAGTTGAAGTGCAGCGTTTGGATGAGAAATTTGTGACGTTTAGGGACATTGATTTTTTTAGATTTTAGTTTGACTTGGTTTTTGAGGGATTAATATAGGTATATAGTTATTATCTGGGCAGTATAGGTATAAAGATTATAATTCGATTTTGGGGTAGAAAAGTGTGTGTGGGTAAAGATTGGGTTGACTTTTGGGTTGACTTTGGGTTTGATTAGTCAAAGCGTGTTAAAATATTATAAGTATGTTCTTGGATCCTTATTAAAATTGTTTAGAGGTAAATTGTGGTTTAAAGTTGTGGGATGAATATATCTGAGGTAGGTTTTTTATTAGTTTTGAGTAGTACTTGGGTTTTTTAGGATTAGATGTTGTTAGAAATGGGTTTAATTAGTTTGAAAAGTTAATAATTGCAGGATTGATTAAATTGTTTGGAGTGTTAGTATTTGGGTTAGTGTGAGGGCTGAAAGTTTAGGAGTTGGGATTAGTTGAAATTTTGTCGTTTAGTTTATTGTTGAAGTTTAACTAGTAATGTTTCACCTAAAGTGACTAATGGGTACTAAAAGTTGCTAAAAGATAATTTATAACAAAATTAGTAGTAATTATACTTTCGGTGTTTTGTTTAGACTCGGAGCAACGGAGGAAGGCTTGCGGATCAATTGTTGCTCGAGCTAATTAGTCTTAGCCAAGGTGGGGTTTTATCACTGCGTTTGATGATAACATTATTTACGTTAGAGTGAAGTATATGGTAAATTGACATGTGACTATACACTATTACGTGTTGTGAACTTATACATTGTAGTGTAGTTGTGGGGGTATGGAATGTTGGAGTTGGCCCTTGATGGTTGTGTTAGATACATTATGGTAGCAGCAGTAGGTTCTATATAGGTCGTTGACTTGAGTATATTATGAATTTCTATATTGAGGAATGTTGTGTATTGATTGTTGTTTTTGTTGTTCCGTACGGTTGTTATAGTTGCTGTAATGTTGGTTGAGTCATGTGTGATTGCGTTTTGTCGTGGTTGGTATGTTTGGTGTGATGTTGATTGTTGGTCATGTTTGGTTTCATATAGAGAGTGGTCACACCATATTAGGATGTGGGCATGTTGGAGTCGCATGTAGAGGTCGTTTGTGCAGATGGGGTGTGTTTTGTGATATTGTATGGGTGATCGAAGGGTGAGCCTGCGGGAAAATGATATGATATTCTATGGGTGAGCGAAGGGTGAGCCTGCCGGGAAAAGGATATGATATTATGTTATATTCATTAAGGTGAGCCCGCGAAAAGGACGACATTATATAAATCGGATAAATTTATTATTAATGCATTATCACCGCATTGTTGACATTGGGTGGATGTAAATGATAAAATCCGATAATCATCATGATGCTTCATTGTGAGTTTTGTTATCATTGTTATTTATAAGCGTATGGGAGACTTATGTGTTTTGCTAAACTTGATTGTATGACATGCTATCTACGGATTATCATGTAAAATGCTTGTAAGTTGAGTCCTTTAAAATGTATATATGTTGAGGATGGATATTACTATTGTGACGCTATGAATACTTAGTTTATTTCTTTCATATATATCACATCTACATATTTCGTCTTTGCTCTCTTGTTGTGTATACCGTTGGATGTGGGTAGTTACCCACTTGCAGTGATCGTTCATTAAGGCTGTCGAGCACCCACTGACCTGATTGACAGTGCCTTTGGCAAACGGTTGAGTTTCGTGAGTATCCAGGTATTAATTTTACTTAGGTGAGAGGCAATTGCATTTGGGATCACTGTGATAAATGCTTTATTATTAACTCATTTTTCTTATGCACTCGAACCGTATTTTGTTTTGCGTTGAAAATGTATTAACACTATATAAGTATCTTGGTTTTGAATTCTTATGAGTTTGCATTTTTGGATTTGTTTAGATGATGTGGCGATGGTTAAACTCTTGCATAGGAAACGTTTGAGCTTTTCGAACTATTTTTACTTTTATCAAACTACGGGTTCTAATTTTCAAATGAGTTATTTTTGCGTCAATAGTATTCGTATGGTGACTCAGGATATCTGAGGTTGTCGCGACTCAACCTCGGGGACGTGCGAACAGGCGGGTCGTTACGTTAATGTACCCTTTTCATAAATGATAAAAAATTCTTGTTTTATTACAATCATATACATAGATTTTGACTTTTGATTTTTAGTAGTGTTCGAACTTATCATTTAATTACTTTTTCATGTAGATATATATAAAGCATTTCTGATTTTTCAAATATTTTACATGGATGTTTTTCTTGACAATCTAATAGGTGTCTCTTGATGTTAGTATTTTTTATTATTTATCTCGATATTTGATGTGAGGATACTTTTTATTAGTTAATATAACATTATAACATTATAATAAATATAAAATTTCCATATAGTATAATCTCATGATGTTAGATATTCACTTTGGTATTGTTTCTATATACTTTATAATTTTAAATTACATGTTAAAATTTCCTCAGTATAGTTTAATTTACCTTTTATTATTGAAATAAGCGAACTTTGATATCTCGATTAATACATACAACTTAAGATTTAAATCAAAATTGTCGTTAATGGTAAAATGGTTGAAGTAATATATATATATATATATATTATTTATATATTTTACACAAATAATTTACACATAAGTATTAAGGAAAACTTGAGTTTAAATTTACAGAAATTTAGCAAAAATCAAAATTATGATAATCTCTCTTAGAGATGGTTCGACTCTGAACATATTTAAATTTTTTAAAATTAATCTAAGTTTAACTCACTTCAAGCTAAAAACATGTATAATAATACTAAAACTTCATTCTTAGAAAATATAATATATGGATTCTTCATTAAATTTTATTTAGTTTAATAATAATATTTATAAATTACTAAGCAACTGTATGAAGAATGTATGACCATTTTTTTATATGAATATTTTATATAACAACCATTGCATTTGAAAGATGATATGAAATATACCATTAACAATGTATGGACGAGGAAAATATGTGATGTAAATTTGCATTTCTAAATCTTGATTCATATCATATCGTTATCTTATTATTAAATTATTTTACCGTACATTCACTATTGTGTAGCTATATATAACAACATAGTTATGTATGCTTGAAACTTCTTGACGCGTCGCGGTATAGTGCGTCAATGCGTCGCTTCTGGCGGTTTAAATAAGCGGCCCGAATAAGCGGTAAATAGCGGATTTTTGGGAGTTCAGCGTATGGGCCAGGCTAAGCAGCTGACCACAGCATTTAGTAGCAACGTATAATTGAAAATAAATAAGTTGGTTGATAGTTTGATGTCTTTGTATTTTATCTTGGGTCCAAAAGTTGAGCCTCATGACCTGATATTATTTCGAGGATATCGGATGGCTGATGATTGAGGCGCCCCGAGTGGCCCAGGAGTGCGAGTTCGATTTTTCGTTGTAAGGGGGCCGGTGGATGGGGTTTTTAAAAGATAAAAAAAATGTAATTGAAAAATGAAGGAAAACTTCTAAATTTCATACACTTAATATATAAAAATAGATTCATAGAGTTAGAGCACTTAGAAACAATAGTGTGTTAATCCTCCATCGTCAACGTCAAATCGTTTGGCTTATGAGCTCAAAGTTTGACAAATCAACGGATTTCAAACATTAAGTTGGACACTAAAGAAAGCCAACAATGGTGAATGAAGGAAGTAGCTCGTGAGTAAGTTTTTATATAAAAGAAAACTTAGAATAGTCATTTTTTTATGAATAGTTTAAAAAATTTGGGCTAAATATTATTGAATTTGATGCCAATTTTAGTAAAACATATATTAAAATATAGTATTTTCTTCTATTATTATTAACAGAAAAATTAAAATGTTAATTAAAGTTGAATGTCAATTAACATTATAAATTTTAATCCTTTGAAAATTAAATTGGACCCAATCTTTTGGAATAAAACTAATATTACTTATTTACGAGTATTTGAAGTCTTCAGACTAGTTTTACTAGCTATTTTTTTTAGGTTAAATCCTTAGTGGGGCTTTCGTGTTAATTAAAATAAAAAATAATTGTTAATCTACGTCGTTTTGGGTTAAAAGCCAAGCAAAATAAAACAATAACCTTAAACCGTATCTAAGAGTAGGAGGGCCAGGTTTCATTTCCTTGGCAAACATAAGCCAAAATAAAGCAACAATAAAAATCCAATCCAAAATGTCCCATAATACAAAAACTATACTGAAATCATCAATCATTGAGCTTAATATATGTATTTAAAAAGCAAAGGTATAAAGACAAGTATATCTTGCTAAAATCTAAGTATAGATGTAAGATTGGAATCGTGGTACAAAATAGCAATTTTATCAATTTCGAAATTAGAGTTGTTAAGGTGGAGTTCGATTGAATATCGGTCATCTTAAGGACCGGATCGGTATCAATGTAGGATATATTATTTGGACGGGCCGTCAGAAATGCTGCTCCTTGAATTTGATCTCGGTCTCGATTTTTGATTTGGTTAGGATGGATTCGATAACAAAATCCAATAAAACCTAAATCAGGTAAATCCTAAATCAATTATCCCCGAATCTTAGTTATTCATACGCTTAGATGCTATTATCTTGACTTGATTGAGGAATGACAAATAAGGAGAGGGAGTAGATTGGATGGTGGCGGGTAGCGGAGAAAGAGGTTACGGTGGGAGAGAGGGGTAAATTAGCACTTTGAAATTTGGATACAGAGGTCATGAGTGGCTCCCATTTCTACACGAGCCTCTTGAGAAGAATGAGTGAATGATGACATGAGGTTGGGGCGCTAGGCCATTGGAGGGGAGGATAGAAGTTAATTTACATTATGGCTATTTTAACTTGAATTGTCGATTTGGTTCTTTATGAGTTTTGGATAAATAAAAAGTTTTAGTACAATATCAGGTAGGGTAAATGGTGCAGGGGTTTGACAACCCGCCCCAGTCGGCCATACGAGGGTGAGAATCGTTATGTCAAGACACAGTCGCTGGCTTAGTGGGCGGCTAAGGTTTAAAAATAATCGTTTTAAATTCAATTTGATTTCCATTAAGATTCTCAAAATAATAACAGTTTAAAATTTCTGATCAGTGGTGTCAACCAACTGACTCCATATATGTAACATATCGATACTTGATAATGCAGCTGAAGGCTTCTGAAGTAAATCACATGCCGAAGATCTGAAAAGTGACAAGCTACTTTGAGCAAGGCTAAAGTTTGAAAATAAAGTACAAATCAAAAGCAGTTGACAACGCATCAAAAATCGGTTGTGAGGATCTTATATATGCACGATCTTTCCTTTTAGCCACTCGGAACAAACTCTCCAACCTCACCGCTCATTTAATGTCTATCGACCTAAGCATGAAATGAAAATCGCGCGAAAGGGTATAGCGCGAAGCTTAGTGAACAACAACTTGCAGGGGGATGAACTTCTACATGTACGAACGGGCAGACAATATTATAATATGACATGAATAAGTCGTATATAACATATATATATATATCCGGGACTACTAATAAAGTCATCTGATAAGATTCCAAAGAGGTCTCGAAGCATAACATGTCAATCTAGAATAGAAAGGTGCCGATAAGGCACACAAACATCTAGAATTGAAATCATAGAGACTTCAATGACGACTATAACTCTGGTCGTAGCATACATCTACCGTATCTCACAAATATACACCCTCTGATAAGCATGCTTTCGATCCCAATACACTGAGGAATAGATAAATCGCTATGTATTCTTATATACAGTAGTATATAAAATGACGTCAACAATGCCCATATCAAAGTGACGATAGATCCTCATTTCTTTTTATCTTTGAGTATAAGGCTGACGTCAATGATACGTACTTAAGTGACAATAAGATATTTGCGCCTGCAGTATATAAGGCTAGCATTGACGATGCACATAGCAAGTGACAATAGATCTCAACACATATACCAAAGGTATAAGGCCAATCGGCGTCTCGTATCCCTCTGAGGGAAGGAGGAGTCGCTTTCCTTTAATCATCCCGACATAGGGTCAAATTCATTCGAGAGTCACCTAGTCGCACATAACTCCAACTGACCTCTCGATAACCAAACTTCCCTCTACTCCCCGAACAAAGTTAAAGCGCAACTAAAACATCTCGCAATCATGATGATCCAAATAGCATGAGGCCATAAATACATAAGTGATCTTGAAAGCCAAAGATACGAGAAATACATAAGTATAAGTTTGGGAGTTCGAGCTATTGCCCACCTCAGCCGATCTTGTGCCACGAGAATATAATCACGTAATCATGCTTAGTAGCTCCCACCTACAAATGAATATTACATAATCGTACAACAATAACGTATTCACCTGATTTAAAATGGAAATGCGTAAGTAAGACCCGTGAGACTTTCTTTCTCTTCCATTACCACAAAAAACTTTAAAGACACACAATCACGGTAGCGCCCCGCACGCGTCCGATGCACCAACAAAAACAGGAAAGTAATGTAGAGACTGGTCTGATACACTGGTTCTGAAGACCTTGTACCCGACTCTTAGTGGAACTATTTAAGCGGTCTAAAATGACGGATAAAACAACGAATCAATAATGTCCGTCGGACACAGCGATCGATCTCCGCTAGAATTCCACTTATTATTTTAACATTTCAAATCAACAAAACACAAGTCGTTTCTAATTATTACCAGGTCCATGAGTATTAACAACACATACTCCCAAAATATCGATTCTGACTCAACTTGAAAATAGCACTTTTCCAACCTATCTCCCTTTAATCAATTTTAAATCACAATTTTAACCTCGCGATAAGCTCTGATAAGGTCAATTAAACTTCCCTACACATTTTAAAGGTCTTGAAAATATCAGCCAAGAAGTCAACTAAAAACCTAAAAGTCAACTCATCAACATCCTCAAACAACCTCCCAAATCACTGATTAAATGACATAGACATCGCATCCATAACAAACTAGATTAAATCCTTAAAATTGAGTTATGTCAAAAGTCAACCTTGGCAAAATCAACGAAACTCTAATTTGCCTGAAAACCGTAGGAAAGATGTTAGGAAGCATATGAGTGACTTGAGGTTCTTTGTAATAAAATAAATGAAAAGTTTTGACAAATAAACTCCACAAGCATACCTTAATTATAGTATCAAGAATGAAGATCAGAAACTACTACATTAATGAATGCGTTGACATATTGCTCTTTCTGGCGATGTCCTTGCCTAAGTGATACCCTAATAGTAACCTTATTTATCTTAGGTAGCGCTTATGTTTCAAGCGATTCTCAAGATCTTATTAAGGTACATATTTTCTTTCAGTATTTACCCGATAAAGCACTTAGGTGGCCTTTGATAAGATAAGCTTTTTACAATGATACTGACATTTTCAAGATAAGATCACGCTTATTTTAAGAACGCTATCCAACTTGTTGTTTTGATAGCCCTTTTAAAAAGTGCTACCTTTGTGCTACCTAAGGTAGCTCTTAAATGTATTCAGCATCACTTTTTTAAAATAATACCCAAGTTCTTTTTATTCGTCATGACTTATCTTAAGCATGTTACCGAGTTCCTTTTAAAATTTAAATGTGCTTTATACCAAATGTTATCCAAGTTCTTTTTAAGTTAAAGTAACACTTATCTTAAAATGTTACCCAACCTTTCACTAATAAGATAGTGTTTTTATTAAGGTAGCGCTTGTATATATTAAGTAGCACTTTTTTTACAATGATACCCAAATTATTTTCAAATTAAGCGTCAAAGTCTTTGTGTCTTATTTCGTAGGTCTTTGACGAGCTTGGAAAACTCGTATAACTCGACGGATTTTGGCTTCCGGCGTTTCAGCGGAGCCTTGAGCAGTAATTTATACTTAAGTACGTATTATCAATTTCGGCGTCATAAACTCGATCCGACTGAAGTGTATACATAATTATTTAATTATAAATGTATAGTACTAATATATTGGAACAATCAATATATGCCCAATTAAATGCGCCCGCGAGGTTAGAATCGTCAAATCCAGACACGAGTCCTGATGATGGATGACCCAAATTCAAAAGACACGCAATCTGAAACGACCCAATAAAACCAATACATGTGGACAAAGAACTAATTTTTAAAGAAAAAATATTCATCGCGTCTTCCCTAACACCACACAATAACAACGTATCTATTGATCTCGTATCTGACATATCGACATACAATAGTCAAAAATCCCAAAATAACAACAATATAAACAACCGACTCTGATCAAATACGGCGCGGTTATTGCCGCGCCGTTCACTGAAGCTCTAAGACAAATCACTGGGCGACCCGAAAACAATACCGCGCCACACGAACCTAGCATTGAAAAGAAATGCAGCCACTGCATGGTGTTATAATACGAAGCTTAGTGAATATATACAGTGAAATTAACCCCGATCATGTCGCGGTTAATCATAAAATAGATAAATTACTATGTTATGTTTCAACTTAAGATCATGTACGAGTTACTAGCAATTTCACTATCAGGACTTCATATGTTCTTAATTCGTCACTATCATAAACAGTATTCCAAAATAATGTGTCCAGCCAGTAACATTCGTACATTTTTCAAGAAGAAATGCAATAATACAACCTTCTCGACTACCTCTATCAACCAACCGTCTGACATCACAATTAACAACTAATCAGCAGTCCTGACTCAAAGGCAACAACTATAGTACTACCGATCGCAAACGCTCAATCGGCTACGACAACTCGATGGCAACCTTCAACAACTTTGCTCGGCTCGGTAATTCAATCATTCGACAGCACATCAACTCATTGATTCAATCAACTCATGACTCAATCAACTTTCGATATAAATCGGTTTACACAGCAATGGCATATAATCAATCTCAACCGTGGAAGACATACTGATCTGACGTAAAGAAACATCATAGATATGAGGTACAAAACAAATTCACCCCTTATGCAGTATAGGGTAAATGCAGGATAATACAACCGACATACATTATCAACTCATATATACAACTCATCCTAATAAAATTTCGACATCACACCTCAGAAACACTATCATTTCATGAGAGCAGGACACGACTGACATTTCAACCTGACAATTCATCCAGCATACAATTTAACACAAAATCAATACACATATCCTTGATCAGTAGTTGTCGACCTCCATGTGAATCGAACTTCCTTGAGCACAGGGGTCCTTGTGGCTCCTCAATTGGAATCATGGTGAACTCTCTGATACCTACATAAGCCATTCCTTTGAATCTGACATATTTACTCTATTAAAATCTTACGCATTCTTTTTAAAATGTCTTCCGTTCGTCTTTGCTCCTTTGACGTTAGAAGGCCAAAGATCGGCGTTGTTCTTGCAAATCCTCGGGTTAGTTTATTTCTTGATTATTATTGAAGTTATCTTGTATTTTGTTGTCATTTTTATATTTTAGTTTTATTTGGTTAATTACTCCATTACATATTTTATTTATAGGGGTTTACAATTTGTTAAGGTTAACTTACAGATCGTTGAGTTGGAGACGTGATGAGTTTAAATATATAATATATATCTTTCGAAAATGAAACCATATATATATTTATTTATACGAGTTACAAAGAACACAAAATGATTACAAGAGTTATTTACTCTAATTCTATAACAGGAGAGATTAATAAATATATATATATATATATATTTTACTTATTCTAATATATATGTATTACATCTTTTATCTACATCTCGCGATATATAATACATTACCTATATATCCAATGTCTTCTCAATGAATGTAGCACAATGTTGTTAAAAGTCATTCTATTTTATACGCCCCACATCTGATATATGGTATGTTTCTTTCGTATTATCTCCCCCGATTCCTTCCTTTGGAAATCACATTTGAATTCTAACACTCCTCCTCAAATGCGACTTTGCATTCCGAGCTTTTCTTTCAGATTTTGAAACACTTCGGTCTTTAACGGCTTGCAACAAGCTAATTGATGCTTGATTACCCGCGGTGTACAGTTCCACGATTTTATGCATTCCACATTCTCTAATGAAATGATATTTTATATTTATGTGTTTACTTCAACGATGTGATACAGTTCTTTACCAAGTGATATGAGCTTGTTATCAACATATATAGCTTAGTTTCTTCCTTTGAATAATATAACTTCATCAAAATATATTTCAACGTATTGCTTGACATGTATATCATTCACGCCATATATTACGCCGCTGTAGAGAGAGCAAGCTGTTTGTTGCTGCCGATGACCATGAAAATGTAGGCCGATATGAAATCGTATCCGGAGTACTTTTCCCGTCATCCAGTCACCATAATCACTATCTTTGATATATCTCAATCCTTTTAATTTTAGTAAGAGTAGTCTTACTTGGGTTTTTCCATGTACACCTTACTAGTCAAGCTGCATACATAATATCTGGATTAGGTGAAAGTTGGGCCACCTCGAACTTAACTTTAGACTCTTGAACAATACTCAGTTGACCCGACTCTTTACAGCCAAGGTTAGTTACCAAGAACGTTTCCTCGCCTGCGGTGTGTTTAAAACTGCGCTCTTCGTTTCTAAACTTGTAGTGACTTTCCTCTTGCATGTTTTGTTTGCGACACAAAGATCACGTTTTCTTTTTTACTTCAACACCAAAGAAAGTAAGACATTTGACGATATCAGTACATTTCAAATTCATCGATCATTACTTTCTTGGCTTCGTGAAATACCGGAGTTGTTTCCTGTAGAATCATGTCGTCCAAGTATAAACAAACTATCATCATTATCTCTCCCCTGAATTTGTTTTGTGTAAAGAGCATGCTCGTATGGACTCTTTACAGGCATTCTTGAGAAATTCGCCGACCACTTGTGTTCCAGTGGATGTTGCTTGAATCAAATGCAGGTGTTTTTTAATTGGTAAACTTTATTTTCATGATCTTTCTCGATATATCAGGTGGTTTTCGATACTTCTTTTGAGATAACCATTTTAAAATACCGATTTTACATCCATTTGATATATCTTACAGTGGTTACTGCGATTAACGTAAGAGTCCTAATGGTATCAAATTCTTTTGCAATGGTGCAAATACTACCTAAATCATAGTGAATCTATCTAATAACATAGCCTTTAGCAACCGATGCTTTTGCCTTGTGCTTTTCCACTTTTCCTTTTTGGTTGAATTAACTGCTTATAGACCCATTTTGACATCTATTGCTTTGTGTCCTTTTGGAAGATTTGTAGGAGTTCCCAAGTATCATTCTTGGCAGTTGCACCAATTTCTTCATCCATTTGCTTTGTTCCATTTACTTTCTTGATGGCTTCTTCAAATGTTACTTGACCGCATTCAACCCATTAAATAAAATAATGAATAATCAAAATTCCCTTGGACATTGCATCATGAATTTCATCGATCTTGATGTTTTCTATCGCTACAGATCTTGGTATTATTCATATTGACTGCCTACGGCGTTAGGGGTTGATTGAGGTTTGAATCGGACTTTGTATGGAGAGTCGGATTATAAATTCCATCATCTTGATGTTTGGGTCAACACCTTCATCATTAAAATGAGCACGCAATATTTCTTTCTTTGTGGCTCCGTCTCAGTATCTATTTCCTTGAATTCAGCATCCACAAAGAGATAATTAAATTATTTGTTATTGGATTATAGATGCATGATAAACGCTTTCATATCAGGTACATTTTCTATCCGACTTTTCTCTTGGTGAGAATATGTGCATATACGATACATCAAAAATCTTGAGATGTCAATTGATGGTTTGGTTCATCCGTTTAAGTCTTGTATTTGACACTTTTGGTTTAGACGATTGATAAATAAAGCGCATAAAAGATAGCCCATTTAAAGGTTCTTAGCATGTGCTTTTCTTTTTATCATGCTCTTGTCGTGTCAAGAATGATACGATTCTTTCTTTTAAACCATTATGTTAATGAGTATATGACATTATCAGCGTGATTGGTGCATGTGTGTTTGCTGAAGCTTTTAAACAATTTTTGAAGTACTACTCTTCCAAATCCTCTTACATGCAGATGCGGTATCTTTATTATCACTTTTCTTTTCTACCATTGCTTTGAACTCCCAAGATTTATGAGAGCCTACGCTTTTCTTTCAAAATACTTTTACCTTGAAATCGTATTAAATGTTATGCCATCTATTCATGAGCTAGTCTGCGATATCGAAGCGGACCCGGATATGCGATTATGAACAATTTCTAGAGGTCGTCTTACTCCATAATTTTCAATAGGAAAACTTTGTCTATGTTCTTTCCTTTAACACGAGCTTAATGTGATTGGTTTGGTTGTTTATTTCTGGCAAGCTAAACCATCTTTGTTTTTTGACAATAATTTCAAACCATTAAATCAAGGTGGCTTCGTCTCGTATGCCATAACCACGAGTCATTTTTAATAGGCGGCTTGGCACTTATGCACTATCGTTTGCATGTTGAGTGTGAGCAGACGGTTTGTCATTTCACATTTCTGATGAATTCTTGGATTGATTTGAATTATGAGGCGATTGTCCTGTTGGTATGTATTATCCTTTCTCCATGAGTTGACATGATGATATTACTTTTCAAAGCGGTATATAATAGACATCATTTATACACTTCTTATTACCATTCTTTATGCAGATCATTATGCACTTTCCACTTTTACTGCGGTTTTGACAAGTCTGAAGTGACTTCTCCCATTGATAATAAATCGTTATCTCAAAGTAAATAATTCTTTTGGCCGCAGCGTATGATTCTTTGGCTTTTATGATCAGATACCAAATATTTCTATTGCGTTCCTCGTTTCCTTCTTGAAGGAATGCGTCTCCGTCATCTTTCTCTTTTCATCTCTTGTTGTGGAAATGATTTCTTTCTTTCACTTTAGGGTTGATCTCGTTTATATTTGAAATGGCCAGATGCATTGTAAATTATAACAAAATAAGACTTGTCATGATGGTGAAAACACCTGTACAAAATACTTTGGATCTACACGATCGAGGCTAAAAAGTTTTCATTTTAAACTTATCAAAGGTTGTCATGATTCCGTATCACTGATCTATTTCTATAGTTACCTCTATAGCCACCATAATTTCCTCTTCCTCGTACATAACTGTTATTACCTTGATCCTACTTTCTGGTGACACACTTACTTGGCCTTTCTAAGTTATCAATGTCATCATATTGATTCATTCGCTGTTCATGGGCTTGTAGAGAACCCACAAGCTCATCAATCAAAATTGTAGATAAATCTTTTGACTCCTCGATTGATGTGGCAGCCTTAATCAAATTTTACTTGTGCTGTGAAGGCTTTTCAATAGCTATAAACATCATGAGACTTTTAAAAGCGTTCCTTTCATTTCATTTGTCACCATTTTCAGCAGGTGACATACTGTTAAACATTCTCGACCTTTGCAACTTTATATTGCGAAATCAACTGCGAGAGAGTATTTGGAAGCAGTACCTTTTTACTTTTAACACCTTGAAATGATTTTGCTTGTAAAATCTCAGCCACATGATGTGTTTGCCTCGATATTTGTGTGAGTTGATTCGTCAACACCTTGAAAAATTTAGAATAATGCCTTCTTGTCCTTTTTTCAAGGAATCTTTGCATTTTTCTGGCATTATTAGAGTTCTTCAGCGGAGTGGATTTTGGCTCGGTATGCAAAATCTTGACTATGTCGAGATCTCTTTGTTAAGTGAACATTTGTATATTCAGTTCCATGAATTTGTGGCCGACAATTTTGGAATTTGAGGTTGAATCATATTCGCCATTTTATATTTTTATCTTTCGATGAACCTTAACTCTAATACGGCATTGAAAGCGTGATGGTTTAAATAATATATATTCTGAAAATGGGTCCACATATATTCCGGGGCGGCCGTGCGGGCTGGCGGCGCACCTCAATGCCGTCACAGGCAACGTCTTGTTGCTGACACACCTCCTTGTCGTATCTCGTCAAAATTAAGTATATACGGTTCTAAGGGATCTGACTTTACCTAATCAACCGACTTTATAAAGATTACTTTTTTGACGAGGGTTGATAAGCGTACCGAATAACTTATTGGTCTTATGGTACTATCTTTAGTATCGAGGGGGCGATACAAAAGATATTTATTTAGGTAAAATTTCATGTTATTAGGTAAGCAGATATAAATTCCGGCATTGCTAGATCTTTTATAAGTCGATGAAGAATCAACCCCCATGGGATTTTTGATGAAGATCTTTCAAATGTGATTTCGCATGATGAAGGAATTGATGAAGGATATTGAAGAAATAAACACTCACCTTCGTATATTGTATGTGGTGATAAATAGAACTTTTAACGTCATTGTAAGCTACATTTATGGAAGACATTGCATGTATATATAGACATGTATCATATGTTTGAGATGAATAAAAGCAGAATACATATATAATAGAATAAGTAAATATAATGTATTAAATAGTGGGGTTGTGTATATTGAAAATGAGAATTGTGTATGGTAATATAGCGGATTTTGATATAATTACTACAATATATTGAAAATAATTTCATTGCTACAATGAGAACAATATATTGAAAATGAGAAAACATCAAATTTCATTGCTTTCTGATTGTGTATGGTAATACGGATTTTGATTCTCCTACCATGACCCCCCTCCCAATTCTTTCATAGGTATAGAGTAATATCAGCATTAGTTCTTTGGACTAACCTGAGTGGTTTTAATTGATTGTGATTATTATTGTATTGTGGTTGTTATATCTGTTCTTTGGAAACTTGACTAGTGTTTAGAGGTGAATTCATAGGTAACTTGTTTCAGCATACTTAACAACGAGGTTTACTTAATAAGGATAGCCTCTTACATCTGCTGGCGTCATTTTGTATTAAAAAATGACCAGCTTGACGTTAAGCAATCAATTACAGCGGTTTTACAACCGTATTTTTTTTTTTGTGAAAAGAAAAATTCTAACCCATTCGCGTGTAGAAATACTTGAAATTCCATTGCAAGTGCTTGTTATTTGTTGCAAATGACCTTGAATGTCATTCAAAAGTTTTTGAAGTTTGTAGCAAACACTTTGAAGCCTATTGCAAACTCACAACCAAATATGAAAATTGTATTAATACTAATTAAAAATAAAATAGTTATGAATTTAAGTATTACTTAATATTATCATTACAAGTAGCAAATAATTCCATCAATACTAATTAAAACAAAATCAAACAATAATTATTTCAACAATCAAATACATATATCCAATACAATCACACATCTTCATCTTCCGAAACAGCAAAAAAATAATTACATAATAATTTATACTAGACCTAAAGAAGAAAGGCAACATATTAAAACAAATCTAAAGAAAATATCAAAATGAAAATAGATCTATACAAATTTATGGCTCTTAAGAGCATGCTGAATAAAGAAACAAAAAATCGAACTAGATCTAAACAACAAAGTGAAATACAAATATTATCAACTCCTAAAGGACTGGTGCTTTTTCATGTTGGTGTTGGGAAGGCAGGGTGGACTCTTGCGGTGTTGATTCGGTGGCGTCTGAGGTACCATCGGAGTTGTGAAGTCGGTGGCGCTGTGAGGTGGAATATCGTTGAACTAAGATGGAGAGCCGTTGGGAGGTGGAATGTAAGTGGAGAATTATGTTACCATAACTCCTTTTTGGAGAGTTTAGGTATTGACTTCCCCACCGCTGTAGAGAGAATTATGTGTATGTTTGTGGGGAAACAATAAAGTGTTGATTGGTTTCATATTTGGGTTGGATAAATATACCGTTAGATGCTCAAGCTAATCAACAATCTCAAATCATGATTTGTGCCAAACCTTATATCACTTTTAAACCATGGATCTTAAATGATTAGTGGCTACAAAAGCTTGAATTTTAAGGATGTGGATTGTGCTTTTATATGTTCACAAATTTATTGTTAACTTCAATTTATTTGTGATTTTAATTTAGAAAATTTGTTAATTACTTATATTCTTCCATCATTCTTCATAAAATTTATTTGTTATTTTTTATAAATTTTAAATTAGTGGAAAAATTTATATTTATTAGCATCCATGTAAAATTAAATTTACTTCCAAAAAATCAACGTTATATCAATATAGTAACATAAAAAGAATGATTATAATATAAAATTAAATGTGTATTATACATTGTGAATACATTAAGTGAATAAAACATATGCAATTCTTATCAAGTATATATCATTGGTTTAATATATAAATTCTTTCATGTGTATACTTAATAAGTATTTATTTATAAACTTCTTTGATGTTACAAGTTCAATGGTATTTATTATTATCATTGCATGTTATCTAAGATAATATTATGAACAAACTACTAACGTATTTAGACATTATGAATACATTGAATGAATTAAACATATTCAATTATTAGCATGTATATATTATTTATTTTAATAGATAAATTACCCATATGGTATAATAATATTATTATAAACTTCTTATTTTTATATTTAAAGAAGAAATCAAGAATTATCAGGTTAGAACCAATGTGACACGGACCTTATGAAACTTAATTTTAATATAGTAATTTATAACTAGGGGCACGATATTGGTAAATAACTCACGATACTAATTAATAAATTGAACAACAACTTCTTCCAACAATACATATATCAGTAAAATTGAAAAATATATTTAATTCCACATGAATTTATCATCATGTTGAAATACATATTAGTAATAACTTTGTTATGAACTTATTGTATTAATTTCAAAGAAGAAAACAATAATTACCACCGGTATGCAATAAATTTGCAGCAGGCTTCATTATTTACTGATCTTATCCATGGAAAACCGTTTTCAAAGTCAGGCGACTATGCGGATAAATTTTGTTGCAATAGTTAGAATCTTCTGACATGTTAAAATATGTAATATTTCAAAAAATCATTGATGTCTTTTTGAAGATTATTAAGCTCCAAACAAAGTGTCGCGTTTTTCTGCAGCTAAAGAATAAAATTTAAATTAAATTAAATTAATTAATTCCTTGCAAACTTGTTTACCGGCGAATTTGGAAAGATTCTAAAGCGGTTACATGTTTCCATTTATGGCTTCGTTGTAACCTTAGACCCGAAATTTTTCTAAGCGGGTATTTGGGCGTCGTTTACCAGAAGTTATGGTAAACCCGTTGCAGTAATATGTTTTCACGTGAGTTTGTTTTGCCCGTAGCCACTGCTAATTTTTCTAGTAGTGATATCGGTCTCATTTTCTTTATATGCCGGTTCTTATAATAATAAAAAGAAAAATATGTCCTTTACAAATTAGATGGTACATATATGTTGGTTCAACCTGATGATCCCGAATCTATATGTATTGAAATCTGTAAATCTCTGCGTGAAAACTTGAGTAAAATAACATGCCTGTAGCCATAGTTTTCTTAAAGATATTATTAGATATTGTTTATATTATTGTATTAAATATATTATTGGAATTTGATACTTTGATGATTTGATATAATTATAATAGGTATATTGTTAGTTACCTAGAATAGTTGACATTGTGTAGATTGAGTAGAGATTGGAGTAAATTAATGTATGTGTCAATCAGTACATGATTCAATCTATAAATATAAACAAAGGTCGTGATATTTGATGGCCAGGACAAATAATTATTACTCTAACCTGTTTCTTATATTCTATCGTGGTAATGGAGGCCTAAAGATCTAAGCAAACTAAAATGCAATTCTGATTAGTGTAGTTAAAAAATAATCTAACATATTTCAAATAAATGTAAAATATTATACACATATTTAAATCTACAAAATATACCAAGGTAAAATGGCGGCATACATACATTTTGAATCCAACCTGTGATGGGTTAACTAACCAATTGTGTACAGTAAGCTGACTTTTGCGTCGTCGCGCGCTCACAACGAGGGGTGCTCTGGGCGGTGTATCGCCGAACCCGCGCGTTAGTGGAAATCAACACAGCTACCAATTAAACCCGATATGTTACTATGGAATGATCATCGGCGCGGCGTTCGGAAATGCTGGCAGCTGATCCGTTGTAAACTTTCTCTAAACGATAGATGCGCTGCCGTCGCGGTGTGCCCGATGCCGTGATAAGTGCACAACTTTTAAAATTGGTTTGATACTTGCTTAGAATTGAATGGTGAGATTAATATTATTTGATTATTATTTGCGTATATAATATACATCTCAAGTAATATACTTGGCATCATGAAAATAAAGCAAATAATGCAGCATTCGGGAGATATATGATATGATCTTAATATAAAAACTCTTCTTAAATTGAACATAGGGTACTTCTGAAGTCTTTACAGAGTGTTGTTAAAGTATAATTATATTTAAATAATTATTCCAAGTTAATATGAGTATTTACAAGTATTTATATTAAACTTCACTTTATTTTAATTTTAATATTACATGTAATTTACCGATACTTTAATTAATAAACAAAGTGGTAATAACTAAAGGAAAACTTTTAATGTTCCCGATACTAGAAGTCATGAAAGTATTTTCATACTCAAATAATAATTAGGTGTGCATTAAAATATGAAATTAAAATGCAAAATAAAATCGAATCAAATAAAATTTTAGTTAAGGTAGGATTTTATGGCCAAAAACCTACCTTGTGTGCGTTAAATTGCGCCTTCCGTCCACTTGGCCACCCGCCACCTCGTAGCGGCGAGATCGTGACTTCAATGACCGGCCGGCGGCGTCGATCAGATTCGGGCCGCCTGGCGCGCTTCGAGTTCGTTGCACGATTTAATTAAATCTATTTTCCAAAATTAATTTGAATGACTTAAAATTAACTAAATCACTTGAAATTTGATATTTATATTCTTTTAATCAAAATATCATTTTAAGAAAAGGAATTTTCCAAAAATCGTTTCTAGATTTGGTTTTATTCACGATTTAAATCTAAAATAATTAATTTCCAAAATTATTTTGAGGGAATTAGCAAATTTAAAAAATTCTGGAAAAATTTGTGAAGAATCCTAATTTTTCTTTGAAAAAAATGAGTTCTGTCAAATTCAACTTTTAATACACACGATTAAATAGTTTGTTTATTGTTGCAGAAACAAATAAAATCAATCTAACAACCACATAAACATGAAACCAATTATGTTAATTCACATCTACAATTCATATAGTGTAAAGTAACATAAACAAACTAAAAAAATATTCATTCTAATTACCATGGTCGAATTTATACAAAATTTTATCACATAAAATTAATCCAGTTATTAATGAACAATTAATGATGCGTGTTTTAACGGATCTGAATCAAATTATATAAACTTAAAAGGTTTTGATACCACTTTGAAGGGAAAATTCATATACGCCTTGAACAAAAATCAAATAAACACATATAAGCAGGATCAACTTGGAATTATATATTTCAAATCTAAATATGAACGCTACGATTGATACCGGCGGAACTACCAGCGGCAAACCTTTCCGAAGCCTGAAACGGCCAATCCACGATCTCAGCCCAACAAAGAGTAGATGCGCATACAGTTAGTCATGGGGCGAAGGTTTGAATCCAGCGTTAGATTTTGCACTAGAACAGATAGATTGGATGATAAAATATAATATGAAACTTTGTTCTTTAGGCTTGATATATTCGACCATGGCTGGGGAGGGGGCGAAATTTTCTTTACTAAGTTTAGGGTTTTTGTTTCCTTCGTCAAATAAACTTCCACGAACCCCTTATATAGCATATAATTAACCCTATGATCCCATCCAAGATTAGTTAATGAGTCGTTTAAGATAACATCGTTTAATTAATGCTTGTGAAATTGATTAAACTTGATATGCTGAATTAATTAATCAAACTAACCAAATTAATTAATTTGAAATTTAAATCAATAATATTTCAAATTTAAGTGTGAATGCTCACGATAGGAATCTCGTTTATTGATGAAATATTATTCAGCGTATGTGTGTGTGTGTAAGAGGTAAGATATCTGGCTGATTAAAATAATATAATAGGCGAAAATTAACCATTATTATATGAATGGATCCCAATGTCCCAGGCATTTCTGAATATATAGAATATGATTAATTGACCAATCCCAATTAGTTGGTTGATAATTTAAAAAATAAAAATTACATTAATAATATAAAAGTGGAATTTATTATATTAAAACCATAGTTATTTTGAAACAAAAAAAAAAACGAATGCAATATGTTTTACTACAAATTGAGGTGAATCCCAAAATTAGAGGACCATTTCCATGGCAGCATCGTTGTTCTTCGCTTTGATGTTATTTTTGTTCATAATCATCCAAACAACTGCTCAGAGTCTCCCAATTGATCCTCGCCTCCAATTGGAACAAGCAAACCTCAAAATCTCCCAATTAGGTTTTCTTCTTTTTCACTATTATATGTCCCAAAATATTGTCCACTTTTCAATTTTAAAATTACTTCTATACATGTTGTATAACATTTGGTAATACTAGTATTTTTATTATTAATATATATTATGCGTAAATTTGACAACTTCTCAAATCGGACAATTTATTGAGATGGATAGAGTAATAAATTTTGAAATCAAATTTTTCTATCATGTTTTAAACTTGCTCCGGTTTTTTTTTTTCATTTGACGTTTTCGTTTTTTTTTCTATTATGGTTATGCAGATCAATTAATACTACAATATTCGTAGAGTTTATCGAATAGCCTAGTGGAAAAATGCTCTGGCTATTGACCAAAAGGTACAGGATTACGATACAAATACTCGCCGACTAATTATCAAAACAAAAAAATATTACAATATTCGTAAAATTTGACATTATTTATTGGGATGGATAGAGTAAAATTTTGAAATCAAATTTCTCTATACATGTTGTATAGCATTTGGTGAACAAGTAGATTAAATTCTAGTATTTTTTATAGTATCATAGTGCCTTTAATTCAAAATTTAGGTTATGCATATCAATTAATACTACAAATTTGACAAGCTATCAAATAGTAGGACAATTTATTGGGATGTAGGGAGTAATAAAGTTGGAAGTCATATAACTGATTGTGACTGGTTATTTATTGTATTTGATGCAGAAGTTATTTTTGAAGAAAAGATTCGAGATATAAATGCTGTGAATTCATATATTGAACAAAAGGAGAAGGCGATTGAGGCTGCTACTTTGGAAATTAATCGCCTTCCAATAGATTTGTTGAGCACTACCAAGGTATATAATCCCGCTCGGATTTGTTAGCTAAATTATTCATTTATTTTGCAACATTTGTTTTTAGTATTTTGTCTGTAATTTGTTCCTAGATGAAGTTTGATACATTTAATTGGTGTGTGCTATTTTCTTGAGTAACAAGGTTTATAGTCGCTCTGGCAATTGATCACATCCTAATTGTGTACTCGGTCCAATTTATTTTAATAGATGTTTTAGGTTTACCAGCTGAAGTTTTGACCATGTAGAACCTTTTAGTTATATTACAAAAAATTATGAGAAAATAATATTGTAGAAGTATTTTTGAAAAAAAAATCAATGGTATCAATTTCATATATATTGAAATAAGGAATAAAATTAATTTATGTTAATGATTTACCTTGTAAACCGAAAACATCAATTACGAATTGTAGGAGGTATGACTTCTGTGAGTAATTTGGTTTTATGTATATATAAGGTTATAAGCTTATGTTGAGTTTATGGCTTTATGCATCACAAATTCACAGTGATCCTCAGCAAACACTTGGAGGTAGTCAGAATAATCATTGTAGGGATGTTTTTTACTATCTTCTTAGTGGACCTTACACTCTGCTCTTAGATTTAAATATCATCTGTGCAGTATGATTGTGCTATAAGTTTACGGATATATCATATCGTATGAAAATTGAAAGTATCTATATACTCCCTGACTTGTGATCGAATTTATACAGAAACTTCATTTTTTTTCTTGTTAGTGGAGCATAGATATTATCTATTTTTGTTCAAAAAATGGATATTTGATACTGATATGATGGCAGGATGACTTATCACAAGCTCAAGAAAGGCTTAATGATCTTGAAAAAGAGGTGAGAAATCCCCCTCATTCCACATTAGTTTAGCTTACTGGTTTAATTCTTAACTTGTTGAGCAGCCTTTATGAACTTGTATAGGTTCGGCGTCTCTGGGGAGTCGCTAGAGGAAACAATTTTGAGATTCACAATCTAGAGTTAAAAGCTCGTGATGCTCAAGAGAGGTGGGAGGCCACCCTGAGTCGAATTGGAAATGTTAGTATTACTTGGTAATCTAATATATATATATATATATATATATTCCTTTTTCTATTTTTTGAAAGTGACATATATGTTCAATTGCTAATGGTCAGTTTAGTGAGTTATTTTCTGTTTAAGTTTTACACTAATTTTTACGAGTTTTGTTTTTAAAATCAATTTGAAGTTTGGAGGATCAAAGGGAAAAGTGTTGAACATTGTAATAGGAGAAAATATTTTTCCGATACTTTGTTAATGAGCATCACTTGAAATAAATTTGACATCATTATTGGTTGGTTCATGGAATAATAGTTTGTTAAACAATTTTTCTCTCCTTTCTCCATTGTTTGATTTGCAGATGAATTTTTCAATCCGGTAATTAGTCCATATAAGAAATAAAAGGTAGATTTACTTTGATGGGTGGTCATTGTTTTTAATGTTTCCAAAGATCATTCCTGTATGGAAGGGTATTGGTGTTTCAGGCCAGCTCTTGGACAATGGAACAACAAAAGGAAAGGGTAATTGTTTATTGTAGCCTTGTAGGTCTTGTGGTCTGGTCAAGTCAGAATGATGGTAGATCCATTTGTGCTGCATAAATGATAGTCAAAAGAAGTAAAGAATATAAGATGTAGTTGATGGAATTATTAACCTGAAACTCACGTACTAGAAGTTAATATCAACCTAGTTTATAATAATAAATCTTATTTGGAGGGTCTTGGTTTTCACTCCTAGGAAAGAGACGAACAAAGAGGTCTGAACAGGTTTTCAGGT
Organism: Lithospermum erythrorhizon; assembly: GCA_019722365.1. Taxonomy (NCBI): domain Eukaryota; kingdom Viridiplantae; phylum Streptophyta; class Magnoliopsida; order Boraginales; family Boraginaceae; genus Lithospermum; species Lithospermum erythrorhizon. Next base: position 134,524 of record JADFUC010000841.1, read on the forward strand.
TTTACAAGATATACTTACTGGAACGTGGAAGCTTTCATGTTCTGAACATACCTCTACCCCCCACCAACCACCATATATGCTTATTGTAAAATTTGATAGATAAAACTTAATTGTAAATTATTTAAATTTTTGATAAATTACCGCACTATGTGAGTCGAATTTCAATGACAAAAGGAGAGGGGCGGGGAAGCGTCTAATTAAGAAATTTATGGATAAAGATTGCAGTAAGGTCACGTCGATAAGATATAGAGAAAATACTCGTATATCAAAATACTTAAAAAGTTACAGTCTCAAAAATGGCAACTTTAGTCTAATACTTGCTTGATAAAAATAATTTCTTTCGGCCAGTAGCTCTATTTCGAGTTTACTATAGTAGAGAAAAAAATATCTGAACTTTTGAAAGCGTGAGACAAATATATTAATATTATGAGGAGGTGAGTGAGCGATTAATGATAAAACTGAAAATCTAATCATGTTTTTTATATTTTATTTTTATTTTAGTTTTCCTTTTATCGGGACACTTATATATCTGTGAGCGTTTGGAAAGCGTCTCGATCGGAGACTCACAGCGTCCCCATATATTGCGCCGTCCCGCGCTTGTTTCCCTATCGAGAGAAAGTCTCGGTCTTGCATTAATTGAAGTCCTGCTTCCTAAGTAGCACCCTGTTTCCTATTAGAGAAGTTCTCCACTTCAATTTATCACGTGTGATGCTTTTTCTAGATGTCAAAGGTTTTTTTACTGTTTTTTCTCTTCTTTTTCTTTATTTTAGGTAACAAAGATATTTGTAATGGTCCAATGTAAAATATACTTAGATTACTCATTTTCTTCGAATTTATTTTATTGTACTGCAGTGGTAAGTTTTCTTTAATCAATATCACAACAAAAAAGTTAAGGTATCAATTCTTTCAAACTGATGACTCATGAACCTGTTTAGAATTTTATATGGACAATCCAACAGCAAATTGAGCCATTTGCCTACCATTTACACCTGTATTGGTTTAGGTTGTGCTGATTTAGTTTGTAAGCTAGCCTTTTTAGCTCAATCTCATTTGAGAGACGTCTGTTTAGTATTATGAAAAATGATAGGTAGCTAATGAATAAGGGTTGGGTACCTTATATCAAAATGTCAAATACTAGCATCAAATATTCAGATTAATAGTAGAATTGCTATAGGACCTTTAGATGGAGTTTGGGTAAGCTTTTTAGGAAGCTTGTATAAGAGAAAAATCTAGGATTCCAAGATTTTACTGCAGATGGTACTTTATAAGCTATCAAAAAGTGCTCTAGCCAATCACACCTGCTTAATATAGAAAGCTACTCAATTTATAAAACTCAAACATGGATATAATGCTTATCATACTTGATATGAAATATACTTTCATGAAATCTCCTGAATTCAATACTTTTCCCTTTTAATATGTAAAACAAAAATGTAATTACAATTTCATTCATTACATTTCTTTTGGCTGATGAAAACAGATGGTTGAAATTGTATCTGAGCGGTGGATTCAAGTTCAGCATCTAGAACAGGCGGTTCAAATGGCAAAGGTATACTATGCCCCTCTCTCTATGTTCTGCTAATAGTACATTGATCCTTGGTTCTTCATCCATTAAAGTCTTACCTAATTTATGTACCTTCAGTTGAGAACATTGAAGGTTAAAACGGAATTGATCTTGATAAAATGTCCATTTTTCAAGGTAAGTCTCTCTACCTGTTAGACCTTTTTTAGAGGGATAGTCTCTTACTTGATCAAATCATACACTTGGTTATAATGTATTTATATTAACATGTTATATCTACATTGATGACTAAGATATTCTTTATCGAATCTTTCATCATCTATGTCCCTTTGAGCTTGAACAACATATCACCCTCTCCTGCAGTATTTTAGTAACACTTTCAGCCATCATGTGGAAGAGTTGAAGGAAAATCTAACACCATACATACCTGGGAAAAGGTCTCAAAACTCTTTGATATCACGAGCTTGTAATCAGCTATCGAGATTCTTTACAGCCACCAAATATTTCCATCACCAGGTATCTGCAATTTCCCTTTCTGTGAGCCGTGCTCATTATTATTCCCAGACTGCTGGTTTTGTGATTGATGTGTATCTCAGACAAAACATTCTGGATTGTCATGAGAGAGAAGTTCTTGCTTTGAAGTCATTGAATCTCCTTACTTATCATTATATTTTGCACACAAGGAACCCTGTTTTAGCATCAGAATTGCACTTTCAGGAAACCCTTTTTTTAGGCTTTCCAACTAATTGAAATTCATATACTGTATTCTGAATTCAGTTGCAAGGTATGGTCAAGCAGGCATTGGAAAGTCACGATTTTACTAAAGTTCTTGCTAATGAAGAAGTTGTGTTCTTTATGGTATGACATTTGTTTCCATCCTCCTCACATAACAATGTTGCTTATTGTATAAGCATTTGAATTGAATTGATCTTCTCCCTATAGGCTTCAGCTCTGATTCTCTTTCCGATGATGAGTGCATGGGTGTTACTCTGGATGCCTAGGAAATAATTTGAAGGTGTCATTTTTAATGAATCTGTTGGTCAAAGTTCTATATTACCACTAAATTTCTCCATTGCAAGTTCTGGAGGTGGTTAACAAATGGTGCAAATTATGTTGAAGGATGATCAAAAGTGGCAAGTATACTACGTGTAAAAAGTACCAATGCTGGTTCTGGCGGTTATGGCTAAACATACATCTAGAGGATGTGGTGATAAATACCATACCAGGTTAATCTGTATGTTTGTTGATGCAGCTGAATCATAAATGGTATAGAAATGAAATCAAAAGTTTATCCTATAGGAAAATTGTTACTCTTACATGCTGGGCTGTTGTTATACACACATCACTTGGAAGGTCTGAACTTTGAACATTTTTTGCTGTATGGTAGTTCCCTTAGGGGTTCTGGTGGAGACTGGAATCTATCTGGAGCCTGGAGGGTCTCCTTGCTTGAGGAAGTATATATACACCACTCTGTCCACAGATTCTTTTCTTTAACCTTGAACCTTGGGAAGTGTTGGAAGTTGGAACCTCTAGTATTTTAAGTCCTAAAACCAGAATGCCACCCCGTTCAAGTACCATAGTGTTCGTCACAGGGCAGAAATCTTGACGGAGTACATTGCTGACCTTTCTTCAACAAACTAGTGCCCACTAGCTCTTTAAGTGTCCTAACATGTTGGCACCACCATTGTGAACCTGGCTGGTTGGGGTGGATTTGATATTGGTTATGTGTTTAGTAATTTGTTGATTCGTTCATACTTGGACTTGCAGGCTGCAGCAACCTACTGAACTACACAAGTAATATGAAAAAATAATAATCTCATGCTGATGTTTCATTTTTAGCCCAACATAAACCTAAAGTTATCTCTAAAAAGGTAATCACATGTTGATTTGATGCTCACTGAAATGTGCATATCTACCATTATACTAAACCTCTTCATTTAGACTATTCACTTATAACATTTATAAGACACTATTCCCTCCGTATTTTTTAGTTGTCGTTTTAGGCAAAAAAAAAATTGTTTGAAAATAGTTGTTGTTTTAGCATAATAAATAGCATTTTTATGTTTTTAATATATTTTTTGATAACTTTTTTTCTTTAAATTAAATTAACAATCAATCAATTATATTGTTTCAATTGATTGTCATTTTATATTGTAGGAAAAATTAATGCAATTTGTATGACTGTTTATACCACATTGGACATGGAGTGGTGTGATTCACGTTATATAGTGGTGATTCACTTTGGTGGGGTGTAAAAATAAACTCCTTAAAGAATATTGCTTAACTTTATGTAGAGTACATGTGCAACGTTCTAGTATAACTCATTGAATTCAGTTTGAAATATAAATGTCTGGGAGGCCGGGACCTTGGCGATGAACACTGCTTAGAGTGCTTCTCTTGGTTTGAGAATATTTTACAGTGAAAACTCTTGCTTCTTTTTGGTTGTTGAACACTGCCCAGAGTGTTTCTAAGGTAGTGTGGTTCTAATCATTTATCTTAGAGATCAGTTGCTCTCCGAATAGACATAAGCACTTTTCGGGTAGAGGAAGCGAAATGCAGTTTAAGGAGATTGTGGTCGCATAAGCCTTGATGTTTCGAATATTTGATTTTCTAGCCAAAGTTAACTTGTTGTGCTTATGTTCAGCGTTAGCGTCCTCTGGACCATCGGATTTCACGGAGGCAACAATAGGAACTTTGAGATGGCTTCCACAAATGTTGAGACCCCTTCTGTTCATGTTCCAAACATTTCTACTCAGAACGTTGCTATGACTGATGCTACTGTTGTTGTTACTTCCGCACAAGGTTCATTACCTTCGGGTTTCCGGAACTGTGTCAAGTGGTATGGGAACCATTCATGGTTCATTTGGAACCACTCCGATTTCATTTGGAACACGTTCAGTGGAATTACGCCCAGGTGGAATTACCTTTGAATACTTCCAGTGGGAGTGGTAGACACATCTTGCCTTGGCGGATGACAATGATTATGCACTCACGAGCCTAAGCCGGATATCTTCGGGGAAAATTTTAGAGGTGGCGAGAAGCGGTGATGTTCTACTTGACAGCTGCGAATTTGTCAAGGTTTTTGACGAAGAAGCCCACATTAACCGGTGAGAATGAGGTGAATTCTCAAACTCTTGCTGTTGTTGAAGGATGGAAACACTCTGATTGTTGGGAAATTTCTTGATTTCAAGATGGTTGATGGCAAGTCAATAGACAACCAAGTCCAGGAACTTGAGGTAATGTTTCATGGAATTCATGCCGAGGGCATGGTTGTGAGCGAAAGTTTCCAAGTCATTGTGTGTGAGAACACAGTACGGAAAGACTTCAAAATTATACGAAACATAAGCGAAGAAATGAGCGTAAAGGAGGTAACTGCGTCTTCGAATTGAGAAAGACAATAGGAAGGAAATGAAGGGGGAGAAGAATGGTTCAAGGCCTTTGTTGGGAGAAGCAAGAGCTAATGTTGTTGAGCATGGTTCGGGATCAAAATCGTTCAAAGGAAAGCAGAAAGACTACAAACCAAAGGCTAGAGGGATCAATTTTAAGAAGAAATTTGAAGGAAAATGTTTCAACTGTGACAAGAAGGGTCACAAGTCGTTCGAATGCCGTTTTCCTAAGAAGAAAGCTTCTTATGAAGCTAACATGGTTAACAAAGTGACCAATGGGATGTCCGATATCAACCTTTCTGCTATGGTTTCTAAGAACTGTGGGTTCAAACCCAAAGGAATAATTGGATTATCTTGGTGCTACTAGGCACATTTGTTCGACAAGGAGTTTTCCACAAACTTGAGCCACTTACCATTGGAGAAAAAGATGTATATGGGGTCGCCGACTACCACAATTGAAAGTGAAGAATACCATATATACTCAAGATGACATCGGAAAGGAAGTGACTACGAATCATGTGATGTATGCCGAAGTCATAAGAATCTCATCTACAGATATTTGTAGCAAACACCCGTTAGTTAGGTTTTACATGATTCAAGGATAAAAAATAAGTAAAAGAATTTTAACTTCAAATTTTATTAAGGATTTTGATATATTAAGTACTTAAAATAATTTCATTAACAAACAAACTTAATAAATTAAATGCTAAATTAATTAATTTTAATTGCTTAATAAGTTTAACAAACATTCCATTAGTTGGGTTTTACACATGATTAGCTTAGTTATCCTTTTATTTACAACACAATTGACTCAAATTTCTAGCAAATAGGTCTTGAAAGATTTAAGATTCAATATTTGTTTAGTTTTTAGTCTTGATACTTTTTACAACAAATGGTGTGTGTATTTTTGTTTAATTATTCAATTAATTAACTTAATTTGAAAAAATTTATAAAGACTTTGGCCAGTTTAATTTGAAATTTTACAAGATTTTTTGACATTGAATTAACTTAGCGAGTGGGGCACTCTTTTGGATACTTGACGACTAGATTGTAGGAAATCGAGTAGTACTCGACTTCGTTATCTTATTAGTGAGTCGGGTACTAAAGAAGTTGTGCTAGATTATCTTAGCGAGTTGAGTCGAACCTTGATACCGATTACATTTCGACTCGACTCGTTTCTAGCACTTACTAAATAAAACCATCAGCTTTTGATTATGTCATTGTTACCACAAATTGTACTTCAAAATTCAACAACCATCACGTTCATCATTGTTCTTTAGGTATATTAAAGAGGTGACAAAATAATTTTCCATGGAGAAGCTTGAGTTGTTTAACAACATTTATTGGGACATTAAGCCAGTGATATCACGTATATGGAAAAAATGGGAGATACAATGAAATGGCATGACTTGGGCGACAAGTAACTGGAGGATAAAATAATTTATTTTTCTTATTTATTATATTTCCTTAGTTTTATGTTTACTATTTGCCCATATATAGACCATCTCTAGTCAGTGTAATCACAAGATTACATAACAAATTATTAATAAAATATTCTCTCTTTATAATTTATCATGGAATCAAAATTTCTGAAAACAACAAGTTGTTTCTCTGTTTATATATATATATATATATCCGCACTTATAAAAATGTAGTATTTTCACACTATTAAATACTAAATTACCCTCCATGAGACACTTTATGATTGCTTTCTTAAGTCTATTGATAAAGTATTACGGAATATTATTAAATAATCTTAGCTTATACTAATTTTATTATTTAATATAATCAAACCTAACTAAGAAGTTTTCCTATATCAAAACTCTCTCATTGTTATATTACACGTTAGTAGATCATATAAAAATGAAAAAGAAAATTACAAGTAATCATTATAGGCATTAAACACAAAATCGTATTGAGATTGAATTCGTGTGGATTACATTGATTAACTAATTTTTTTGTTGTACTAATCCGAATATGATTTGACAACGAATACAACAAATCTCTAATCTTTAAGTTTCTTCCGTTTCTTCCTTTCACATTATGAAACTTAAATTACTATTCTCTCTAAAATTAGAAAAAAGTATAGTTTCATGATATATATTATGAAAAGAATATTAATACTCCTATTAAACTAGAATTAGACAAAATTTTCTTCATACATACCCTATTAAACAAATATTAATTAACAAATTTTCTACATAAAAATGAAATGAAAAGGTTAGTACTGCCTCTGTATCAATATAAGTGATTGTTTAAGAAGTCTTATATCAAAATAGTTTATTGTTTAGAGCAAAACAATAATTATTTACCTTATCAATGCAACTTTTTGCATTGGATGTTAAAAAATTCTCTCATATTCTTACTTTCATTAGTTGATAATTTTCTCACGGAAAGGAAATAGTAAAATCAGTGATCAGGTTAATAAAGTATTTTAGGCTAAACGATCACTTATATTGATACGGAGCAAGTATTAAACTAATACACCCTCCAATCCTTAATATAAGTTGCTTAACCAGTTTTCATTTTCTTCATAATATAAGTTGTTTAATCTATTTTACATCATATGTTTCAAATATATCCTTAATTATTAAATTAAATATTTCTCATAAATTAATAAAGTTTCCAGTTTGAAGACTATCATTTACTCCATTCCACTATAAAAGGTAAATTATAAAAATAAAATAAAAAATGTTTGGATCATTAATTAATATTAAATGAAGACTAAAATTGTCAAATGTAGACTATCTTAGAATAAAATAAAAACAACATAATTGACTTATATTAAGGATTGGAGAGAGTACTAATCATTACACTCTTCGTATATGCCCTTCATACTACTACTTTTGACATATACTCATTCAGGTAAAAAGTAATCATTGCCCTCTCGCGATAATAATACACATTGCGTCCTTGGGCTACTCACGTTAAACAACAATACTCATTGGATAAAAAATATCACTACTCATTTTTTCTTTCTTTTTTATTATGATTATTTTTTCACCTCACTAAATATAGAAAGACATTTTTGGCGATCTTGAGGAATACAAATCAATATACATTTTCATTATATTAATAATAATAACAATAATAATAATAATATTAATAATAATAATAATGGCACCGCCTATTTCTTGAAAATTTGCTTTAGCAAGCTTTTTTATTATTTAAGAAGTAGGGAGATGATATTGAACTCGACTACAACAAACCAGGGCCAAACGAAAATGGTTAATCATGTTTCAAAATTCTATTATTGTTACAACCTTCAACATTTGTCGTAGATTATCCTTCAATATTTTAGAGATATTTTTCTTTATCATGATGGATACATATTCAATAAATATTTGTATTAAATTTGTTCAATAAGTATTAATTTAAACTTATCAAATTATTATTATTATTTTCATTAAATTAGTACAATGTAGTGGAAATAAACTTCTTGTCTAACTAAGTTATCAATAATTTAAGTGAAAATCCATTATTGACCTCTTTTAAAAAGAAAAAAAAATAATAACATCAATAATATGTAAATAATAAAATTTTATTTTCATAAGTATATAGGAAACTATATCAATAATAATCTATTCTACTCCATATAATTTGAAAGGTAATTACAAAACGAAATTGCCAAAAAAATTAACTATATGTATTTGAAAAATTACAACTAAAATAAGTGTTAAGGTTGAATATTCGATTTAAAAGTAGTTATACCAATCTAGGTTGGACCATTTTAAAAATATGTAATCTTTGAATATTTCGTCACCTGATCTCATCATAATGAAATTTTCATTATAAACCAAATAGGTGAATATAAATCTTTCTACAACATGATAAATTAAAATTGAGCTAGCTCTATATTAAATTAGTTATTAAGGCGATATTAAATTGTAAAATATATATAATAATGGTTTCATATTTTAATGACTTGATCTACTCGCTACTTATATACATCAATTTAACTAATATCATACTCTATAATTTTGAAACTATATTTCACTACAAAGAAAGTTTCCTTATTAACAAGTGGAGTACCAAAATGATAATTTCTCTAATACTATCATTATTGATAATGTCTTCTGGTTAGTTGATGAAGTATTCTGTGATGTTCTAGAACACGCTAATATGATTAATGTGTTAATTTTTTCTTTCTTTTTTTAGTTGGAGGTAAAGAGAGGAAATGTTTAAATTGGAGATCTTTCATCTTTTGAAACTAATTATCTCTTCGACAAAAGTAATTGTGTTTGATTGATTATTTGAATAATGTAATTTTTTATGTTCTATTATTACTAAATTTTTTTGTTATTACCAAAAAGTTATTGTTTTTGTTGAATATGTATTAAGAATAATATATATTAATAATTTAAGTAATATTATTAATAAAATTATACTTGATATACTAGAAAATAGTCAAATATTATCCACAAAAAGGAACTCAATCGTGGTATAAAATTGATACTACTGATTTAAAAAAAAAATCATCGTATTTAATTGTAATTTTCATAGTATATTTAAAGAGTATTCATAATCAAAGTATCCATTAAAAAAATAAAATATTGGGCTTAAAAAATTAAAGGAATAGTTTATTGAAGGAATATAAGTTTAGACACTTTTGGAATGATTTCTAAAATTATACTATAACTTGAATATAGCATTCACTCTTTGTTTCGTTCATGACATTTACGTTATAATATGACTATTAGAACTTTACGTATATTGAGTTACTATCAGTCAACTATCATTGGTGGCCTATTGCAATTGGTGCATGTCCCAGACCTTGACATTATCTATTTCAGTTTTTCTAAATTTCATTTAATGAGCACCCGGAAATGGTCGTTAACTTCTAGCACTTCGACTTTGTGGGCATTGTTACGGTGTTAACATATTTAGAGTGCTAATGATAATAATTTTTATTTCTATTTTTTTAAAAGTTTTTTAATATATCCATATAAAAATATATTCTAGAAAAATATTTATGAACAAAAATTTATTACAAATATATTCTAAACATTGAGAAATTTATATAGTTGTATGCAGAGCATGAGTGTACTCTAGTATAGACTTGTGTGAGTACAACGTATTTCAGATACATTTACGAATTTTTCAGGCTGACCACAACGCCGCAATAACGCCGGCCATCCCTATTGACGACGGGTCAACTCGCATCAATTCACCAACTCCAATAATTAACCGATCAATATTTTAAAATTAGCAAGAGTTAGTACCATATTGATATAATCAGCTCCTAACTTTGGAGCAATGTTGCAAATTGCTATATTCAGTCAGCATATTTCTGAATAATAAAGATTACGTACGTTGATCAACTGATAAAGACTCACCAACGACCTTAGAACAAGAGGTATATCTGGTGATGATGAGAGCCTATATATGATAAAATGTCTCCGGTTAAAATCCACCAAAAGAATACTAATTGTTTTGGAGATTTTAAGTCTATTTAAAGGTTTAAATGGTGATGTGGGCTCATAAGAGGATCTAATTCATGTCTAGCGTCACCTAAAATTCTGGAACTTCATCAATAAAACTAACAAACGACGTTGTTTTAGCTAACTAAATAACTAAAATAAGTCGTGTGTCACCTCTTTAGTTGTGTGCATAGGTCGGGTTGGACGGATTTGAGACAAACACAAACCCAACCTACTAGATTCGGGTTGGAAAAAAAAAGACAGGTTGGACGGGTTTGAGACAAATCCCAACCCAACCCACTAGACTTCGGGTTGAAAAAAAAAAGAACTCAAACTCAGCAAATTCAAACTAAACCCAAGATGCCGGGTTTCGGGTTTCGTTGACCTGGTTAAATCCGTTCTATCGAGACATACCTCATTTTATCAATCATATTCATCATAAGTAATTCAAATAATTAGAATGAATGAAATAAAGTGATGATAATACCTTTAAACTAATAAAGAAAATACAACTACCTTTTTCAATTTCATTCATACTAATATATTTTAAAATCTTTAAATCCATCTTTAATATCAAATATTTGATTTTTCAACCAATTAACCAAGTAATGCAAAGTTATTAGAACTTGTTGGCATCTACTACTCAATTATTCATTAGTGTAAGACCAAGAGTTCGCAGTAATAAGTAGTACCAAACACTAATTTAAAATGAATAGTGAGTTGAAACAACATAAAATTAAACCAACACTCAGTAGTTAATATCAACATTAAATTAATTATCGAATACATAATTACGTTAATCTTTAAAAGTTATGGATATATCAACGGACTAATTATTGGTAACAGAACTTGCATAAGATAGTATTGTATTTCTTAAATAAATGTGTAGTTTTTTAAATATAAGTGTATTATCCATAATTTCTAGATTTTGTTTGATTTTACGGTTTCAAGAACTTAAACCAAACACAACCCAATATGTTCCGGTTTTGTAGCACTGGATCCAAACCCGACCCATTAACCCAAATAACTAGTATTTTCGAGTTGGGTTGTTGGGTCGGTTTGGACGGATTGGGTTATTTTTGCATACCACTAACCTCCTCTTTCCTTTTCAGCATTTTCCTTTTTTGCTAAATTTAATAGCCAACATCTCCTTCTCCATTTGAGCATACGCACCATTTTTTCGGGTTCATGATTCTCTATTACACTTTTGCGCGATATTTTATGTTATATATAGTTCTATTATTTGTTCATTTTTTCAATCTTCTAAGCAACCAACATTGTCAAATAATATTTCTATCGCTATCTATAATAGGGATGTTTTCGATTCGGTTCGATCGGTTTTTTTCAATTTTTTGTATGAAACCGATTTTATCGATTTTTTAAATACACAAACCATTTATGTTGAAAATTAATTCGGTGTGAATCAGTTCGGTTGATGTCGGTTTTCATGCTTAGTCGATTCGGTTTGGTCATGTTTTTCGGTTTTATAACAATAATATAATATAAAAAGTTCATGATTTCAAATTAAAATAAAATATACATAAAATTCAACCACATACACCAAATGCATAATATAACAAGTTAGGACAATGTCTCAGCCAGATTAAGCATTAAATTATTACTAATGTGATTATTTCAAAGCTGATCAGAAAACCACTTGCAAATTTCCCTGCGAGACCAATTTGCACCCACACTAAGCTTTCAGGAAGTTAATCCTAACTCAACTACGGTAGACACTCAAGCAACCTTATCCTTACGCACTTTCTTGGACCAAATCGACATCAACTCTTAACGTTAAGATGATAATTACATTCAAATCGAAGTTTTGCCTATTAATTAAGACTATAATAATATTTGTTAATTTTGACTATTGGAAATGAAGGTGGATGGCATATTTGAAGTTGAGGGTCTAATTGATGATGTTTTTTCATACAGTCGTATGCTTTAATTATTAAAATCTCGAAGCATCTGTATGTAGAATCCCACAGGATAAATGGAGTTTTCGAACGCAACGTAACAAACACTTAATCGTACGTACGGTACGTACGTCTTTCTTAATCTGCTTATCTTGATTTAAATTTAAATTTGGGCATCTTCCTGCTAATTAACCTGTCTCCGATCTATTTTAGTTAAACTATATATTTTGTGTAATCAATATCATATTCAATTAGTTGTAGCTTTTATTGGGATAGATCTAAGTCCTAGAACTCCCCCATTTTCAATTTATATATCAGTATGTCACGTTTACAATGATGGTTTAAGCTATAAATGCCAATATTTGAGCTAATACTGTCTCCCTAACGAAATAAATAATTTTGATTTTTTACGGTCAAAACTAATGAACCTTATTAAGGTTTTGATAGCAAAAACAAAAAAACTAGTTTGAAATTATTATTCCAATAGAATGGAAACTATTATTTATGGATATATATTTTAATTAAATATATAAACTATTTGATTTAAAATATGAAATTTTAAACGACAAAAAAAATTGATTATGGGAAGGAGGGACTTATTTATATTCAATATATTGGGTTAGAAGAAAGTGTCGACGGGACATAGTCGGGAGTTAACGCCCCACGCCTCCATATGTCAGGTCCAGAGATGTGATCGAGACACGCTCGGGGAGATACCGAGGTACTAATCTATCTCCCCGATGACGGACCAGCCGAATTCATTTTATGTGCGCATTTTTCCATTACCATTGTCTATTAAGGTTTATTAGGCTTATGCCAGACTGGCGCCCATTACTATCGGGATTGTCTATATATAAAGGCAACTTAAATTGTAATAGAACAATAATAATACATCACTATTCATCAATATATTTCTCTCTTTATGTTGAGATAAATTTCTTCTTCATAGCCGGGCAGGCTACCACCGCTCAAAAGCCACCAATGACAATCATATTTTATATCTGTTTTTTTCATATGTATTTTTTCGGGCATCCATATTATTTTCTTCAACAAAAAAATATGAAGTGGATCCATAGTATGTTTCTTGTTTTTAAATTACGCCGAGCACGGGGTTAGGCAAGAATGGATATTTTGATTCAATCCTTGATGTAATTTTGCTCGGTGAAATTTTGGAATTTGAATTCTATCATTTTTTTAATTAGTTGGCTTGTTCATGATAATAAAATTGATTACGGTTTTTTTTTTGAATTTGATATTTGAGCCCTAGTAGTCTAGGTAAACTCTTTTATCAAATTATTTTATTCTAGTTTGGGATTCAACATGGTGTCAGTTCCGGGCTTATCATTTAAATCGACAAGTTCAATTCGGATTAGCGTTTCCCGATGACATCACAAGTGATGACATGATTTTATTTTCACAGTTAAGTACTTAATTGGTTCAAGTAGTTTATATGCATTTCATTTGGATCTAGCGATATGCTTCAGACCCTTATTATCTTTGATTCGACTGATATACGAAATATCGAGGCCCTTCTATACGCATTTGGTCAAGGCCCTATATCCATTGTTTGCTTAGTCCAATACGCATCGATCTACTATTCAATGTAGATGTCATGCATTTTTATTATGGCTCAAAGTTGTTGAGGTTTCAAAGAACCAATTGACTTAATTTATGATTATTTTATTTTCAAGTTGGGCATTTATGTTGTGCATGCTCCAACTTGAGATAGGAAGTTGAGCAGGAAGGATCCGAAAGGAACTGGAAGTATTATTGATATTAGGATAGGTGTTTCATGAGCGGTCCAATCATATTGAGTTTGGTTTCCATTTTGATCGGGATGCAATTCAGGATGAGACTATTATTGCCTCTCATGTTTAATATTATTGAAGATGAAGAAGTTTTCTGAAGATCTAGAAGCTTTTTGTCTTTCTTTTTTTTTATCAAATTTGAAGTTTTTCAGTTGTGTTATTTCATGTTGGACATTCTATAAATTCATGCTCCGACTTCAGGCTGATCGATATAGGGTCGGGAGTTACAAGTCCAACCCATGTCCCGGAATGCCTTCATATAAGGCGCCCAGATATAGATCGACAAGTTCGAGATACTGGTGTCCCGATCTATCCACATCTAGATTTAGCTCTCACGGTTTTATGTGTATCTCGAGGCCCATTTCTATTATTAGGGTTTATGTTCAGATTAATTTTCCTATATGTAGGCACTTATATTGTAATAGAACAATAATAATATATCAATTATTCATCAATATATTTCTCCTCGTATATTTTATTAAGGAATCATTATTCTACTTGTTTCCTACAAAAAGAAATACTCTCTTAATCTCTAAATGCTTTTGACATTTTATCCTTTCTAAAATCCAAAAATCTTATTTTTAATTGTTGTGAAGGTTACGTTAGAAAGGAAGGGCAGATAAAATATAAAGAGACTATTTACAAAAATAAAATTATTTGAATATAAATTATAATATTGTGTCATATTTATAGACGATTAAACCAAAAACTATAGTGCAAGATATCTAATAGATGTGACCCAATACTTAGACCGAATTGTGGGACTTAATGTTAGAATCTAGTATGAATTTTAATTGTGATAAACACCAAATTCATACATCCCGGATCCTCAAATTAATATAAATTAACCTAAACAATTAACAATTATAAATACAAGAGTTCTTACATTCAATGAGCATCTAAATGAAACCAACTCCTCAACAAGATGCCTCGTGAATGCCCTTTGCGAAACCTCTCTCCAATTGTTTGGTCTGAACACCAAACGATGTCCTCTAGATTGCACACACCAGGAGGGAATCGAATCCGTAGACTTGAACTTGCTAGAGTTGTGAGGAACAAAAATGGAAGAGAAATTCTCTTCCATTTCTTAGGGAGGGGGGCGGCTTATCAAGGTGGAGGCAAAGGGTTTTCTTTTTCATCAAATGAAAAACCCTTTGTCTCTTCCTTTAAATACCATTTGCCAATTTCCACCCGTTAAGCAACTCGTTAAGAAATCGGTTTAACTCGTTAACTTAATTAGACCGTTATGGCTTCCAATCAAATAATGAGTTAGTGAGTTGTTCCATTTTAATTAACTTAACAAGTTGATTAAAAATAATAACGAAGTCACTATCGAATAACTTATCAAGTTATTCATCAATTTCACTGTTTAATTGATTAAACTTGCAAGTTTAACCAATTGATGTTCACATCATCATATATTTATCAAATATAAATATTGAGTGATACATTTCTCAATATACAAGTCTCGCTTAATTTCATGCATGAAATATAATTTGAATATCAATCGTATGTGCGTGACCTTCTAAAGTTCAAATAATAGTAAGTCAGATAATAATAATAATTGACCAATTACTATTATTATAACGACACGAGTAAGATCTAGCAATCGCTCATAATCCCTTAAATTATCATGAGAACTCAAACTAGTAATATACAATTACTAAGGTGAACACTAAGTTCCAGTAATCACATTTAACCAACCCGGTAAATGAATTGATACATAATTGTCGTAACGAACATAATAAAAAGGAATCAATCTTTCATTGATTTCCAACACTCTACTTGCCCTTGGATGATTACCTTACAATTCCTTTATCACGCGATTCTAGTCGAGGCTAAATCCATAAGAAGTGTGTCATGAAAACACTCCACAACTTTCTTTACTCGAGTATGAACTCGAATAAGCATTTATATGCCCCATAAAACCAATCAAGACTAATCACAAGGAAAATGAGATCTTCCTTGTATATCAAGGACGGATAAATCCCTCCTAATATATAAACATCTATCGTTATACTCACTGTGTGACCCAACATATGCCGTTATAATCCCCGCTATGAAGACGTTTTAAGGTACGAGCTCATATAACACGTATAGTTATATATCGTAGGTCTAAGAATTGTCGAATCAAAATTCTAAACAAATATCATATGACAATGATATACATATCTTCATGAATTGCTGTCACGCTACCTCCTCAGCCACCGTGACCGGCACTTCACGGTATTGATCTAGTCTGTAGCTAACGTGATCAATCTTGATCACTAATCAAAACACCATGTTAGTCATATAATGCTTGTCGCCTCTATCTATCAACATTTGACCAAGGCCTTTGGCTATCCTATGTTTCTAGACTTGAAGAGGTGTAATCAACAATTTATGTTACCTCTCTCTAGAAATCATCATAGACTAACCTAGGGATTTAACTTTTCACTCATCGAGGATATATGTATATTATATTTCAATCCAAGATGTGAAATAAATAATGGGTAACTATATGAATGAATCACGCATTCATGTAGTTTAGTTAACAATCAGATTAAAACACAAAGGAACTTTTGTTTTAATCAATTATTTAACTTATTCCAGAAAGTGAATGAACTAGCTCCCACTGAACTTTGCCACGTTCAGTTCCTTCATTAAGCTCGTGAAAACCAAACTTGGTTGAATCACAGGGGAAGGATCTCAACTCCGAGATGCATGCTTAAATCCATACATGGATCCTTTAAGCTTTGCATGACTTCTTAGATCATTTCATGATATGTAAAGCAAGAGGATAGTGATTACAATCACATCCTTTACCGAAATACTACTTACAAGCAGTCTTTACATTCATCGACCCGGTCTCTCAACCAAGGAATCATTGGATTTAACTACATTATCCCCGACATAGTCATGCACCACTATGATCAAATGGGTTTCAACCTCTCTCGGGTTCTATCGGGTAAAGTTTACAACACAACTCCAAGTGTAGTAAAACACGACTGCCTTATTAAATGCATGATTCTATTAACAACATTACCAATAAAAATGCATTGACCGTCAAGTTGTAATAATACCGAAGTTCAAGTTTCTACTACTACCCAGCATAATAGACTCACCCTATTATTGAAATTCTTGGCTAATAGCTTTCATGGTACAACTGTCCATAATGCTACTATCACATTCACACAAGTGAAGATCAACAATCGATCCATTTCATGTAACTATAGTTACTTTTATTCCCTTAAAGTTGCTACTGCCGCATATTCCGAACTGCTGAATACCTTTAGTTAAACTTCACAATTCCAATAACGGAATCATGCTACGCCATAGTTGTGGTGCACAACATTACGACCTTTGACGCGGCATATGGTGAATCATATTACTATGTAATAGACTTCAAACTACTCTCATTAATGCGGTGTCCTTACTATGGGATTAGACCTCTAATGAAGAGTTATTACCTTGTCAATAAGAGAATTTATTTATAGAATTTAATCTATTATAGATTTCAATCATCTCGAGCTTCATGACATCTTAAACTTAACAAGAAAATATCATGCAAGCTCACATACATAATGTGACTGATCATAGCATGTGTCACATATATGTAGCTGGGCTCACAAATGTACAAGAATCTAATCGCTACTATACCCTTTAAGGTTGTAGGAAGATTTCTTCAACATTTAGTGTATAAACTTCATTTATGCAGCTAAGCACCCCTTACTCAACCTTTAAGGGATTAAGGTTCTTCATCACTTTGGATTCTTATCATTTTCATCAAGTATCAAAGTGAGGAATTTAACTCCATTATATACTCAATCTTAAGTTTGCAACTTTAGATCCTAGTAGTATAGGAACTTTTTATATTCTCGCCAGACGCTGAGTTTAATAACAATGTCAAGTATCCATCATCGCTGATCATTACTTAGGAACATTCTTTGGATAACTTGCTTAGACCCACATGTTACAACTTGTGGAATAGCAATAAGAAAGTTTGAAATAAACATGAGCACAGTCAACCAATGAATATGTTTAATCTTGGTTTCTCAACCAAATGTATGATTAAACGCTCATTCATGACTGATTGCTCATTTAATGAGAATACATTTATTACTTCTGATGATTCACCATCCAGAAAGTAATATAGAATGGGCTCTTACTCCTGATGAATCACCATCCAGAAGATAAAATAGAGCTTTATACTCAACCCATGTATTCACATCTTATTTCATTTAAATGACCTCAAGTCATTTATTGGAGTATTATTCATGTTGTCATTTGTATCATCAAGATTTGGCTTTAAATGCATCAAGAGTGGATACTCCTTGATATAATCGGAAGGTCCTAATACTGTTTATCTCTCACGGAGCCACTGACGCATTCAAGTCACATATTTATTTCCACTATTTGGTACTTCATAATGAAGACTCACATGTATAATAAATTGCAACACTATAGCGGATGGAAATAAATACTCATTTTCCTTCTCGTTAAGTGTACAAAATGACTTCATACCAACTTTGATCTAAGTTAAATTATGTCTACTACAACGACATAATACTAATCTTATCCTATACCTATTTTCTAAAGTTTGTTTATCAAACACAACTCTTGAGTTGTCTCATAGTTGAATATGAATAAATTAATTTAAAGGTAGGTGTAGCAACCTTAATATGTGAAATTATTTCATTCTTTGTGTTTGAGCCACGTTAAACACAATCCTTACATGTATCACTCAACTAATGACACATCTAAGGTTAGAATGAAATTATCTTGGTATATGAAATTGAAAGATCTCATCCATCTGTGTTTTAACTTCATTAAACATAATTCCTTAATTAAGATTAGAATGATGTCTCATTCTTCTCGGATGATATACTACTATATCGGCGATACTTCCGACTCGTAACTTGATAGTATTCATATGGCCCTTCCATACCCTCATCAACTCGATGTATCATTCAATGACTCAAATCTTCACTAACTTGTATAAACATACAAACTTAATTTAGACTAGCCAAGTCTAGTAAGAGTTGACTTAGTTCATCTCTTCAAGATTATAGTCAAGTCTTGTTCTCTTTAATTAACTTGTATGTAAACATACAAACTTAATTTAGACTGGGTTGAACTCCCACTAAGTCTAGTAAGAGTCGACTTAGTTCATCTTTTCAAGATTATACTCAAGTCTTGCCGAGTCATTATCGATAAGTATTATTCAATCGCTTGTTGTTCAAGGTGTCCTTTTAAAGAAGAGTAGAGTAATATATTTCTTAATCGTAATCACCGATATGGAACGTAAGTCAAACGCGATACTCTTTGTACTCTTACAAGTGTAAAGAAAGTAGTTTAGAATCCCAACCATCTTCATGGACGATTTAAAAACTGTGTGCTCTTATAATGTAGTCGCCTATCATTACACAAGAGCTCGATAACTTTCTTTGTATCTTTTCTTCCAGCTATCGTTATACTTGGCTTATATCCATGATTAAATCATGTGAGTCAAAACTAGTGTTCTCGACACTGATAGCCCAGCCAAGACATTACAGCTTTGACAACAAAATTATTTGAGATATGAGATTTAATCAAATCTCTCTTTCAATTTCTAAATGTTACTTAAAATCCTTCTTTATATGCTTTAAAGTTCGAAATAATGAAGCGAATCATTAACTTCAACTTATAGTTCCATGTTCACTCAACTGTATAAGTGACGTGAGAACCGAATAGATAACTTTGCTTATTTGGTCATACATACCATAAGCCTTTGTTTCATCACAATTCATGAACCATGTTCATCATGTTAAAGAAACTAAATACCAATCACATGTCCTCCCAAATGATAGACAACATTCAAGATCATTAAATAGTTTTCATCTGAGTTATAAAATAGATCAAACTATTTATCATTTAAGACTTGTTTGGTGGCTAAGAGACAATAGACATATCGTCTTCATAGCATCATCACCTTTGACAAATCAAAAATTAATTATCCTTCAATCATATCACGTGACTTTGTTCACTGAACCAAAGTCTTTAAATTTATCAACATGATTTGAATCAAGTCTTAAATGTTTGTGGTATTTAAAGTTTTATCCTCTATTAGCATACAATCGGACAGAATGGGTTGTTAAGATCACAGAACACTTTGTATCAACAAGTCATTCGGATTTCTCCTTAACTTATTTTATTTCACATTATAAAGTCATGCATTTAGTTTGTAAATGGTGAATAAAATAGGTAAACTTAATGTGCCAAACATAATAGGAAATATGCAACTTAAAAATAAACAAAGGTAGTTCAAACAATCCATAATGTATTTACAAAATGAGTTGTAAATATAATAATTCAGATTTCAAATCTCACAAAATGTACAAGGTATCAAGATCTACTATACTCGACTCAAACGGCAACACTGCATACATTTTGAATCAAGTATAATAGTAGGTTATCAACCAATTATGTAAAGTAATATGCAAGGTACCAAAGTCTATTATGCCCAGATTCAAACGGCAACACTGCATACATTTTGAATCCAGCACAATAGTAGGTTACCAACCAATTACGAAACTACATAACTCTTGTGTCACTAGCATACCATACAGGATGCTACCAATTAAACCGGTTAAGCATACCAATTAAACCAAATAGTTACTTGGAGTGATCATCTGAAAGCCCACAACGTTAGTGGAAATCACTTCAACATGATCCATTGTCATATCAAAGTGCAAAACTGTAACACCTGCCATCACAGTGTGCCCAGATAATGCAAACCGATTTCCATAACTTTAAAATTGGCTTGATACATTAAGCTTAAAATTTTAATTGGTGAGATTAATGTTATTTAACTTTATTTAACCATGCATAGATAGCACATATTCAAGCAACATGCACAACATGAAAAATAAATAAATAACACACATTTAGGAGATATAGATATGACCCCTAGGACCTATTACATCACTTAACAAGTGAAATGCTAACATAAGTCCTATTACAGCACTTTACAAGTGCAAGTCTTGTATTCTTCAGCACCTTGAAACCTCAGGTTCTCCAAGTGCCGTCTTTGTGGAAATGTCATCTTCAATGCCACCACAAAGAAGCATTAATACTACTCTAACCCAACTTAGACAGCACCAGTTCAAGGGTAAATGAATACAAAAAAGAAATACGACTAACAGTCAAGCATACATTTCCTACATTTGCATCATAAATAAATAAATTAAACTGGTCATATCTAAATACCTCCTTCCCATTCCATAACAATATATATGTAAAACATTAAAACAAATAAATACACTTAATGTCATATATATTAAATGAAATGAGATTAAATGTGTTCATAATTGACTAATTAATTACCCATTATTTTACAATTAATTATCAATTAATGTAAATTTTTGAATTTAAATATATTCACACATGATTAATGATAATTATTACAATAATTATCAGCCACTTAAATCATGGAATAATTACTTACAAGTAATTAACTCCAAAATTCAAAATTTAAAAGTTATCATGAAAATATTTTCAAAATTATCAATTAATGAAAATAATTATGAAAGTGGATCTAGCAATATGCTTCGAGA
Organism: Lithospermum erythrorhizon; assembly: GCA_019722365.1. Lineage (NCBI taxonomy): Eukaryota > Viridiplantae > Streptophyta > Magnoliopsida > Boraginales > Boraginaceae > Lithospermum > Lithospermum erythrorhizon. The sequence goes on from JADFUC010000841.1 coordinate 156,150, forward strand.
CCCTATTATTTTGATTCACCTCGATACAATGAAATATTGGAGGCCCTTCTATACGCATGGTCTGGCGAGTCCTATATCCATTATTTGGCGAGTCCAATACGCACTGATCTACTATTCAACAGATACCGGCGAGTTATGGCTCAAAGTTGTAGAGGTTTCAACAACCAATTGACGACGATGATTATTTTATTTTTGTTGGGCATTTAAAGTTAGCATGCTCCAACTTGAGGGAGGAAGTTAGCGTGAAGGATCCGAAAGGATTCGAAGTATTATTAATATTAGATAGGTGTTTCATGAAATGGGTCCCATCATATTGAGTTTTGTTTTATTTTGATCGAGACGCAATTCAGACGGGACCATTATTGCCTCTCATGCTTAACATTATTGAAGATGAAGAAGCTCAAGATCTCGTAAGATTTTGTCTTTTTATCAAATTTGGAGTTTTTCGCTTGTGTTATTTTCATGTTGAACATTCTCGATGTTCATGCCTAACCGCGGGGCTGATCGGGATATAGGGTCGGAGCAAGTCCTAATTCCATGTCCCGACGCCTCCATATGTTGCGTTCAGATATAGATCGACAAGTTCGAGATCGAGGTCCCGATCTATCATCCGATACGGACCTAGCCGACGGCTTTATGTATCCGAGGCCCATTTCCTATTAGTTTGTGTTCAGATAATTTTCCTATATGTAGGCAACTTATATTGTAATAGAACAATAATAATACATCAATTATTCATCAATATATTTCCCTGTATATTTTATTAAGGAATCATTATTCTACTTGTTTCCTACAAAAAGAAATACTCTCTTAATTCTAAATGCTTTTGACATTTTATCCTTTTCTAAAATCCAAAATCTTATTTTAATTGTTGTGAAGGTTACGTGAAAGGAAGGTGATAAAATATAAAGAGACTATTTTACAAAATAAAATATTATTTGAATATAAATTATAATATTGTGTCATATTTATAGACGTATTTAAAACCAAAAAACTATAGTGCAAGATATCTAATAGATGGACCAATACTTAGACCGAATTGTGGACTTAATGTTAGAATCTAAGATTTAATTTCAATTGTGATAAACACCAAATTCATACATCCCGGATCCTCAAAATGATATAAATTAATCTAAAACACATAATTGCAATTATGAATAAAAGAGTTCTTACATTCGCAGCGGAAGACGAAATGAAACCAACTCCTCAAGAAGATGCCTCGCGTGAATGCCCTTGAGAAACCTCTCCAATTTCTTGTCCAACACCAAAACGATGTCCTCTAGATTGCACACACCAGGAGGGAATCGAATCCGTAGACTTGAACTTGCTAGAGTTGTGAGGAACAAAAATGGAAGAGAAAATCTCTTCCATTTCTTAGGGAGAGGGGGCGGCTATTACAAGGTGGAGGCAAGGTTTTCATTTTCATGAAATGAAAAACCCTTGTCTCTTCCTTTAAATACCATTTGCCAATTTCCACCCGTTAAGCAACTCGTTAAGAAATCGGTTTAACTCGTTAACTTAATTAGACCGTTATGGCTTCCAATCAAATAATGAGTTACTAGTGAGTTGTTGCATTTAATTAACTTAAAGTCAATTAAAATACTAACGAAGTCACTATCGAATAACTTATCGCTATTCATCAATTTCACCGCTTAATTGATTAAACTTGCAAGTTTAACCAATTGATGTTCATCAATATATATTTATTAAATATATAACATTGAGAGATACATTTCTAATATACAAGTCTCGTTTTAATTTCATGCATAAAATATAATTCGAATATCATTGTATAAAATCCTCTGGTACCAGATAATAAGAAATAGAGCACAATAATATTCGACCAATTACTATTATTATAACGACAGTAAGATCTAGCACCGCTCATAACCCCTTAAATTATCATGAACCCAAACTAGTAATATACAATTACTAAGGTGTGAACACTATGTTCCAAGAATCACATTTAACCAACCCGTAAATGAATTGATACACATTGTCGAATCCGCATATTAAAAGTGGAATCAATTGTCATCGATTTCCAACACTTAACGCCTGCACTACCTAACATAAGGAAAATTTAATTATGATGAGAGTCATTTGATTTTTTTAAAATTTATATTAAAATTAAATGAGATTGACTATCACTAGGAATGGAAGAAGTATAAGTGAATGTACCAGAGAAAATAACGTAACAAGAACTACGATTCTAAAATTACTTTTTTCTCTCTAAATTGGTTTCTAGACTTTTGGGTTTCTAGAATCTCTAGAATCGAAGGTTTTTTGGTTTTGAATTTCGAACAAAATCTCTCTCCTTTCCAAAGAATTGAGTCTGCTGAAGATCGCTACCATGTGTTATCCATTCCCAACTTTTAAAATACACTCCGATTTAGTTTTTATTTCATATTGATAATGTATTCAAATCATCCAATTTGTTGGAAGTGCAACCTACATCAAGATAAGATCCAGTCATGAACAAGGAACAGAAAGCCATGTTTGCCAAAGTCCTTCACCAAAGACATTTGGTCTCACTGCATTCAAATCAAAATTTTTAACTATATTAAACATGAATTGCAAAGGTTTAGGGGTCCTAAGAGTTGTGTACCTATCTACACATCTTCTTCCCTCTCCACCTGAAGATAAGAAACCATCACTTGAGAAATGCATTATGTTTCCTGAATAAACCAATCAGTTCTAATGAAAGATTTATCATGAATTTGCCGAATCAATCAAATGGACTTTTCGAACATTACTGACCATCTATATATGATGAATCTTTCACCAAGGATGTAGCTTCTTCAAATTAGGATCTTCTTTGACTAGTTTGTTTAGGAAAGACAGTTGTTAAAAGGAACATTCAGATGTTCATGTATAATTAACTTCTAGCTATTTAGCTTGGTGACAACTATGTGAATCTTTGCTTTCCGTGTGATTTTTTAGGTCATTGGAAACCAAATGTCCCAATTGAATCAAGGAACCCCACTTACTCTGAACAGAATTATGACCAAAGCAATCGACCTGAACGCCCTGATTTGTCTTTAAACTTATGGAAGATCGGGAATCAAACAAAATATATCAATATTAGTGGGGTACATCTAGATTCAAGTGTCAGGGCTGCAGCATTTATCGGGGGGATCAAGACACCTCTCACATCCAATTGTGCTTGGACCTGCTACACCCAGGTTCTATCAATAGAGGAAATGGCCTAATACCGACTTTAATCATGGAAGACAAAGCGCTCCAACCAGCATACCTGACATGGCTATTCTTTAGGATATTCACAGAGCTATTATTCTCAAGCAGAATTTAGACCAAAGAAGACACCTTTTCTCCTTTACTCATGAGGCACAAAGGGCAAGAATGGCCCCTATTTTGAAACAGTTTACTTAAAGTGAGCAAAATAAAAGGAAACCCTGCTTTTGGGACTATCATCAATTCCTGAATTATTACAAAAGGAGGATTTTTACAGAGGGACCACTGAGGGCTGATCTCAACAAAAAATCAGACCTATACAAACTACCCTCAAAGAAGAAATCATGGACATAATGGATCTTTAACAAGAAACCATCTCTTTCAAAATTCGTGATCGACGGTTCAACCTCCCCATATGGGTTTCCGGCCGAAGTCGCTCAAGCGACTGTAATGAGTACCTTATCTTGGAACTGCTAGGGGTTTTAGGTAACCCTAGTATGCCGATCACTAGTCAAGTTAAGGATCTCTAATAAACCCAGTATAGTCTTTCACATGGAGACAAAACTACGTGGCCATGAGTGGGATTATATCAAGAATCGACAAAGTTACTCCAAGCATCGGGTAAAGGATGCAATCGATAGAAGAGGGGGTTCGTCTACTCTAGAATCGCGTGGATACGTATGGAAATTATATCTACTCCTCATCATACCGAGGCAAATTATCAAGGAATCTAGAGCCAAAGTTGAGATTGGGCTGGGCTTTATGGCCACCAATGGCAAATAAAGGAAATTATCATGTAATCTTTTATGTTTTATTATTTTCTTTGCATTTTACCCACTTTTGTTATTGGTGATTTTAATGAAGTCTTTTTCAATTATGAGCATGTTTCCCACTGCCCCGATCACAATGGCAATGAACAAGTACCGTGGCCGAGGATTAAGAGATTTTTATGTCAAGCCCTGTTCCCTTACACTTGGTGTAATAACAACATTCAAGATTCTACCGTAGCTAGCTTGATAGAGGCCTAGCTAGCAAAGATTGGATAGAGGAATTTTCAGATGTAAGGCTTATGCATCTTACAAGTAATTATTCGGATCATCTTCCCCTTCTTCTTATTCAAGGACCACGAAGACAAAGTGATTAAACAAAGTGCTCAATATTTAGATTTGAATCTAGTTGGTGTCTATACAAAGAAACTACCGTAGTCATCAAAAGCTTGAATAAACAACAAGGTGATGATCCGGTAGAAATCATTTTACACATCCGCATTAGTAGACTCAAGTTACTAGAATGGAAACGCAATGTCCTAGGGAATGTGCAAGATAAGACTGGAAACTAAATCAAGCACTGATTGTCTTAAGGTGTGACCATTACAAATGTTTCGAAAGAACAAGCCTTCACTCTGATAAAGGAAATTGACAAACTTCGTGAAACCAACGATGTCTATTGGAGGCAACGTTCTAGAGTGGAGTGGAGGGTGAAGGAAGATAGGAACACATCATACTTTCATGCCCTCTCTTCACAAAGAGGGGAAATGAGTTTGATTATGACACTACAAGATGAAAATGGGACAATGGTTACAAATGCTTATGACATCAGAGTCCCCCCAAGGAAACCTTACTCTACCTAACCTCGCTACAAGAGTATGATAGACTGCCTTCTCTCGCTTAGAGGTAAAACAACCTTTTCTCAATTACAGTACTAAGTGCCCCGGCCCATATAGTGTATGTCGCCGCTTTTTTCAACATTATTGGGAGGTGGTCGGTTCATTTGACAACCATGATTCTGAATTGTCTTAACAATGGGGTTGTTACACAAATACAATTTTACACTGATAACATTGATTCCGAAGGTTAAGAACCTTGTGAGTATGACAAATTTTAGACCCATTGCCCTTTGTAATACGATGACTAAAGTTATTTCAAAGGCTTTGGCAATGAGACTCAAGAATGTTCTTCCAACCATTATCTCACAGACCCAGAGTGCTTTTATTTCCAATAGACTCATCACTGATAATGTCTTGCTTTCTTATGAGTTACATCACTTTATAAAGCATAAGAAAATTGGAAAGGATAGTTTTATGTCTATTAAACTGGATATGATGAAGGCTTATGATAGGATTGAATGGAGCTTTCTTAAGGCCATGATGGTGCAATTGAATTTTAGTTATAAGTGGATTAATCTTATCATGGATTATGTGACCTTGGTCTCTTATTCAGTTCTTATTAATGGGACTCAATCTGGTTTCTTTCGGCCTAGGAGGGGTCTAAGACAAGGCGACCCTCTATCTCCATATCTTTTTATAATTTGTACTGAGGTCTCATTTCTCTACTTAATGTTGCATGTGCCTCAGGGGAATTACGAGGTATCAATATGGGAGATAACACAACCACTTTCTCACATCTCATGTTTGCTGATGATACCCTTTTTACCGGTAGGCATCGCGGTCAAGCCACAACGTTCATGAACATTCTAAAGCAATATGAAATCTGGTCATGCAATGATAAACCCCAACGCTTGTTCGCCTACCCTAATGTTTCGAGACCTCAAGGTTACAATCAACGGGCATTTTGGGGATACCATAGGTCACAACCCATGAAAAGTATCTGGGACTCCCAAATCTTCTAGGGAACTTCAAAGAAGAATTTATATTCATCCTTAATCACAATGCTGTAAGGCCGTATCGAGGGTCGAAACCCGCATTACTCATGTGAAAGGAAATTTTTATTAAGTCGTTACAAGATACCCCAACTATCTCTATGCAATGCTTCTTGTTGCCTATACATGTGCGCATCAAGATCAATTCTATCCTCTCAAAACTATTAGTGGGTCCTCATAGCAAAAGAAATCAATACAACGGACTCCGCTTACCTAAGCTATGCAATACAAAGTTAACGGGGGCTCGCTCGTGTGACCTCAGTCGCTCAATATGGCTCTACTCAAAGAACAAAGTACATCATTACAGATCCGCATAGTCAACTTGCCCGGATCTACAAGGCCAAGTATTTCCCACAAGGAACATTCTGGAATGCGCAGCTTGGGCCAAAACCAAGTTATACCTGAAAAAGTTTACTCCAAGTCAGAGATATACCGAGCAACACAAGAGATTGGGATATAGAGACGGAGATCCATTCATACTGGGACCACGATAAGTACCAAGTACCGTTAAAGAAACCCTACACAACTGGACCAAGAACAACCACAAAGCATACACTCTCAGACTTCATAGATCCAGATATTGGGACATGGGACATCACTGCTTTAAAAGCTCATTTTCTACCCATAGACGTACAAGAAATCTTACAAATACCACTGCAACACCAAAACAGACCAGATATACCACTTTGGAAACATCATGCAAATGGTACTTTCACAGTTAATACAGCATACCATGCATTCAAAGAATCACTACAGGAACATGGTCAGTCATCAAGTCAAAGGGAGCAAACACATAAATTCTTTAATCGATTGTGGCAGATAAAGGTACCAGGAAAAATTAGGCATTTTCTATGGAGGCTTATCAACAATAATCTACCCACATCAGATAATCTCATCAAAAGAAAAGTCAAGGTAGATCCAGTTTGTAAATTATGCTTGAAAGAACAGGAAACTCACATGCATGTGGTTAATACATGTCCTTTCACTAAAGAAATGTGTAGAAACCTTACCATTTCAGAGGAAGTGTATAGACCTTTGGATTTTCGGAACTTACTTGAGCAATGATGGAAGGCGTTACCTCCAAACAAACTACAAGAGTGGATAATTGGACTATGGCAGCTTTGGTACCAACGGAATCGAAGAGTCAATGGCGAGCCAAGTTAAAACCCGGTGGAAATCGCAAAATTTTCAAGAGACTTTTTGTTTTCTCTCAAAATTGCACCAGGAGATTACCATCAAATGAGGGTTCCTTAATATGGAGACTTTATTTATAGCCCTCTTATAACTATACCTTATCTGATTAAGCGTTTGGGCTGTGTTTGGTGTGGACTGGCCCATGCTTTGAGGGCGGTTCATAAATTTATAGGACTATCTTAAGGTCCATCTCTTGTGGATCCGTTTTCGCTTGGCCGTTAGAATTGGTTTTGGGGGTTTTCCCCCTTACTTTCTATTTTATTTTTGCTTATAGATATTCAGAATAATTTGTAATCTATTTTTTCATAAATAAAATTTATGGCTTGATTAAAAAAAAAGGAATGGAGGAAGTACAGGTACAATATACATAACAATATACATATGAATAACGAAGTTCAGCCACTTGCACTTATCCAACTTGATCTTGTTTAGGAAAAACTTATACAGTATTTCGTACTATGTTAAGAATGGTGTGATGTTAGTTAATTGGTCAAACTCCTACTTATCTGGGTTAAAAGAAACAATTGATTGAATAATTATCAATCTTCATTCATCCCATACTTGGGGAGAAAAGTTCCTATTAGTAATAAATAATTATTTGCGCATTAGATATATACTTAAACTTGACTGATATTATCATAATTAATTGAATATGCATAATCTTAGACTCGTAGCACTGGCTGTTGTTTTCTCAAATAAAACAAATTAAAGATCAATTACTTGTTTGCAATTATAAATATGAATACATTATTAATACATATTGATGCAATAATAATGGTTATCGTTTTCTATGAAGACGAAGTCATCCTAATCTTTTCTCTAGGGACATATATAGGTTATCATGTGTATTTCTTTGACTAATCTAGGCTACTAGTTTATAAAGACATGTAACAAAAAAGTCATCATTTTTTGGCCTCCTATCTTAATCAATTTGTTCCCCTATCCCATATAAATATTATAAGTTCCAAGGCATAAATAGCTTTACAATTCTTTGCAATAATAATTATTCATTTCTTTCTCCATATTCTAGACAGAATAAATCAAATAGGTAATTAAACCATACATTATTGCTTTAGGACAAACATATTTTGTTTAATGGCAGGGGGTAAAGAGCGTTCTTTGGAGGTGACTCCAACATGGGCTGTTTCGATTGTTTGTTTTGTTCTTGTTGCAATATCCATTCTCATTGAACAACTTATTCATCATCTTGGTGAGGTATGATCACCTGAACTTTGGATCCTCGGAGACTATTAAGCTTTACATTCGTTTTAATTCAGTTCTCCAGCATCTATTTTATAATGATAACTTCATAAGTATGCCAAGTTGAAAACTTTGTTGTGTTTTAGATTTATAAACATAATAAGTACTCCATATCTCTAACAGCCATTCCTGGTTTTGCCACGAATTCTAATAAGTAAATACTTTTACGTCCATCGCATAAAGATTGTCTAATTTTAATTATTTGTATTTTGATGATTGACTACTTTACTATTGAAATTATAATTTTGATTCACTTCAAATTTATGATTATCAATTATGGTTACAAACTTCATTAATTTGACTATTGAAAAATTAAACTAGATAAAGAAATAATCATAAAATTATTTTGTGTTTTTACCATTACCAATGTGCAGTGGCTGAAAAAGAAACACAAGCGGGCACTGTATGAAGCACTTGACAAGATCAAAACAGGTGATAAGAAGATACTTTATAATCATTAAATATATGATGTTCACTCACGAGCTAACTTATTTTGTTTGTTTATTCATTTGGTTGTCTATCAACAAATTGGGGCTATAGAGCTTATGCTGTTGGGGTTCATATCATTTCTTCTAACAGTAGGACAAGATCCAATAACAAAAATATGCATCCCAGAAAGTGTTGCCAATTCTTGGCATCCTTGTGCTGACGATGAGAAAGATTCCGAAGAGTATGATGATCCCTGCAAAGAAAATGTAACATATATTTTATGATTATAATCTATGAGTTAATTGCTAGTATATATAATCCCATATATGATTCTGGTGCATTTTAGTTTTAAATAATGATAATGTTGCAGTACTCGAAAGTGGTAAAAATGTTCCAATATGGTCGCCAAAAATCAGACCAAACTGCACCACAATCACATTCTTTGGGATTAGTTTAGCAATTAACTCTATTATCTATATATACATTAGTTTTGTTCAATTGTTTTGTCCTCTATTTGATATTTATAATATATTTACTGAATCTCTATACAGGATCAAGTCCAATTTGTTTCTGCATATGGGATTCATCAGCTTCATATATTCATTTTTGTATTGGCAGTTTCACACATTCTTTATGCTGTTACAACTTTAGGCCTTGGCCGACTTAAGGTAATACTTGTTCTACTTTCATAAGTTACGTTGCTATCATTACAATTTGAATGACCTACTAGTTGCTCCATATAATTTCACGAAATTAACATTTATATTCGATATTATCTCACTTTTCTGACATCAGATCGACTGATAAATGAATTTAAGCAAGTAGTGTAATTGACACTATCAAAAAACTATCGTACGTAGTATCTATATTTGCAAAATCAAAATAACTCATTTGAATTGTGACAGAGGAAATATCATAAAATTCATTACATTAGATATATGTCAAAATATAAAATACGGAGTATATATATATAATCCCATGTTCAACGCGTACTGTTCTTATTCAAATGTAAGCTTGTAGATGTTCGATTTACATATGAATGGACTGAAATGCAGATGAGAAAATGGAAGGCATGGGAAGATGAAACGAAGACACTCGAGTATCAGTATGATAATGGTAAGTATCTCAGATTCTAGTAGAATAATTTACTCCCTCTAATCCAAAAATAATTGACATATATATCGAAATGGAGGTTTAATTATCAATTATTTATTATTTTAATAAATATAAAATTTAAATAATTAAATTTGTCTTCAAAAATAAAATTTTCATCAAATCACTTTAAATTGAAAGGAATAGTAACTTAACTTGGATCGTTTACTAAATTATGTGTATAAACTAATCAAGTGCTTGACTTTAGGGATGCAAAATGAACTCCGTATGAAGGAAATATTATTTTTGTGACACGTGTATGACTCTAATCAAATAAAAATTATACGCCATAAACTCCAGAGTGAATTGGCTTTACCATTATTGTTTGATGTATGTAATTATGTATGGTATATTGGTATATATACAATGAATGAATGTGAAAGGAAGAGGACAAAATAATAGAACTACGGCAAGAAAATATAACGATATCAGATACGTTTTCTGTAAGGAGATGCGACTCGCTCATACTCCTTCCCATTTTTTTAGTTAGCTTTCTACCATAATTTTTATTTTAAAATAGTTTTCATTCTAGTATAATAAATAATAATTTTACATTTTCAATATACTTTTTTACTACTTTATCTATCGAATTTATCAACCAAATCCAATAATATATAATTTTAATTAATTGATATTTTATATTTTCTCACACATTTTGTCTACTTTTACTTAATAATACAAGCAAAGTTTCCAAGACGACAAATAAAAAAAATCCGAGGAAAGATGTTATTTAACTTTTGAGATAATTACGATTTGGCCCCAGAAATGGCCGAAGTTACCTTTTTGTCCCCGAAATAGAAGTTGCAATGAATTTAAATTACACAAAATCGCAAAATGTCACCAAGTTTGGACGGAACCGCGAAATGCTAACTAAAACGTGTGGACCAATTTGCAACTTTTAAGGTATTCTCGAGATCAATTTGTAACTTTTTGGTAATTTCGTAGATTATTTTGCAATTTTTACACTTTTTTTATGGCATCAAAGTCAACTCTCACCCACTATCTGTAATTCAACGTCAATTAATTTTTTTAACTTTTTTTTGTTTCAAACGATGACATAGAATCGAACTCGATATCGAATCATGGCCCCCGTTTAACGGAAACTTAGAATGCAGTATGGTCTAAAAAATGACATCCACTTATGTGTTCCATCCAAATTTAGTGGTTTCTACCAAATCGCCATTTACTTCTAAAACTCTTATAGATAGAACAACAAGAGGGACAATATACACGAGATAGTTAATATGGTTACTCTATCTCATCACCACTGTTATTTTTCAAGTTAAGTAAACAATAATAATCACGGGGGTGGTTTTGTATGTTTTGATATAAAAATTTGGAAAGAGATTTCACATCCAGAGAGAGAGGTTCAGATTGCAAGGGAGACATCATTTGACGTCGCCATGAACCTGGAGCAAATCACCAGTTCTCCTATGGATAGTAAGAATAAAACATTTTTTTATCAATTAATGCACCCCTAGATTATATACATCGAAAGTTTAACTTAATAAAAATTCTTTCCTCTGATCTATAGAATTAATTCGGCAAGAATTATTATCAATAAAAGTCCTCAGGAATTGCATGTTTTCAACTCTTCATTAAAATATGAGAATGATGTGCCAGTTAATTAATAGCTTCGTAATTCAACTAACTATGTTTGAAAATGTGTGTGACAAGTAATATTCAAAGTCAAAAGAAAAAGGGTAGCATATATACATGCACGAGTTAGTCATATGATCAGATATATATTATATGGGTCAATTTGTATTTGATTGTCAAATACATAGACACTATACTTTCATAACATTCCAATTCTTCCTGCATTAATTTATCCTCTTGAAAATATACTGTGTTAATTAAAGAACAATATAACTTATTATTTATGCAAACTTCTAATCATTGGACATTGAGGGTGTTTGGTAAAGAATTGTTTTATCTTGTGAAAGGTATAAATATTTGCAAAAAAATGTATTTACATGTTTCATTATTCGACTTTATTTGGCCGTGTTCTTCTCTTTTCAATCCAACTAACCTTAGTTTTCACTGCATAAAAACACTTTTTTTTCATTGGGACCAAATAAACATATTAAGTTTTCGAAAAAAAATCTAAAAGCTTAGTTGGTCAAGTAATATATATTCGATCTTTAATTTCAAAGAAATAATAAGATCGAAAATACTCCCTTCAATTCAAAACATAAGATTTTTTCGGTTTTTCTTGTCCAACTTTGACCATCAATAACTAATTAATTATATGATGAAAAATTATCAAAATTTACTTTTATGAAATATATTTAAAGATGTGAAATTTATTGATACTTCCAATTTTATATTTTTGAACTAAAACAATGTTAAGCAACTGACGGGTCAAAGTTGGGTACGTAAAAACAAAAATGTCCTATATTATGAATTGGAGGTAGTAACATATAAGTAAAATAAAGGGCATGGCCTAACCCGTTGCTCCACTAAATGTGAACTTTAGATACATGTGTACTTAAATTTTTTTTACTACCTGTATACTTAATTAAATGATGATATTATGCAATTACAAAAAGTGATATTATGAAAGAAGCAGTTCGATTAGTATTCTAATGCTAACTTTCTTGATTCAGGTGTGTTTTCTTAGACAATTCCTCACATCCGTCGCAAAAGTTGATTACTTAACTCTGAGACATGGATTTATCACTGTACGTTCATCCAAGACAATTTATCATAAAACGATGATTAATTACTCCGAAGTACTATAATTAATACCTTAATTTAAATCGTTACGTTTAATCAATCAGTTAAACATACACATGTAGGCTCATCTAGCTCCTACAAGCCTCGTATCCTTCGATTTCCAGAAATACATCAGTAGATCATTAGAAGAAGATTTCAAAATGGTTGTTGGAATAAGGTTAGTTCACTCATTGAAAATTCTGTGTTTATGCATGTACATTCTTGAAATAAAATAAAATTATTATATGATCTTAAACCACTTGAAATGTATGTTTGTGCAGTCCCATAATTTGGCTCTTAGCCGTCTTGTGTTTGATGTCCTACACCCATGGTAATTTCCGCACTAAACTTCGTTTCATGTGTTTGTTGATGAATTGCATAGATCTGTTATACTAACTCAGTTTTATTGTTTTCTTCTTGTTTGCACTTTTTTGTAGGATGGTACTCCTACTATTGGCTACCATTTTACCCCTTAATTGTGAGTATATAAGATAGTCATCATTTTTTCAATCAACTTATCGTTTGGTTTTACTGTGCTGCTTTACCTTCGGTGTATCTCTATTAATCTCACTCGCAGTATCAGACTACATTGGTCAAATGTCTTTCTAACAGTGTCAGGATTTTTTCTGGTTGTCCTAGAGGAAATTGTTTTACAATCTTTTTGACTATGAATTTTTTGGGTAAATCTGCAGGTGCTCCTTTTAGTAGGAACAAAACTTCAAATGATTATAACAAAGATGGGTTTAAGGATTCAAGATAGAGGTGACATAGTAAAAGGTACACCAATGGTTAAACCAGGGGATGATCTTTTCTGGTTTAACCGCCCACGCTTGATGCTATTCTTGATCCAATTTGTTCTATTTCAGGTAATTCAATCAGCTACATGAGTGTGTTACATTTAACAAGTCTGGTGCTTAAAATTTTATTGAAGCTTATTTACTTATAAGTGTCTCTTCCCTTCTTAACAGAACGCATTTCAGCTAGCTTTCTTCGCCTGGAGCTGGGTAAGATTAGCAAACTTAATCAAACGACAGTTGGTATTAAATTTGGACAAATAACTAACCGTGTTATGTATAACCTTGCAGTACGAATTTGGATTGAGATCTTGCTTTCATGACAGAATAGATGATATCCTCATCAGGGTATCAATGGGGTAAGAACTGAATCAGTACTAGTTCTTGTTATTCTGCCAAGGAAAAATTGTCAAAGGGCATAAACTCATCCAAAATGATCAATCAATTTGTCTAAACTTTATATGTGTCTTGGTGTTAGGATCCTCACACAGGTCTTGTGCAGCTACGTGACTCTCCCTCTATATGCTTTAGTCACTCAGGTACATTTTTTAAGTTAATCACTGATGATGGTATTTTTCTCATCTCGCCCTTCTATACCGTTTACTTATCCCTAATTCATATCTATCTGTACTTCACCCCCTAACTGCAAATCTTCATTTCTCGCACGCTGTAATATCCCCCTTTCGTGGTGAGAATATTTTTATGCACTTGGCTGTTGGCGGAACTATGTTTATCATCAAAGTAATTTTAAGTTCTGTAAATGGCTAATCTCTGTAGTTACAAGAAAACTTAAAATCTGATGTAAAACAGATGGGGTCCAAGATGAAACCAGTGATCTTCAGTGACAATGTAGCATCAGCACTACGAAGCTGGCACCAAACAGCTAAGAAACACATAAAACAAGGCCAGCTTTCAGGAACCACAACGCCATTCTGGAGTAGACCACCTAGCCCACTGCACGGGATGTCACCCCTTCATCTGTTGCATGGTTATCAAGGGAGCATCGCAGAAAGTCTCCAGACGTCGCCCAGGATGTCTAACTATGACAACGAAGGGGGGTCTTTAGAAGGTTCACAATCACCTCCTACTCAAAACAATACTATTGATAATGGTGATAGTCATAATAACAACCGGATTGGACAAAAACGTCCGCAGTTTGAAGGAGGAGAAGTTGTGATTAATAATCCGAGCTCTTCTACCATACCACATTCTAGCCGACCTCTACATGAAATTGAAATTAGTTTGTCAGATTTCTCATTTGTGGATAAGAAATACTGAAGCATAGTGACGGTAAGTAATTCTGGGTATTAGCATATTCCAGAGCACAATGGAGAATGAATCCTCTTCATTTTTTCATATTATCTCAAAATAAAGGTCGAACAATTTTAATTTATACCTATTTTCGGTTCCCACACTCGTTTAATATAAAAAAAAATTGTAAGGAAATTTTGATTTGTTTTTTTATATATTAGTAATCAAGGCCAGACGCGATAAAATCACCGGTATTTAATTAATATTATTTAATATGTATATTTATCGATAGGACATTATATATAAATATATTTCAAACATACACTACTTGATGAGCAATAACGCTCATTTTTGGGCTATGATAACAAATAATGCTATTTGCCCACCGTTATCAGCTGATAACGCCTAAAAGAGTTATCGCAGCTCAACACTTCCATGGGCTTTTGTAAGATAACGCTTTCAAACGCTATTGTAGTTATTTTTAAATGTTGTATAATCCAACAATCATACTACTTCTATAAGGAAACAACAATCATTCTAAAATAAATTCTTATTAAAAAATGTTTCTTTCTTGGGATTATTTTAATTTAAAATTATTTGATAGTTGTTGTAAATTAAATAAAAAAGGAATCTATAAGGTAACTCATTACTTTCTTTTGGCATAAATATATCCTATATTATTTTGTATATTAAATTCAAAATTTGTTTAAGATAAAAAATTATATCCAAAGCCTATAGTTATTATCATTTTTCGAATCATTAGCAATTTAATCTTAATAATTACAAATATATTTTACATTTTCAATTCATCCAATTTTTTCCAAATTTTGTACACATCACATTCAATTTGCCATGCACATATTCATATTAGATTACTGCTTACAGTATGTTTGCATTTCATTTCGATGGCTAGTAGATAGTCATAGTTAGAAAATAAGTAAAAAAATATTAAGGTAATAACTTTAAATGTTATGACTCTAGATTATTCTCTTTTAGTTGATATGATTACTTATTAATTATGAAATTAACGACATCTAAATCACATACAACTAAAAAGAGAAAATAAGCTCAACTCTCTCATTTCTTTATAGGCAAGAATTCATTTTGGAATGT
This sequence comes from Lithospermum erythrorhizon, assembly GCA_019722365.1. NCBI lineage: Eukaryota > Viridiplantae > Streptophyta > Magnoliopsida > Boraginales > Boraginaceae > Lithospermum > Lithospermum erythrorhizon. Next base: position 171,911 of record JADFUC010000841.1, read on the forward strand.
ATATTCATATTTGTTTCAATTGGAGGCTGATATGATTTCACATTCTTTATATTAATATTGATCTATTGAAAATTGATTCTATTAAATTTACTCATTTACTATTATAATGGTATTATAATAATAAAACTCTCAATATCAGATATATTTATTTCTCTCCATAATAAATAACAATCTATAAAAAATATTTTATAGTAAGACTAAATGTAATCTATAATTATGTTAATTAGAACATGAATGCGGTATCAATTATCTAACAACAAGCTTAAAAATAAAATTTAAAATTAATATATCCCTATGTTCATATTACAAGTCACTTTAATTTTTTGAAGACAAAGATTTGCTACTTATTATTTTATAAATTACTTAATATTATACAATTTATAACTTTGAAAAACTAAAATGTTGCACAAATTTATTTATTTTTGGTATAATATATAAAAAGATAATATATTTTAATTAAAATGATGTTACCAATTCATTTGATTTATTTATAATGTAAGAAAAACAAATATTATTCCATTTTATAATTGATTAAATGAGAGAAATGACATTCTTTTATAATTTCCAAGATCAGGTCATATTAGTTCTATTATCATAATCAAAGAAATATGACATCTATTAGGATGTATACAAAAGTAATCATATAATCTATTAATTTTACTTTTATTAAATGTAAGAGAAAATACATTTAGTATCCTAATCAAACATCCTAAAAAAAGATCTTTACTAATTTTATTATTATATAATATAATTAATTAATATCCTTCTTAAGGCATAAATTACAACCATAAGGAGTTATGAAATTCTCATTTTTCTACCTCTTAAGAGTTACATTTGATTAATTATGGTGATATTTTAATAATTAAATCTAATATCTTTTATTATTTAACAATCATATTGATGGACATAATAATAATAGTAATAATAATAATAATAATAATAATAATAATAATAATAATAATAATAATAATAAAAATAATTAAATATAGTGAGAACTCAAAAGTCATCTATATTCTAAGAGAAAAAATATTATATCTTCAATTTTAATTTACATTGTTCATTTTTAATTATTCAAGGTCTCTTTTATTTGTTGTGTTACCATAAGAAACATCATCTCTATTTTTATGTATGATACATTCATAAAGCTTCATTAAATGTGATAGAAAAATTAAATATGTATTATCCTAATTGCATATCTGTAAAATGTGATTATCAACATATTTGTTAGATAGATAATGAATTATTCTTAAAATAAAAATAGCATGGTATCTGAAGATATAGCTATTCAATTAAGGGTTCTTGTGTTAATATAAGGAAAGTAAATATTTTTGTACCGTTTACGTAACAAAAATCAAATGAAATTTCTTATTCTCAAGCTCTATTCATATGAAAAATGTTAATATTGAATTTGAATAATTCACCACTATAATATCATTAGTTATATTATAATGAAACAATTAGTTATATTATAATGAAACAAGAATGTATCATATTAAGGTCTTTCTTATATAGTCATATACTCTCTCCGTTTTTTTTCATTTGTCGTTTTAGCATAGAAAATTGTAATTCTATATTTCCAATTCACTTTTTGACTAATTTTTCATAAACCAACTAATGTTATATTTTTAAATGATTGTCATTTCACATTTTCAATGTAACTTTTGACTACTTTTATTTTTCCTTAATTTATGTGCAAATTGCTAGAACGACAAATTAAAAAACGGAGGTAGTAATATATTAGTTAAGTGCTGCGGTAACGACCCACCCCAAGTCGGCACCCCGAGGTTAAGATTATTAGCAACAAGGCATACCAGAGTCACCAATCGACTTGATACAATAACAAATATGACTCACGACATTACCGAAAACAAACCCTTCTATTCCATCGTGGTGTTCCAACAACACATCCAACAAAAACAACGTATTAAATGTAATACAAATCCACCTCGAATAATACAAACTCCAAGGATACACAATAAAATCCAAAATACAACATAGGGAAAGTATGACAACTGCATCTCTCAAATGAAATACACAACACACAAAGCCTAGAAATATACAAGTCGACAACAAAAAGTGGAACGACCGGATGAGGACTTCCTATGCCACCACCGGCCACCTATGATCTTCACGCTACCAAGAAATAGATTCTCGCCCACCTCAACGACGCTTCTCCCAAAGACCTAGGCATAAACGCCCGCCTATAAAGAAAAGTGGAGTCAGCCTATTAAGTTGAGTGGAATACAAATACCCTTATATTACCCAATCACATATAATCATGCTTATATATATATAAATATATGTGTATATATATTAACTAAGCTACACTGTAATAATCGGCCCACAAATCACCTGTAGTCCTCTATACGATATAATACATAATACTATATGTGAGCTTATAACCATCAACAATGCATATTCATTTAAGGGAAACAGTCTCAACACACACAGTCATCAAAATCATCAAATGAGGAATCCACCTCCACAAATAGTAACAAATGAGGAATCCACCTCCACAAATAACCAACAAATGAGGAATCCACCTCCACAAATAACCAACAAATGAGGAACTAACTCCACAACAATCGTGATGAGGTCTCCACCTCCATCCTCCTCACCGAGGCTACGTACCGATATGCATATCACACCTCAAAACCTCCTCGAATCCACGGGCTACCCACTCAATACATGCATGCCACACCAAACCTCCCGGCTGGGTCACCATACTGGCCCAAGCAATAACAAACAAAGCAATCAAAATATACGTATAACACACACAACACACGCCTGACATCGCGCAAAGACAAGTAATATCACATCACACGTGGTGTAACTAATTTGACCAATTTCACAATCTCATAACATGAATCATAATCACAACTATCTCTACAATATAAATCATAAATGCATTCACTATCTCACATAATCCCAATTATTCATAATATGAATCATAATCATAATTATAACATAATATCAATCATAATCTTAATTATTTCATAATATGAATCATGATCATCCAAATACACATGTCAAAATAGTCCCATGACAAAATACATGTAAAATGAGAACGTAATATATACGAAGCGGCTCCCATCGCGAGATTTTGTACTTTACCTCTTTGTTAAAAAGCAGAAATGATAACGCTAGGTAGTCTCGTGCTAGGTCCAGGCTCAACTCCTATTCAAAGAAATTATACATTATAACACATACCGTAGAATAACCTCTCTTAACATCTATATAAACCCCGAGTATTATACCACGTCTCACATTTCAAATTAACCATCCTTAGTAATCATCCTATCCCCAAAACTAGTATTAATTTCTAAAAATTCCAACGTAACTACATTCTTTTCCTTACTAACTCCATAAATCCCGATATTCGGTCATCACTTTATTACCCCAACAATAAAACTTTAATCTCATTCTAACCAACTTAAATAAATTGCCAACTAATTCAACCATTAAATACAACCTCCAATTCAAACACTAACTACTATATGAACTTTCCCAAACTTTCTCAACCCAATCGCTACCAATCCATATCCAAACCAAAGACTTCTATTTCCAAAATAACTATATTCATGTAACGACCCGCCTGTGAGAGTCATTAAAACTGGAAATTTCAAACCGATGGATCTAATTCGCTTAAAAACACAATTGCTTCATCCACAACGTGATCACAATTAAGTTTCCCAAATCAAAGCAGTTTTTAAAATTTATAATCCATCAGCTGATATCTAAACAACCAACCCATATATATGTACACAACATATCTCAAAATAAAGTAATGCCGGTAAGGCTACAAATGTATGATGCTGCATCAGATCCCCGAATACAAATGACAACAAAATCTACGCTAAAAGTTTCAAAAGGAAAAATACAATAATCAAAATGGGCTGACAATGCCATCAAAATCGACGCGAGATCCTCTCGCCACCCGACAGCTCACCTAGCCACTGAACAAAACTCAAACAACCTCGGGCTCCACCGGGCCAACCCGGCACAAACGAAATGCCGCCCCAATGCGGTGTGGGTGTGCTCATGGTGCTTAGTGAAACTTAACATACGGGTGAACTTCTTACCATACGGAACGAAGTCAATCAATAATATAATAGTCAAATAGAATAAAATACATATATCCAAGACTACCCAAAAAGTCATACAACAAAATTCCGCAGGAAAACTCGCATAATACATTTAAGATATAATAGAAGGTCTCAACAAGCACAAAATTCCCCGTAAAGAAATCAAGAGACTCAACAATCCACTAAAACTCTAGTCATCAAACCTCCTATCTCTCATATCCTCACCAAGATACCATCCTCTAACGCCAAGATATACTCAACTGCCTACCCGCCAGGAATGGACTAATCAATGATCACCCCTGCCCTATACTGCTAAAGACAAGGCCAAACCCAGACTTACACACAAAGTATAAGTGCACACCGCACTTATACACAAAGTATAAGGCACATCGCACTCATACACTAAGTACAAGGCACAATCAAGCCTTATACACTCAAGTATAAGTGCACACCGCTCTTATACACTAAGTATAAGGCACACCGCCTTATACACTAAGTACAAGGCACAATCGTGACTTATACACTCAAGATAAGGCACACCGCACTTATACACTAAGTATAAGGCACATATCGTCGCATATCCCGCAAGGATGAGAGTCACCTAACCCCTAATCATCCTTAACATAGTCAAATCCTCGACACTCAAGTCACCCTTCAAGTCATACATAACTCTAACCATCACCCCTCAATAACCACCACTTACCCCAAACAATATCCAAGCAATACGCCTAAAACATCTCACAATCAGAAGTCAAACACAATCGCCGACAAGGCCACGTAAATCATAAGTGCCTAAAAGGCCATAGAATGTGAAATATAAGTCGGGAGTTCAAGCTATTACTTACCTCAAGCAATCTTCTTCAACGCCACGTAATATAATCACATAATCATATCACAATAACATGTATATCATTCTCACATAATCATAACACAATAACATGTATATCATTCTCTACAAATTAGAGTAAGTACGTAAAGTAACACCCGTGAGATAGCACTCACCTCGCTTAGCTATCACAGTCTTCGAAACAATCAAGTGTAATCAGCCTCTTTCCACGATCAACGCCTCTAAAACAACACCCATAAAGTATAATCAAGCACTCACTACTATACTCCCATGCTCTAAGATACATAACCAACTCTTAGGGAACTATCTCTTAAAACAGTCTTTTAACATGACGGATAAACTATCGAATTATAATCCCATTCTGACACAACCCAATCGGATTCCCCCGCTAAATTCCATCTTATCACTTTCTCATTATAAGCTCCAATTTATAAGTCATTCTAGTTAATCGCCAGGTCTATAATTAACAATCTATAATTCAAATATCAATTATAACTCAACTTGGAATTAACACTTTTTCGACATAACTCTTTAATCAATTTTAAATCACCAATATAATATCACAATAACTATAATAAGGTCCCCAAACATAACCTCCTACACATTTAAAGTCTTAGAAAAATATCAACCCAAAAGTCAACTTAAAACCTAAAAGTCAACTCCAAACCATAACATCCTCGAATCCACTTCTAAATCATGAATTAATCACTTATATACGCTCGGCTTTAACCCATATAAACTAACTAAGATTCATCATAAAATTGAATTATGGAAAGTCAACTAAAAGTCAACTATGTCAAAACCCAATAAATATCTCAAAAGACTTGAACTTTCATACCTTAACTTGAAGAGAATGTGATGGGGAGAACGTATATTCTACAAATCCATCTTCGAGTTTGATCGCTGAATCAAGAGAGAAATGAAAATGAAATTTTTTAAGTGGGGAGTGGGCTTAATCTCGGCCCTAATGAGGAAAAGGAAGAAGATGAACTCAAAATGACGTATGTGGAAGATAAGTCGACTAGATATTTAAAAAAACTCGAGTCCCGCTCGGGTTTCTGCTAATTCTCCGCTTATCGCATTCTAAATCTCCATGAACCCGATTCCAAAGACAAAATATTCCATGGCAAAACTACTAAATTATAAATGTAATTCTGGCTTAAAAAATTTACGAAATAATATTATCGAGATTATTTATACTATCCTCGGTCCTAATCGCTCTAATCGAAAAATTAATTTTTTTTTTTTTTTTTCGTAACTGCTTATTACAATCTACTCCACCTAATAAAATTTCGACTCGAAATTTAACAACCCTCAAACAATCAAGCAGTAACAACAATATATAATAACACAAAATCAAATATCAAGCATAAAATAAAAGCAATACTAACTCCACTCTCGTCAACCGTGAAATCCGGACCGACCCCCACTTCTCACATCCCTATCGACAACCCGCGCTCTCATCTCGTCACAAATTCTAAGATTCGATCCACAAGCAATCGGTCGAACTCTCTATACGGGCGAAAATCTCCCTGTCACATCGACATCAAAGCCTACTCCCAAATGCTTCATCCTCTCTCTCGATCCTTTGATTTCTTTCTACTCAAGGCATCGCCTATTACATTTGCCTCTCTGGGCGGTACTCAATAGTCAAGTCATAATCACCGATGAACTCCATCCACCCTCCTCCGCCTCAAACTCAAATCTCTCAAGGCCGGTAGATACTTCAAACTCTTATGATCGGTGAAAATCGCATTTATCCCTTATACGTATAATGTCTCCACACCCCAATTTAACGACTATCGCTAATTGAAGCCGCTCAAAATCATGGGTCGGATACTTCTTCTCGTGATTTCTCAACTGTCAAAAGATAGGCAATCACCGGCCCCATTCTCGCAGACGTAACACACCCCAATCCCCTCGGCGCGGCATCACTATAAATCACGAGCCCCTCGTAACTGCACGGTATCGCCAACACCGCAGCCCGAAGTCAACTTCCCCTTTAGTATCCGGGGCGCCCTCACAATCATCATCCTGCATAAACGACCCCTTTCCCCGGTCAACCTCGTCATCGGCGGCCGCAATCAAGGAAAAGTCCTTGATTTAATCTTCCTCAGAATAACCAAGCACCCCAAGAAACTCCTTTAACCCCTAATCACACCTGTGGACGCTCCCAATCGGCTCACAAATTCTCCACCTCTGTGGATCAACACAAATACCCTTGCCGTAATTGTTAACATGACCCAGAATTTCACTCTCCTCGCCAACAAAGAACTCACATTTGGAAAACTTGGCATACAACCGTGCCGCCTCAAGGTCCTCAACACAACCGCAAATGCCTCTCATGTTCCTCCTCCCTCTAGAATATAATGTATCATCAATGAATACCACCACAAACTCATCCGTATACTCCCGAAACACTCTGGCTCATCAAATCCATACGCTGCGCATTTGTCAACCAAACGGCATCACTATAAATTCATAATGCCCATAACGCAGATTGGAAAGTCGATTTCGAATATCCTCCCCTTTGATCCTCAACCGATGATAAATCCGTATCGCGAAATCAATCTCAGAACACTTGGCATCCTTCAGCTGATCAAACAAATCATCAATTCTGGGTAATGGGTATCGGTTCTTAATAGTCACTTTATTCAACTGCCTGTAATCAATACACAGCCTCATAGAACCATCCTTCTTTTTCACAAACAACACCGGCGCACTTACTCTGAGATACACTCGTCCGGAGCAAATCCCTTTATCCAATAACTCCCAGAATCGAGTCCGCAATTCTCGCAGAATCTTCTGAGCTAATCCTCGCACGGTGGAAAGAGAAATTGGCGCCGCATCAGAATAACCCCTCAATAGCAAATTCAATCTCCCTCTCTGGCGACAATCCTGGTAAGTCCTCATGAAAAAGATCCTTGAACTCTCTAAAAACCCGCACATCCTCTAATCTGTCCTTTTCTCTACTCAAATCAACCACATATCCCAAGAACCCCACACACCTTTTCTGAATCAATCTCCTAGGCTCAAGTGTTGATACAAAACTCAAAGGCAAAATCTTTCTGTCCCCCACAAATCGGATATCTGGTCTCCCGAACCCACAAAAGTAATCTACTTCCGATGGCAATCAATAACGTACGACGCTTCCCAACCAATCCATACCCAAGATAAGGTCAAAATCGAAAGCTCAAAATGGAAGTAAATAAATGCACAACAACCGACTCACCAACAATCAAAGGACGCCTCTTATACCAATCTAACCACAACTGACCTCCCTACTAGTATCATAATCTCAAGTGGAACAGCAAATGCACACAACATACGTAGATAAGCGCAGTAAATAAAACCTCGGTAAAACAAAAAGAACGCTGAGCCCCTAATCAAACAACACTCGGCCTCAATATCATACGTGTAAATAATAATTGGCCACCACCTCCGGGGGTATCCCGTGCCTCCCCGATGAGTAACGGCGTGAATCTGGCCTCGACCAGCCTCCGCCTCAGCCGCTACCCACTCGCAGACTCCTCAAGTCCCTCCAGCCCATATCCCCCCGGCCTCCACGCGAATCACCACCACGACTCTCCCTCGACAACCACCTCTCGACAGTCAACTGTCAAGTACTCAGCACCTCCCCTCTCCGGGAAGATGGGACACTCTTCGCCAAATGTCCCTGCCGCCGGCATCGAGCAGCATAAGCACTCACCCTCTCCCGGAAATCTTCCGCCGCCAGGCCCAATCCGACCACAATCTGCAATAACGGATACCTCTCGACTCCCTCGAAGACTACTTCCTGACCCCGCGCCGGATCTCGGCAGCGCCCACCGTGCAAAAGGAGCAAGTGGCAAGACTCGGGCGAATTGGGTTCGAGTACCGGGTTGACTCGCCCAGACGGTACTCGCTGTCCGTCTCCTCCTCCGAACTCTGTAGCTGTAGCGCGCCTACCGAATAGAAAGTCTCGTGCCCGACTCCTCCCCGATCCACTCCGCCTCGGCCTCCGCTAACTCCATTTCCATCTTCGGCCGCATTCCTCACAAAGATGGAAACTAGTAAAAATCCATCAATGATCTCACGACGATTCCCCACGTCAACCCATCCCTGAATCTAGTGATCCTCTTCGCCTCTACCGGATAAACATCAGGAAGTAGTCGGCACATATCACTGAACTGTCTCTCGTACTCCTCCACCGACCTCGAACCCTGCGTCAGCGAAATCAGCTCTCTCTCCAAAGCCGCCATGTGGGTCTCTAAGCAATAATTCTCCCGGAAGAGCTCAACAAATCGCTCCCAAGAAACACACGAACCTCCCTCAAGTAGCTGTGAGACGCACTCGTGTTCTCCCCACCCGCCACGGCACCCCGTGAAGTCTATGGGCAGCAAATTCACCTCATCTCGCCCCACAATCCCCATCGGCTCAAAATCGACTTCATATCCCTTGGATGAACTCAATGGCCTCAAGCCTCGCTAACCCCCGCAAACTTCGGAGGATCTCTTCAAACCGGACAAACAACTTGCTCGGGAATTCGACCCCTCTGCTCTCACCCGAGCATTCACACTCTCTACGAGGTCTACCTCAACCTCCCTCAACATGCTCAAGACTGCACTCCGGACCCCTCGGCCGGTCCACGCCTGCACTCATCGACAGCCTATACCCTCCCCTACCCGCCCGGCCTCCTCCCGGCCCTACCCCGGCACCTCGGCCCCACCCGCCCACGCACTCTAGGTGGCATCCTCACCGCCTACAACAAAAAAGACACGTATTCACAAAAGACAAAGACTCACAACGACTCAAAGAAAACAAGTAGGCACACAAATCAGATACCCAAGTAACTGAAACCTAGGCTCGATATCAAAATTGTAACGACCGCCCTGCGCCGGGCCGCCTCGAGGCGAGAGTCATTAAACTGAAATACCTCAGAGTCGGGGCTTCAAACCGATGGACGACTCGCTTTTAAAAACACAATCTGTTTCATCCAAAAATGTGATCACAATTAAGTTTCCCAAATCAAACAGCTTTAAAATTTATAATCCATCACCGATATCGAAACGACAAACCCATATATATATACACACAACAGGTCCCAAATAAATTAATGCCGGGCAAGGCTACAATGGGGACGATTTACAGCATCAGATCCCGAATACAAAATGACAACAAATGACAAGGCTAAAGTTTCAAAAAGGAAAATACAACAATCAAAAACAAATTGACAACACATCAAAATCGATCGCCAGATCCTCCGCCACCCGACGTCACCTAGCCACTGAACAAAAAACTTCTCAAACAACCTTCGCTCAATCGGCCAACCCGCACAAATGAAATGCCGCCCACGCGGTGCGGGTGTAAGCCGCGAGGCTTAGTAAAACTTAACACAAAAAGGTGAACTTACCATACGGAATCCAGTCAATAGTCAAATACGAACAAAATACATATATCCGTAGACTACCTAAAAGGTTCATAAATCGTAATTCGCTAGAAAACTCGCATATTAATACATTTAAGATATAATATAAGGTCTCACCAAGCACACAATTCCGTAAAGAAATCAATAGACTCAACAACGACTAAAACTCTAGTCATCAAACCTCTTATCTCTCATATCCCCACCAAGATACCATCCTTTAACGCGCATATACTCAATCCGTCTACCTCAGAACGGACTAATCATCGATCACCCCGGACTTATACCGCAAAGATAAGGCCAAAAACCGCAGCTGATACACAAAGTATAGCGCACACCGCTCTATACACTCAAGTATGCACACCGCTCTTATACACTAAGTATAAGGCACAATCAGCTTCTTATATTACTAAGTACAAGGCACACCGCACTTATACACTCAGTATAAGGCACACCGCACTTATACACTCAGTATAAGGCACATATCGTCGCATATCCCCGCAAGGGAGCCGAGAGTCACCTAACCCCTAATCATCCCAACATAGGTCAAACTCGATACTCAAGTCACCTCAAGTCATACATAACTCTAATCATCACCTCTCAATAACCAGCTTACTCTACTCCCAAACAATATCCAAGCACACAACTAAAAACATCTCACAATCGTAAGTCAAACACAATCACGACAAGGCCACGTAAATCATATGCCGACAAGGCCACGTAAACTGCGGCGCCGACAAGGCCATAGAAAATTTAAATATAAGTCGGGAGTTCAAGCTATTACTTACCTCAAGCAATCTTCAACGCCTACGTATTATAATCACATAATCATATCATAATAACATGTATATCATTCTCACATAATCATAACACAATAACATGTATATCATTCCTCACATAATTTTAAAGTAAGCACGCAGAAGTAGTCAATCTGAGATAAGCATCACCTCCTCATGAAGCATCATAAAACTTCGAAAAACAATCATGTAACTCCGCTCTTTTCCACGATCAACTTAAACAACACCCATAAAAGTATAATCAAGCATCTACTACTATTCTGGGCGCTCTAGAAGATAAGGAAGCATAACCAACTCTGGGGTGGGAACTATCTCTAAATGGGGCCTAACATGACGGATAAACTATCGAATTATACTCCCATCGGACACAACCCAATCGATCCCCCGCTAAATTCCATCTTATCACTTTCTCATTACAAATCGAAGTTTTAAGTCATTCTAGTTAATCAAAGAAGTCTATAATTAACAATCTATAATTCAAATATCAATTATAACTCAACTTGGAATTAACACTTTTTCAACCTAACTGCCTTTAATCAATTTTAAATCACCAATTTAATATCACAATAACTATAATAAGGTCCCAACATAACCTCCTACACATTTAAAGTCTTAGAAAAATATCAACCCAAAAAGTCAACCGAAAACCTAAAAGTCAACCCAGCCATAACATCCTCAAACGACCTCTAAATCATGAATTAATCACTTATATACATCACAGAACCCATAACCAATCCAAGCATTCATCATAAAATTGAATTATGGAAAAAGTCAACTAAAAGTCAACCATGCGTCAAAACCCAAGAAATATCTCAAAAAAGACTTGAACTTCTCTCATACCTTTAACCTCGAAGAGAACGATGGGGAGAACGATATTCTACAAACGATCTTGAAGTTCGATGGTCAATCGAAGAGAGAAATGGAAAATGAAATTTTTTAAGTGGGGGAGGGGCTTAATCTCGGCCCTACGAGGAAAAAAGGAAATAAGATGAACTCAAAAAATGATTAAGCGTGGAAGATAAGCTTGACTAGATATTTAAAAAACTCGAGTCCCTGCTCGGCTCGACACTTCTTCGCCATCGCATTCTAAAACTCCACGAACCCGATTCCAAAGACAAAAATATTCCATGGCAAAAACTACTAAATTATAAATGTAATTCGGCTAAAAAAATTTACGAAATAATATTATCATCGAAATCATTTATACTATCCCCTGGTCCCACCGCCGACCGAAAAATTAAATTTTCTTTTTCGTAACGGGTTAGTTACAATTCAAGTCCTCTAACCTCTTACTACAATTTAAAGTTATCTTAAGAAAAGTCAACAAAGTCAAACCTCAACATACACCACTTCTAACCCCAATAATCACTCAAAGTCACCTTAAATCTCACAACCAAACTTCTTGGGATAACATTTCTATTTCATAATATAGCCAAGATCTAAAAGTCAACATAAAAGTCAAACTAATAAATAGTCAACTATAGCCTCAAAATAACGAGATTTGAAGATTAAACTCATACCTTTGATGAACAAGTAGACGGGAAACGCAGATTACGGCTAGATTCACAAAGATTTTGCCAAGAAAATGAAAAAAAATTCAAGTGGAAGATAAGATTTGGTTTTTGATGAATGGTACAAGGGATTGAAGCTTAGCCGGTGGTAGGTGAACATTTAAGTGGAGCTTGGTGCCTCGCTCGGCTCACAATTTCGCTTCTTTCTGCTTAACAACATAATTCGAACACTAGTCAAATTAATTTTTATTCTCAAAATATATCATCATTCAACCCATATTATCATTATTATTCGATTTAAAATTTTAACTTAAACCGTAAACACTCAACCATGCAACTAAAATCATTAAAAATCTTCGTATATAATAATCATTTAAAAGATAGAAGATGTCATCTTATCTCTCAAATGCACAAATTAACTACATTGCTTACTATATATGAAGTATATATTATATATTTTGCTCAAATTAACTACGGAGTATATTGTTTAGCTATGAAGTTATATTATTTTTGTCTTACCATCGTATGCACCAAGTCTTGTGAATGTTGAATTGTTCATAACTTTATCTTTATCGTTAGCCTAAACAATTTAACTCATAAAAAGATGATAGTTTTTTCGAATCAACTCCCAACTCCTAAAGGATTGTTTCCTGCTTCCCTTTTCATTAAATTTTGGTAAAATATAGAGTGGTACATGTATGGTCGATGCTATACTTAATAGTGAAAATATAAATGCATGCATGTTTAATCAAAACTGGACGAAGAATGCTATAAAATAAATGGAGTCAGGAAGAATAATGGAGAGCACTTAGACCATGATGAATTGATGATGATTTTTTGTTTTGTTTTGGTGTTACTGGAATGACCAGCACTTCCTATTTATAGTATATCATAGAGCAAAACGGCCACATAATGGTAATTGCAAAACGGCTATGAGATTAAATGGATTAGCCAAAACGTATTATTAAGCATGCTAGTAATTTAATGAGAAGCTATTGACAAAAGCAAAACGGTGAAAGAAGTTTGTGCAACCAATAATTGTCCATTAATCAAAGAAATGTTAAGGATAGTGAGCCGTTACTTCAACAATATAAATACATGTTAACCTTTCATTTAACCATGTAAATAAAATAAAGATGTTAACTTTACATTAGTTGTATAATCTAAATCTATTAATGTCATATAATAAAATAATGGTGGAGGATATTATTATCTTCACAAAAAATGGAAGAAACAGAATTACCACATTCACATTTTTATAAGATATATAGATATTTAAGAACAGTTAGACCACTCGATTAATAGGCATCTGCTAATTAAGTAAACGTCCACCAATGACAAAATTTTGACAATAGTAGGGTCTCACAATCTCCATCATCTATTCTTCTTCCCAATAAAAAAAATCAACATTTTTTTTATACATAATTCAAAATATTAATGTTTGTAGTCTTTCAGGCTATTACAAGATACTGAATTACAAGTGTTAATAACAACATTTAAATTTGAAAAACATCCTATACTAATAGAGATGGACCTAGGATTTTAATATGAGGTATTCATTTTATCATTTAAAATATAAAATTTAATATTAGTATTTATTTTGAAGAAAATAGAAGAGAACAAAAGGAAAAAAAAATGGTTAGGCCAAGTTTTGAACTAGGGACCTGTTATAAATCAATCCAAGTCTTAACCATTTGAACTATTTTTTCAAATTTAAGCTATTCATGTGAATACTTAGACCTATCTAGGTCAACTAAATTATCTTGCAATTTCTCTAAGATAATTGTTGGAATATTGATCTCCATTCTCCATTCTCCATCCTACTTGATTATGTGATAATTTTTATACCAGACTTGAGAAGAGAAAAAAAATTAACTTAATAACGGACAACTCCATTCTTCTTCAAAAGTAAGCTCACAAAATTATTCTCAACAATTACAGAACAAGATAAAACATCCATTCTCCATCAAAATTTTAAAAAATACTACGTAATAGTTTTTTAAAGGGTAAAACGTTAGGAATTGAATGGGTAAATTCGACTGAGGGGTAGTAATCTCACAGTAATCATAAAACTAATACGGAGTATATACCATCAAATTTTTTAAAAATAATAGTTTCAGGGTAATCATGAAACTAACTACGGCATAAATATATCAAGTTATATCAGCACAATGATTTTATATAGGTTCACGACGTTTTCTTAGGGCAAATGAGAGGGATGATTTTATGTTTGTGTTATGGTTTCAGTCCATCACTTATATTTCAAAAGGTACTGGTCGGTCATTTATGTTTCAAAATCGATCTCGGTTGGTACTTTCGCCTAATTTCCTGTTAATTTTTCGTTAATTGGTCACGTGGGTATCACGTGCCACTTACTAAGGGCCATTTTAGACATTTCATGCCTAAGTTTTCCGGAAAAAAAATTCAAAATTAAATTAAAATATGTAAAGGCTCTTGGGCATTTTAGTCATTTCATACCAAAATTTTCCAAGACCCTTTACATATTTCAATTTAATTTTGAATTTTTTGACTTTAAGTGAAATGACTTGAAACACATTTTGGCATGGTTAATGGCAGATATTTGGGCGTCTCTTTGTTTGAGCTCGTATGGTAAATGCGTTCTTATCTAATTTTCTTGGACAACTATTCTAAATTCCTATGGACACTCTTCCTCGCAAATCCCAATTTTTCCAGCTTTGTCGTGTTTAGAACTTTGGTCATGGTGATAAAAATTAAAAGCCTCGAGCTGACAATGACAGATTTACAAACAATTAGTTCAAAAGCCCGTCTTGTAGTCATGGCATTACTGTATTCTGTGACCCGTACACGCATAATTTTGGCATCGTGCTCTAAACAACCAAATACGCAATATTATACGCAAAACTTTTTATCTACCCGTACTCATTTCGACTACATGTCATGGCTTATTTTGTTATCCTGCCTTCCCGTCACCGCCATCCATAGAAACTGCAAAGCACACTTTCAACCCACTTGTGTTTTCTTGGCTATCCTTAGCGCCCACATGAGGTTAAAAAATGCTTTGACATTGTTAACGAAAAGTGTGTTAAGTAGCCATGTATGCTGATGAAATTAAATTTCCTTTTGCCGTAGCGACGGCTTGCTTGTTTCATATATTTAAAACAATCCTTGCTCGACCCGGCGTGGCGTATACCCCACGATAGAAACCTGATCGACCCACACCGGCGGCGTACCCGCTGGCATCGACCAATAATCGGCGGACGAACACCCGTCGCGACTAAGCCCCATGCCGCGAGCAGCGAGCTTCGTTTCGATCTACGTAACGTGAAACTAGACGCTGCGCCGCTACCGACCCCGTCGAGCACTTCCGCGGCATCTTGAAGCGAGCCAGTACATTCATGCCTCAAAACAAACCTTCTCCAATTCCCAAAAAAACCAATGTCGCTTTGTTGGAGATTGCGCTTTGACTCTTAAGAAGAAGAACTCCCGCGTAGTTTGGGTGAAAAGTCTCAATACTTGATCCTATAAAAAGGTCTTAGTTTTTTGTTATTCACTCACTAATAATTCTGTTGATTTTTGCTAGCCTTAACATTAACTTCGGCTATTAGGTCAACGATAATACTACCAACTTGAGAGATAGAACTCACAGGGTCTTGCTTTGTGATCGAGTGTTGAGGAATTATTGTATTGATCGAGGTGGATGGGATAGTCTTTGTAGGAAGATATCCATTCTTAGAGTCTTCATGGTTGTGGTAGGTGTTGTCGTGTTGGCTTTAGGAATAGAGAGTCTTGTAATTCTATTTTTAGGCGTAGTGTGAGCTATGACTATATATTCATCTGAGATGTAGTGATCTACAGCGTTGGGGCTAGGCAGCTTAAGTCACCGTAATTTGTTCCTGGTTATAGTGAAATGTATTATATTGGTTGTACGAGTGGATTAGTCTGTACATTGTTAGGGATACCCAGCGTTAAAATATCGGTCTCTTTATTTTAGGTACTTTGCTTAATTTTAACTTTGTCTTAGGGTCGCATATATACGTTATAGCGAGTCGACACGGTAGTATAACATTGTGACCCAAAACTTAGAAAATGGTCATGCATGATGCTTTAATTAAAAATAATACTTGGGAATTAGTACCTCCCCCCTTTGGTGTTAACATAATTCGTTCTATGTGGACTTTTCGCCATAAATTAAACTCTGATAGTTCTTTTGAGAGGCATAAGGATCGTCTTGTAGGTGATGGAGAAAAACTTCAGCAGGGTTGGGGCCAATTGTGGTGATCCCTTTCAACCCAAATAATAAAATAGGAAGTATTCGGATTGTTGTGATTCTTTTCGTATCCACCGATCACAGTCTGATAATGTGATCTTAAAATGATTTTCTCAATGTAACCTACATGAGACTATTTCGTGTATCGGCCATTGGAAGCTTTTTGGTATCGTGCTCGCGGATCATGTTTGTAAGTTATAAATTTCTATATGGCCTCAAGCAAAGCTCTTGGTCTAGTATCGAGAGGTTTTGCAATTATGTTTCTACTGTGGTTTTACTCGCGTTAGATCTGTCGTTCTCTTTTATCTATAATTAGAGATTAATGACATTTGCTTATGTTCTCACCATATTGATGATATTATTCTTATTGCATTACAGAATACTTGGCATGAGGTCTATTATGTACTGAATCTTTGAGGTTTGTCATCTGAAGACTTGGGCAAAAGCTTAGTTATTTATTAGGTATTGTTATTGTCATTACTCGAAGTGTAGGCTTTGTTAGGTCGGATCTCAGCCAGGAGCAGCCAGGGCCGGAACTTGTGCTTACGATTCGGACGGACACATATCGGATATATTTTTTTTGGGCTGAACGGTCGAAACCTTATGGAGTGCATACGGATCCCGATTTTTGGACGGTTCGGGTGGGTCGATCCAAAAACACCCAAGCAAATCGAAAGGAAAAAACCCAAAATCGAAACAAATCAGTGGCGGATTTGTTTACACACACGGATGCGGTCAGTTAACGCGGGTTTGGGTTCAAATTTTTAGAATGAAATCGGGCCCGGGCCGGATTGTAAAGCAGATGGATTAATGGGCAGGATCTAGGGCCGGTTCTCCGGGCAGTTCCCCGGATAATCCGACGATGCTGTTTCTACACTTTCAGTGGTCTGCTTAACACATCTCGAGCAAGTATGCGAAGTTGTCTTCTAAATGCTGCATGCTCTTTCTATAAACACCCTGCTACGCATATTGACAAAGTCCAAGTTGGTGCTTGTCAGCCTTGCGTTAGCAAGAAGTTCCGTCTACATTCGTAGTTTGTAATTGCAAACCAATATCTACATTTACCAGACTTGATATTTCTGTGATGTTCGGTAGATTTGTTTATTTATGCGTACTCCATGACCGATCATCGGCTTTCAAGCGCGTAGTGCGTTACATTCGAGGCCACATACTATGGTTTACGTAACATAAATCTCCCTATTTATGCTTTGAGCTTTCTTAGGCTGATGCGAGACTAGGCAAGTTGTGAAATAATCCAAATTTTTTGATTCAAGTAATAATTGGTATTCTTCTACTTTAAAAACAATTCGAAGCCCAAACAGTGTATAGTAGCACATTTCGTCTTTTCCCTCTAGCTAAAAAGGAAAGACACACAAGGTGGCACTCCCTGCGTTTAATACCACCTCGTGTTTGCTTTACTTTCTTCAAGGTTAGAAACACCATATATAAAAATTTGTCCTCCTTTCTCTCATTTAATATGTAGGTAGGTTTCCCTCATAACTCCCGAAAATTTTCTTCCACTTTTGTGGTATTATATAACCCAAATCACCATCCTAAAAGTTTCTATCAAGTTGCAAGAAGAAAAATGTATAACTATATATCATTTATTGGTTATAACTAGTTTTATAACTATGCTAAGTTACTTTAATTAGCTAAATTCATCCCTTAATGATATTTAGAGTTTAGACTTCATATTTAATGGTTTAAAAATAAGTATGTTGGTTATATGGCTACAAATTTATCTAATTAAATTCTTGTTGAATTATGTAGTAAGTTGATTACTTATAATATATAAACCAAACTATAGAATCAATATGTTAGTTAGTTTAATTATATAATAGATTTTTGGATAATATTATTCAATTTAGATTTTGATATAAGCCCAATATAGTTTGGATATAGAAAAATTCAAAATAGTATATATTAGTATATCGTAAAATGGGATGAAATTGCATAAGTTCAAGAGTAGATCCTGAAATCTAGTAGATGTTGTTTAGTTGAAGTTACTAAAGTAAAAGTAAAGTAATTGTTATTATTATGTTCTTTGGGATGTGGATATCGAGGGCGGTTAACTTCGGGGTAGTAAAAGTTGTTGATATTTGGCTTTGCTTGAGGTGAGTATTTATATCACGTGACATAACCTATCATATATGGTGTATATCTAAGTTGTATAGTTTTTACTAAATGAGTTATATATGTGATATGTGATACTGAAACTTGCGATGTTGAGTATTGTTATATGATGGTTGTGATATGATGATGGGATTATTGTTGGTGTGATTGGTTGTTGAACTTCACAAGTCGATTAAGTGGTACTCTGTGAGGTTGAGTTATTCTCATTCTTGGAGTAAACGGCAGATTGCTTGATTTTGCTATCGTTTCTTCCGGAGTAGAAGCAACGAAGTAATACTATTTGTCCTCGTTTGGGTAAAATGCTGTGAGTCGTTTCTTTCTCACATGGGAAGAGTAGACTCATGAGTGGGCCGGAGTAGAGTTATTGTTGTGTGATATCTTTGGATGTTATTATTATGTGTGTGAAGTTTATATGTTGGATTATTTGATATGATTAGATTATCGGATATTATTGGGTATTACGGATTATTTGAGAGGTGGATTATATTAAATTGTTTGAGGCCCCATCGTTTGCTGTGCATATATGTATGACTAGTTATGGTTCGTTATATAAATATTCATTGAGCTTAAGTACTTTTGTTTAGGGACCCCAATTTTGTAGTTGCTCGAAACATTAAGTAGCGCCTATCTTTTGTGGCGAGGAATTGTGTATAATCGTGGAATTACCGGTTCGGGGTGGGTAGGATATCACCAAGCAGTCTTCGGTGTACCTTATGTTGTGTCAAGTATGTATTTAGGAAACATGTTGTATATGATTTGTATGATTGATGAAATTATGAAGTGTAATAATTGTTGTTGTCTTAGATCATTATACGGAATCGGCTTTGTACTTTTTCCTTCGTCTTTTGAGGTGGGGTTGTATGGTGACTCTGGTGTTCAGGTTGATGACGATTCGAGCCTCGGGAGGGGGCCCACACAGGGGCGGGTCTCGTTCTGATTCGTATGGGAGCCTAGGTTTCGGTTCTTTGGTGTTACATGTGGTTTGTGCCTAGATTACAGATGGTCGAGAGTTGTTGATATTTGAGTCTTCTTTTAGGTCGAATCTTTTCTTCTTCGTTGACTAGATTAAGCGTGAGGATGTCGCTTTAGAAGATTTTCCTTTAGTATGTGTGAGGACCACAGGGGAAGATTGAAGAGATGAATCATTGTCAGTTGTTCTGAAGGCGATTTAAGGTTTGAAAGCGATTAGTAAGTTTGGTGAATATACAATTGAGTTAGTTAGAAAGAGCCTTACTTGTTTTCATTGATGATGTTTATTAAGAGCAGCGGTAGTTGAGTAGGTTTTATCTTTTACTGCGGATAACGAGTTTGTTATAGAGGATGTGAACTTCAGGCGAAACATGGGAATGAAATGTTATGATATGGATGGATATATTTGGAATTTTGTTTGGAGAAAAGATATGCGAAAAGGCGGATTTGGGAAGGAGTCTACAATGTTGGATTTGGGTTGTTAAAAGATTGACGTGTTGTAACTGACCACGCCTAGGTGTCATTGAGGTTAGAATGGAGTCCCAAATCCACGGACACGGAGTCTGATAGATGGATGAGGCTGATTTTTAAAAAGAAACCTATCTTTAAAGCAATGACAAGCTTGATATCTATTGTGAAGTGCTTTTTAAGAAAAGAATCGTCGTGGTATTCCTATGCATGCTGTGTCAACTGTCTGACGTAACTTTCAGGAATCTCAAAATATATCCCTACTGACGATAAGTATCTGAAATAACAGTATCTGAGACGAAAACTACATTCAACGAAATAAAGAAATGTAGGATCAGCGCCGCCCTTATTTCGCTAAGCTCCCCAGGCCGCAAACACCCGAGCGATCTCGGAGATGGAGCAGCGCCGCTGTCAACACTAGCAGTAGAAATTGCCGCCCATGAAAAGGGGTGTAGGCAGAAGCTTAGTGAATATATCTCAAAGAATAAGCTCAACTTCGATCACGCGATAGTGTACCAAAGTAAATGGTATTGCATACGATAGATAAGTGGTACATAATATTATTCAACTTAAGATCTTAATATAAAGTCATTATCAATTTAAATTATCTTTCGTATGTTTATAAATTAGATTATTAACGGAGACATTCTAAGATGATGGCAATGTCAGCAATAACATACGTATAATTCAAGAAAGACTACAAATAACATGATAAACAATCGACTTGCACAAAGTGAATGACAACGGCGACATCGCGACTCGACAGTAACTTATTTTCCGGTGATATGATCAGCTTCAATGACCGTATCAGCCTTCAGCCTTCGACAACTTCAGCGATACTACGACGCTCAAACTGACCTATCAAACTGGCAATACTATCGGCTAAATAACTCAAGTCTGATATAAGTCCGGTTCTACAACTAATGCGCGTATAATCAGCACTGACTGTGGGAAGAGAGTCTTATGCCCGTCGACATAAGCTATCGCGGTCGTAGCAGTGCAGGCGATCGCCGAATCGTAACTAAGTGCGAAGCGATTTATCGGGCAATCTGACTTCAGCCTTATGGCTTGTCAACTTCATGTACAACTCTTCTGTCTGACTGAAATGACTCCTGTGGCTGCACATGCATTTGTTGAGACCCGCAACTGTGACTAACGACTCGACCATGATATAATCAACATATAATTCAACAAAAAATCACATATACACATCTAGCGTATCCGTAATCAAATGGTGTCAGCTGCTTGGTAGAGATAAAATCTTGCCTGGGTGCTATATAAAACTCAGCAATCATGACAACGGACTCTACGATCGGCGCCTAAACAAACATTGAGAATTATAATTACTGCATAATATACCTTGAAATGTATAACATTCACTATATATATATCGTCTAATATCTCCCAAAATAACCCAGACGGAAAATCCCGTTATAACACCCATTCGACTTAAGTCCAGCATTTCCATTTAAATGATCAAATTCCTTTAGTTTCAAAAAGCCAACGTTAGATATTAACAACTAATAAATCACATTTACAACCATCTTTAACCTCAAACAGAATTAAGCTACTGTTTACAAAACTCATTTTTATACGAACATTCTAATCGCCTAAAAATATGGCACTACGCCTCGAAACAATACAATAAAAGTCGAAATTACAACCGCCATAATAAAATCATTTAGAAAAAGTCAACAAAGTCAACTATAATCCTGAACAATTTGACCCCCATGACCGATTATTATCACTGCTTATACGATGTCCCCAAGCTAGATGTGGAATTACATAACGTGCCAATGTCAAAGCTCGAAAGTCGACTGATATAACAAAAATTCAACATCCTGAGGTTAATAAATACTCAGGTGGAACTTTTCTTTGCACTTAAGCGTAGAGGGATGACTCGAGGAAGCTTCTAGAAATTTTAGGACAGAAGCTTATGAATGAGGAAGAAAATGGAAGAAAATATTTGAGGAAAAAATGGGAGGGGGTTTCGTCCATGTCAGGGAAAGAAAGAAGAAGATTAGGATGATGATTAGCATTTAGGATAGGTATGAAAAACACTTTGGAGTCCGTGCAAAATATCTCGAAAGAATCGTGCTATTTCGTTAGGTTTCGGTTTAGTTTCGTCCTCGGTTTAATAACCACCAACTACAACATAAATTTAACTTGACTTGAAATAATATTAATAATGCTTTCATGCAGACGGGTTATTACGATATTTATGTAAATTTTGAGTGTTAAGGGTAAGACAGGGTGGACATTTTTGTGACTAAATATTTAAGAGTGTCGTGTGATTGAGGTGTAAGGTTGTTGATCACTTAGACACAGCAAATTAAACCTTTTACACTTTGAATAAATGGGGGAAGAATGTTGGTGATAATTATGATAGTTGTAACCAAGTGTTAGAGTGGCATAATTGGATTGATGTACAAGGATGGATCATTTGTGAATATGAGAATAAGTTAATGAATCTTGTTGTTCGATGTGGAGTATGAAAATGAGAGACAAGAAGAGAATATGTAATTGTCGTAATAGGTTGATATTGGAAATTCCATCTCGATGGATACTAAGGGGATTGAGGATAAGTTGAAATGAAAAATTTCTCCCACTTGAGCATGTCGTGACGGTTAAGCTATTATTAGTGTAAGTTATCGATCATCTGAGGTATTGGAACATGTTTGTACATCTGGAACATTGGGAAAAAGGGATGTTGGTGAAATTTAGTGTGGTAGTACTTTATTAGTAGATATAAGTGGGAATTAATGTAGAAATTGGAGCGATGTGGTCGGGGAATATGAAAAAGGTTAAAATAGACGAGAGGTTGTCGTATTAAGCATATCTTGAAGCAAGAGAAAAGGATGATTAAGGGGTTGTAATGGGTGAAAATTTATATTATGAAGTTTCTTAGTTGCTTAAGTTGTTGAATGTTGCTTTGAAAAAGTGAAATAAAATTCGATAATGATTGGTGCAGTAAGTCCGAGGGAGGAAGAATTGTTTTAAGAAGAAATTAGTTGATAGAAATTACCAGATGAGATAGAAAGTTTAACCTTTGTAAAAGCATACTAAGATGATAAAACTAGTTGAAGTTGTCTCAAAAGTATGGAATGTATCAAATTGGTTATGAACCCGATTCTTTCCGAGTAATAAAACTACGAGGCTGGATATATAGTATTGATTAATTTTATAATGAAGGATGTTAGTTGGATCGAAATAGATTATTTAAAAATTTGGTGAGAAAATGGAAATTGTATGATTATAGAATATAATTGAGGTTAGGTTGAAATGAGTAATGAATCTAGGGCGATGATATTTACACCGAAAGGAAGTGTAAGTATAAATGTGCGACTTATAAATACGGTGATAATAGTTGGATTATCAATCTTTGAGTGATGATGGAATTTAGTTCTTTGGGCTTGATCGAGGGGAAGAAATGAAAAGAAGGGATGATTTCAGGAAGATGAATCTATTGTATGATAAAAAAAAAAATATACAAGGAGGATATTTATTCGAAAAGGTAAAATTTTGAGGTTAGATGAGTTGGGTAGAGTTATAAGTGTTGAATCTCGTAAAGTAAGATTGAGTGATCTGAATAAATATTTTAATAGTTATAGGATAAATGGATCGAGGGTACAGTTTGAACAACCGTCGAGGAATTAGATGACTATGACATTCGAGGGTGATAAGAGAATTCGTGTGTTTGGATATTATATTGTTTGAGCAAGTAATAACATAGTTCGATTGAAAGATTGTGAGCAAATTTTAGATGATGAGTTGAAGTTAATGAATACAAATGTTGTGTTTAAATATTTTTAGGCGTTATCTCATATGGTGTTGTTCATGGAATCCTCGCCAAATTATAATATTTGAAATACATTTGCTTTCGGAGAAAGTTGGACTACGAAAAGGGAAAATGAGGGCAATTTAGTAGTAGAATATCAATGAGTCTTGGGATAGCATTAATAAGAAAAGGATGGTGGTTGAGGTATCAAGTTATAAATGGAAGTTAGTTGTTTAAAGAATAAAGCATTAGGGATTAAAATTAATGAAGGACTATTGGAGTGTAGATAAGAGTTGACAAATCCCAAAAAGGGGCTAGTGGGTAATGCTGGTATGGTAGAATATATGTGGTTCTTATTTGATAAGTTAGGAGGATAGTTATGGAAATGAGCTTCATGAGTAGGCGTATAATGTGAGACTTTGTAGTTTTGAAATGTAGTGTGATTTGAGAATATATTCGTAGCATGAGAAGGAAAATAAGTCGTTGAACCGTAACTCTAGGGGAGCTCGAAATTCATATTTATGATCTTTGTTGATGGATTAGGAGAGATGTTTGATAAAGATTATAGTTGAATTAACGTCGGTAGATTTACAAATTTCCACATAAAGGTTGAGATGCAAGGTGCGAGAAACATTGCACAAGGGCACATGTTAAGAGTAAATCATACGATTCCATGAAGTATAATGGTCATGGTGACATGAGCCAAAATTTTAAAGTCGGTTGTGGTTTTGAAAAGAGTTGTTAATGATGAGCCGAGGGGCGAGCGTCGGTTAAAATAAACGGTGAAATTGAGGGAATTCAAGGATGAATAGGTGAGAAATGTTATGTGTTGATCCAGTATAGACCTCAACGGAAGGTAGTGACTATTGTGTGAGGATATAAGATGTATTGATGTGTAAGACCTGAGTTAACAGAGGTGATAATTTAACTAAGAAGGAAGTTGCTCATAGTAATAATAACTTCCAAGCCAGTGTTGGGATGGCACCATCTGAAGCTATTGAAGGAAATGTTGAATTCTAATATGTTGAAACGAGATATTGTAATTTTGAAATTTACAACGAAGTGGGAATCGAGACTGAGAGTGAGAATATGCGGAAAGGTGATATTAATGACTATTTGAGCTAGTAATAAGTTGTGAGGATAAGAAGTTATCAAGTAGGTGGTATGAATGATTTGTTGACACTGCAGCATGGTTGATATATATATATATATATATATATATATATATATATATATATATATATATATATATATATATATTAAATAGATGCATTGTTCATGGCCCAAAACATTAAGAACACTTTGGTATTTTAGAGGCCGAGAATAAACTAGTTGTAAAATCTAGGATTAAGTTGTGCTTCTGTAGGAGGATCTTTAAGTTATCTATTATTTTCATGGATGTGTTTAATAGATCTGCTTCCACCTCTAGTTCAAATACTGTGACTTCTTTAGATAATAAGAGAGTAATAAATTCTCAAGAATATACTATCGAAAACTTTGAAGAATCCATAGATAACTGGGAAATACCTAAAGTACATAAAAATCAAATCTATGAAATTGATTGGAAAAGAATATTTAAAACGAGACTACTACATAAAAGCGGAAGAGAGAGTGATATCCAAATATCAGGCCCTTTTGAAACTATTCAATTGTTATCTAAACAATCTCTTGAAAAAACAAAGAGAAAAAAAATTTAATTTTATACAGATAGGCTGGTCCAAGTAGGCTTTAAACCTTCAACCAAAGAAGGGGTTAAATACTACATCGACAGTCCTAAAGATGCTCGGTTATAGATTACGAGGACTCTCTCACCGATTCTGGATCCAGTCTATGTAGTGGACCGATATCTTTGATTGTTATCCAAACTTATCCATATCATTAAATAATCAGAATATTTTAAATTGTTTAACCTTACAAATTAAAACACATAATTACAAAATGCTTAAAGGATACATTCACAGCAGCCATAAATATAGAGTCTCTTGTAAATTCATGCGATTCTTTGGTTCCAAATTCAAAAGCCAAAAATAACTAGCAAAGGAGAAACTCTTTTCCTTGAAGACGGACTATCAGGTCGAATCTTGTCAAAGATTGATAAAATGATTAAATATATCGTTCTGGGATGAATGGCTCTTGGAAGGAACCACTTTCAAAAATACAGAAAATCACGCTTCACCCCAATACTAGGTTAAAGAGGTAACCCGGTATGATGGCGGAGGTGTAAAACTCGCGTTATTTAGAAGCCGGGAGCTTTACAAGTGATGATAGATCGGCCGCTGTCTTATAGATCTTGGAAGAATGCCGAATACGCTTACGTTATAAGCATTCATTTCTGAAAACATAGGCTCAACCTGGATATCTGAATAACATATTTCGAGGCAGTGATTATACCATGAAATTCCAAAACCTATATCTGAAACAAGCAGTCACCGAGAATATTAGCATAGGCGTCTCGGCCCCGACTCTGCGGTGCAAATCTTGAAATGAACTAAATGTTTTAGAAAAAGATTTTCAAATTGACAAGCAATATTACAAGAATGGTTTTATCCTTCTCACAAATAGAGAAGAGAAATTGGTTTTCAAAATTTCTTGAACCGAGGAGAAAAGGGATCAAGAATTTTTGTGATTTCGTATCTGAGAAAAAGTCCAAATATATTATTTTTCGATTGGTTTGAAATATATCTTCTGAAAACCAAATTAAATTATCGCTTTTTAAAAATTCCATGCTTGTAACAAAAGGAAAAAAGAAAAACTATGTGGGCTCGAGGATGGTACTGTCGTAGAAGCGAGAACATCCGCTCTTGGGAAAATAGTGACCATATGGAGATGCAAGCGTTGAATTAAGCGTTGAATTAAGCCCCTTTAAGAATTATAACTAATGATACCATCTACAATACTAAGAAGATAATTGCCCAAAATAATTTTTTAGTAATGCCAGCTGCATCTGATAGGTACTTGACTTTAGGAGTGAGAAACATTTAATAAAACGAATCTTCGACCTTAGGAATCCAATCCGATATCAAAACGACAACCTATTTTTAAACCATTCCAAATCTCTAAAGGAAGTCAATTAGAAATCCAAAATGTCGAAATGAATTTATAAACAGCGGAGCTAAAATTTCAAATAGAAAGAATAAACTTTCTGCGCGCTTCAAAAGCTCGTCAGCTAGTTACTCATTCACGATACACGACCAAAAGCGAGAAATTCACAAACACCCGATAAATCTTCTTGAAGTCTCGCTTAAAAAATATTATAGAAGATCCTCGGAATACGTCGGGCGATGAGGATATTGATAGCGACACAAGTAATAACCAAATTAAATACATTGGACAAATACGCCTACAGGCTACAAAGATATAGTGCCTCATCGGCTAGATACCAGGCTAGAAATATGCCCAATAAATACACACAACCAAATTATATTTCGTCCACTTTATGAATGGAATATTGACGGGATGGTAGAATATAGAATACTCGACTTATTCTGACAAAAAGGACATAGCGGTAATGCCTGAAAACCCAAGTGCATTACATCGGAAAAAGCCGTAGCGGCTCGCCATTCCGAGCTTCACGGAACGAGATCAAGGATGGTGAGATTTCACTTTAACCCAACAAGAAAAAGAAGAAATTTTAGAATCCATCAAGCGATGATGAAGGAATACGACTTTATAAGATAAATTAGGAGAACGTACACGGCGTTTCAGATTAATTACCATATCTCTCCGTTTGCCAGGTGATCCTTGCGCTTAAAAGATAAAATGTTATTTCTTATCCAATTTAAAATGTCAAAAGCTTAGCGATCTCCGATGGTATACTAGTACTTTTAAACCCGTGTCTATAAATGAAGATAGTAACAGGCTACGGACCGAAAATTCGCTAACAGTTACTATGACAGGGGAAAGTTGAGAATAGAATAAAAGAATCACGTGGAACCCCAATTCAGCCTCCCAGTTACCTCTGAACTAAGCCTAACCCCAGCGGGAGGTCTGAAATTTGTCGAGACCTAAAACTCCCAAAACTTGCCAAAATGGGAATTAAAGAGGTAAAAAGAACTTGGTTCTTTTGCAAACAATTGATATAAGCACTAATTTAAAACTGCGATGGTGCTTGTAAATCCACTAGCTTGTAGCGTCAAAAATCATCTTATAAATCAAAAGCACAAAAAATAATACTTAAAAGCAAGCTAAACGACAAAGAAATCAAAATATAACCCCCAACATAAAAGAAAAGAACAAAGAAAAACAAGAGATATTAGTTGTTATAAATGCGGTAGAAATGGACATATCTCCAGATATTATAGACTAAATAAACAAATTAGGGAACTCCAAATTGAAGAAGAAACTCTTAACCAAATTGAACTGCCGATAGATTATACAACCGGAAGATGATACCAATGAAACTTACAAATGGATGAAGTTATTTCTTCGTTTTCCTCGAAGAACCTGAAGCGGCAGGTTATAAACACGTAAGATTCTTACCAAGAACAAAATTAAATGATGGATATCGTCAGCAATGTCAATGACCACTTTAAAACAAAAAGAAAATATTTAAACTTTGGCAAGGATATATTAGAAGAAAAACACAAAACCTCCCAAAATACTCAATATTTACCACTTGTCGCCAAAACTTATGATCTTACAACCATATTAAACAGACAAGAAAAACAGAAAACAAAATCAAAAACCATAACCATACAAGATTTACAGAAAGAAATAAAAGATGTCAAACAGGAAGTTAAACAACTCAAAGAGAAACAACAAAAAGATAGTGAGACCATACAAGAAATTTTAGCCAAACTATTTAAAAATGATGATAGCGATGATGATGAGGAAGAGACACAAGAACTGGGATCTCTTGAAGTACCTAATGATTTTTAAATTAGATCACTTAGAAATAACCTCACGAAAATATATGGTCAAAATCACCCTTAATTTTTCCAAAAATTATAAGATTGTATGATCCACGTTATTTGACAGTGTGACACCGGTGTATAAAAGAATTGTTCCTAAAAATTCGACTCTCCTGAATGAAAGACTTTATTTATGAGCAATGCAAGATTAGAAATTTCTAATAAATGCGAATCTGGTGTAGTTAGCGATAGGTTCTTATAAAATCATCTTTATATTATTACTCGGGATATAAATCCGCGATTGTAATATTGGAACACCATTCATAAACCTTATAACACGCATAGGGTGGATGATGATGGTATATCTTTCAAAATTTAAGGAATAAAAACATTTTAGTTTTGTTGAAAAATCAAAACTTCGTCACTTTTAAATGTCGTAAGAGCAAAATCGTTTGCAAAAATCAAATTAATATTCTTATACAAAGGAAAACAAAAACACCTCTGACGTCTGAAGATATCGCATTACAAAGAATAAATAAACAATTAGAATCGCATTATCCAACAAAAAATAGGTGAGTATCTTTAATCTGAGGAATGAAATATGTTGAAATTATGCTCTAGAAAAGCAACGTATAATTGATCTCCACATAAAGATAATTTTGATGAAAGAAACATTCCAACTAAAAGCGAACTATACAAATAGTCAGAGTAGAACAACATTGGCGAAATAAAAGACCTAGAATCAAAAGGTGCCATTACAAAAAGTCGTAGCCTGATTGGCACGTGTTGCTTACATGTCGGTAAGAACTTCGGAATTGAAGAGACACTGAGAACTTGTCATTAACTAAAATCGCCATCTTGCATTAAAATGGATTAGATATCCCGTTAAAATAAAAAAGACTTATTCTGAAAGTTACTATTTCATCATTCGTATTTTAAAATTAAGACATGAAATGCGAGATTTTGGCAAATCACGAATATCTCCAATGATAGGTATAAAAGCGCTTTTTCTTGTCTGCGGCTTTTGAGCGATATGAATGGACAATGTCTTCATTCGGTTTAAAAGCTACCCACTTAAAATTCCGAGAGAATAATAGGCGATATATTTAATCCGTGTCGACTTACATGTGTTTACATTGATGGCGTTAACATCTTCTCCCCAACTTAAACAGCATTCGAACACTTAAGATATTTTTCTGATAGTAAGAAAGAGTGGAGTAGTTGTTTACAGACAAAATTTATTTATTCCCGAGCAATTCGAATTCTTAGATTCGTTATATAACTCGAGGGCTATCGCTCATAGAGAGGTCCTTAACTGCTAAATTCTGATATGAGTAAAGGCTTGATTACAAAGATTCCTAGGGAGCTTGAATTATGTCCTTGATTTTTGTCCAAATATTAATTGGATAGCCAAACCCCTGCATGATAGGTTAAAGAAAAAAGCACTTGTCCACGGACCCGATGAACCTGTAGGGAATCGAGAAAATCAAGTAACAAGTCTTAGAAATCCGCCGCACACCTAGCAGACCCCAGGCAAGCAAAATTATAGAAAGCAGATACTCGACTTTGGTTATGGAGGAATCTTAAAAT
The DNA here is from genome assembly GCA_019722365.1 of Lithospermum erythrorhizon. Taxonomy (NCBI): domain Eukaryota; kingdom Viridiplantae; phylum Streptophyta; class Magnoliopsida; order Boraginales; family Boraginaceae; genus Lithospermum; species Lithospermum erythrorhizon. The sequence continues at coordinate 202,592 of JADFUC010000841.1, forward strand.
AAAATGGGCGACAAAACATTGTTCAATTGCCAACGCGTGGAATGAAACCCGAGAAAAAACTATTCATGATAAAAAATGAAATTTTATCATTATTAAATGTGCATCACAAAAATTTCAAAGTGATTTATTAAATCAAAATTTCTTTTACGAGTTGATTGTAAATGCAAAGAGACACACAAAAGATGTTCAAATAAATCGAACAAATTTTCTTTAGATGGCAGTATACTCTATATTTGGAGATTGAGCTTCTATACGGATTCTTATGAGAGGAATTCTTCCAGCAGGGCGCGAAGTAACAAAAGAAAATAACCAACAAAAATCCCCTCCAAAAGCAACCTCACTCGAGTACCAACAAAATCACTTGGTGATTTTTTCGAGAAGAGCGAAATGAAACAAATACCCCGAGAAGTAAAATACGGCCAGGCTACAATCTTGACAGAATACGCCACAAGTGCGGAAGCCTAAGCGAAATCACAAAATATGACAAAATCGAGAAAATGCTCCTTGACATCGATTCACCTGATGATAACAATCCTTATTTTTACAATAAAGTTTTCAAAATATTGTTGCGATTGAACCGTCGTATCTCGCCCCAATCTATTCGAATACTTTAAAAATATTTTCTAGTATGTGGTTTAAACATGGGACTCTTTAAAGAAACAAGAATATTATGAGAATATCTTTGATTGAGACATTTCGGTTGAAATAGCTACATATTTACTTTACTAAATGATCATGCAGTCCCGAGTTTTCTCATAGAAATATTAAAAGTTTTAAACTCTACCGGCAATGAGGTTGAGACCTATCCGCAAGTGAGAATTCTACACATAGTTCATCTTAGAGATAGAAAAACCTCAGCTGCCTATTTCGACTATTGGGATTGCAATGACTTGGTATAACACGTTCTCGTCCAAGCGAGAAATATGAGCATTTCATGAAAACATATAGCTTCTGAAATTTAATCCAAAAGACATTCCAAATTGGTTCGTACAATGGTGGAAGAATCTTGTGATCCTTGTAGAATCACCAAAGCAAGCATATGAGTCATTTCAAAGTTTTTCAAATCAATTCAAAATCCCAGAAGAAGAGAAAAAATTTCCACCTTTATTATAAACACGTTTCGTTTCTTTAATGCAGGTATTTGCTTGGGAAATTGATTTCCACATGCAAGAAAGAAATGTCCCTAGACTTATTAGAAGATTCAAAGTTCGATGGTGGAAAAAATACAATGCATGGAATCTGATATCATGCGAATCTGATCAAAAATTGGATCGAAAATGTCAAACCCACTTGAAATCGTTATTTTAACCCAAAAATACGTCACGCGAAGCCAGCGCGGCGGCAAACCAGGAGACAAAAATGACTATAAACTTATCATGGGCCAAAATCTACTTGAGATCTATCCGCAGTAGAAACCATGAGTGTCAAAGGCTGTGAGTGCTTGACCTTTGAATGACGGCGTCTTGAAAATGAGGGCAGCTGTTATGGTATATTCTCATAATATAACCAAAAGTGATATCTACGCTTAAAAAAAAAGGTTTATCATGTCTCGCCTTGCTGAGAATCAATGGCAAAAATGCACCGAGGACATGATATATATATCTTTGCTACGAGTACAATTTTCCAAACCAAGCACATAGAACAAACTAATACATAACAAGCTGATACAAAATGATTGGGAAAAACAATGGAAGAAAAATACAAAGAAGATATGCAAAGCGGCGATGCTGCGGCAGGCATGATGAAGTGGTGAGGCAGTCGACAAAATCATAAATCGAGGAATGTCTTTTCAGTAGAAAGTAAGAAAAAGCAAGCAATGTATCCATTCTGAAAGTTGATCTTGTGAAGCCAAAAAGCGTAGTACGATAGTTATTTGGCCCTTTTATTCTAAAATTGTATCTTTGATTGACTTCCGTATAAAAGGAGGTTAGAGAAGCTTTAGGATTGTCTGAAAAAATTTAGATCTTAGCGGTCAAAATTAACTTGAGAAAATCGTTACCAACGTGTATCCAAATTCTAATTTTTGAATCTCAATAATATTGTAAGTTTCAAACATAAATATTTGTAAGTTTCAAACATCTCTTTTATTTTTGTCATATATTTCTTTTATTTTTGTATATATTTTGTTTTAAATATTTTATTTTACGTTCGTTTTCTATATCTCTAGCATGTCTATCTATTCTTGGCCTTTGATTTTTCACATTCGTTTCTATATCTGCATATCATCTATTCTGACCTTTGATTATTTCAACTTTGATTGTGCACCACTTTAAGCATTTTTGTAGTTATGTATTTTAATTTGTAAGGTTAAACAATTTAAAATATTACGCTTTAAGATTTAATGATATGGATAAGTTTGGATAACGATCAAAAAGATATCGGTCCATTACATAGACTTGATTGACAAAGGCTGAGGAGAGTCATAAGTAATTTGTGAATCGAGCACTAGAGGCATGAGGATAGAGGTATTTAGCATGGCACTGGTTAAAGGTTTAAAACCTCACTAAGCCGAACTTTATGTGTATATAATTAAATTTCTTTTCTCTTTGTTTTTCCAAGAGATTGTTTAGATAACTGAGTGAATAGTTTCAAAAATTACGATATTTGGATTTCAAGCTCATCGGATTTTTATAGAGTAGTACATTTTTAAATATTATTTTCAATCGATTTCATAGATTTGATTTTATGTATTTTAGGTATTTCCGTTATCTATGGATTAATAAAGTTTTAAATAGTATATTCTTGAGAATTTATTCTTCTCTTTATTATCTAAGCAATTAAAACTTTGATATTTGAACTAAAGGTTGGAAAGCGAGATCTATTAAACCGTCACGTGAAATAGCAGAATAAGCTTAAAAGATCGCCTACGGAGGCTTGACAATCCTGGTTATTCTTAAATAGAGGACTTCTATTTAGTTTATCCGGTTGTAGAACTGAAATGTTCTTAACGTTTCGGGCCATGAACAACGGATCATTTAATATAACCCCAAACACAGGGCTCGTGCAGCTGATTCCAGGGAATCAAAGAGATTTTGATAATCCAAAAGTTACCCGATAATGTCAAGGTTTACTTGATAGATAGATATGCAGAGATATAGAAAACGAATGTAAAAATCAAAGGTTGCAATAGATAGATATGCAGAGATATAGAAAACGAATGTAAAATAAAATATTTAAACAAAACATATAGCAAAATAAAAGAAATATATGACAAAATAAAAGATTGATGTTTGAAACTTACAATATTATTGAGATTCAGAAATTGGAATTTGGATACAATGTTTGAGAATGATTTTCTGCTAGAGAATTTTGACTGCTTAGAAGATCTAAATTTTTTGCGTGTCCTCCTAAGTTCTGTATAAACTTTTATAGATGGAAGTTGGGGTCAGTATACAATTTTTAGAAATAAAGAGGTATAAATAATCATCAGGCTTCTGATTTTGGCTTTCTTTGTCAGCATCAACTTTTGTAGTGGGTATCTGGTTTCTTTTCTTATAGGGTGAAAGATTCGCTTGAGTATGATTTTATTAAATTTCCTTGGCTTAAATCATGTCATTTGTTGTGTCGCGCCAGTTTGCATATCTTTTTGTATTTTTCCTCCATTGTTTTTTCTCAATCATTTTCGTATTGCTTGTTATGTATTAATTTGTTCATTGATATATATATATATATATTTAGTGAATCAAAATAATTTAATGAATATATATATATCAGTATTAAAAGGTTTATGTATACATTAAATAGGGGTTATTACTGGCCTTATCGGCCGGACGTCAGTTTTCTTGATGCCTTACTGCTTAGCATCGGCGTGGGTTCGATCACTGGCAGCCAATGTGTTGTTGAATCAGGGGTCGTCTTGCATGATGAGCTGGCTATCTTTGGGCCTTTGTGTATAAGGGTAGTACGGGCAAAATCCCAGCCTTGTCTCGGATAACTGCATGTGGTGATAAACTAGTGCGGGAGGCGCCGTTGGCATATCAGCAGTATTAATTATTAAATAGGGGTTGAATTAGTTAGAGGGAGTACTTACTTAGATTAGATCAAATTCCGTTCCAACACTATCTTCTTGTTCTCTCTTTTTTGCAGTATACTTGCTATTGGTCCTTTGTGATGGCGCCTAAACCTTTGACCCTCTCGTTCATCTCCCCAATCCCCCTCTCACCCCCTTTTTCCCTCTCCCCCAAACTCCACATTCCAAAGCCCTTCTTCATTTTCTGCACCATCTCAACTGACCCACAAGGCACTGGGGCAGCAAAACCTACAAGGGGGGACATATTCCTTGAACAAAATCAATCTTTAGCTGTTTCTGGAAATTCCCAGAAGGAGAAAGTTAAGAAGAAGAAAAAGGGGAAGGCTTTGATGGGTTATGATGTTGTGGGGCCTAGCTGCTATGGCTGTGGAGCTCCTTTGCAAATGCTGGAAATTGATGCTCCAGGTTATGTTGATCAAGAAACTTATGAGTTGGTATGGGTTCTGAATAATATTGTCGAGTTTTGAATTTGATAGTTTTTGAGCTTGAGTATTTGTGTATATGTTGTATGAGTTATTGCGATTTGGTCCATATAGTGGGATCAAATCCCAGTTTCGGCCAGTTATAATATTGCATATTAGTCCCAAAGTGGGCGCAAATGTCGCAAGGATGGAGACGCTTTCTGAAACCCTACTCCGACACTTGTGTCACTTTTCGGGACTAACAAATTTTGATTTGAATCAAAATTATAATGTCAATAGATGCTCTGGGTTATGTTGATCAAAACTAACAAATTCAGATGCCTTGATTGACTAACACAACTTTGATTTTGAATCACAATTATAATGTTAATAGATGCTCTGGGTTATGTTGATGAAAAAACTTATGAGTTGGTATGGGTTTTAAAAAATATTGTGGAGTTTTTAATTTTGGTAGTTGGGTTTTAAGAACTTGCAATTTTTTGTATATGGTGTTGGTGTACCATATCATATTTGGTGAAAATATGTGTCAAAAGATATCATTTTCGATGTATTTACAATTAATCTAATAATTAAGGCTGTAAATTTTGTTAATTGAAAATCAAACTAGACAATCTTATGGGTTCTAAAAAATATTGTCGAGTTTTGAATTTTGATAGTTGGCTTTTCATTTTTGGAGCTCGAGAATTTGTTTTTATGTTGTATTATATTTGGTGACAAACTCGCCAAATAGATTTAAAAATTATATATCAAGCAATCTGAGACATGCACACAATCTAACTACAAAAAACATTTCAAATAGGCATTTAAACATTAAAGCCGAACTTCCGAACGTTTTAAGAGATTCGAACCCACTGGCAACAGTAAAACTTAAGTGGCAAAACAAATAATTTATATTTGTTTACTTTATGGGTTATTTTTTTAAATAACAAACACTCAATCGCCAATGTTTAAATACATTAATTAAATAAAAATAAATAAAAAATAAAAATAAAACACAACATCTTTTAATCGACCTCGATGAAAAAAACGGAATTCCACTCTACGGATCAGCTTCGAGAATGATTCTCGATCTAGTTCATGGCCTATTGTATGTGCTCCAGCCTCAAAGTGGATCAAGGACGCAAAAAGATTGCACATTGATAATTATCCTGCCTCCACCTCTCATTTCTTCTCTAATACCACTTTCCCTACTCCTATATGGCCATACCTACCACCTACACAACCGATACAAATGGTGACTGACATTACAAAGGATACCATCATCTCGACAACAAACCCCAGCTTCCAATTTTATGAGGAATTACAAATGGTTCTACTGTTTCTTCCTTTTCTTCTTGCAGGAGGTTGTACTATTTGAATCTTATTTTTGAAAGGCCCAACTGCCCGGTAAAGTCATAGCCTGGTAAAGTGCTAAGTCAGCAATGGCCCTAAAATATTAATTTTCTTAACAAATCGATCTAATATGCCTTTTTTCTCGTTAATGTTATGTCCACCATTAATTGAATATTTCTTGAAGAGGGGGGGGTGCTGCAGGGAAGGCTTGCCAAGGGTTCCCAAAGTGTCAAGATGACAAGTATTTTATTTTATTTTTATTTAATTAATAAATTGATTAATATATTAAACATTGATCCAATTAAATATTCATATTTTAAAAATTTAATCTATAGCAAACATCGCCCAATTAAATATTCTGTTATTTAAAAAACGACCCATAAAGCCAGAAATCTGCTTTTTGTCCTTAAGTTTACCCTCGTTATAATGGCTCAAGTGCCAAAAACGCTTTCCGTGTTCAGTACCCATCAAAGGTTGAAAGGTGTGTATTTGAAATGTTTTCCATAGTTCAGGTGCTTGTCTGAAATTTAGCCCTATATATTCTTCAATCTACTTTACTATTGTATAGTTTGTCCATCCCTAAAATATTGTACAATTTGTTTTTGAAGTTGTCAAAACTAACAAATTTTGATGTCGTGATTGATTCACACAACTTTAATTTGAATCACAATTATAATGTTAATAGATGCTCTGGGTTATCTTGATGAAAAAACTTAAAAGTTGGTATGAGTTTTAAAAAATACTGGCGAGTTTTGAATTTTGGTAGTTGACTTTTAAATTTTTGAACTCGAATATTCTTGTATATCTTGTACGGAGTATCACATTTGGTGAAAACACAAGTCAATCTACTTTAGTGTTAAGATGAGAATTATGAATGTAAATGGATGTTTATATTTGTTACTCTCTTTATCCCAAAAAGACTGTTATGTTTTGAATTTCGTGGTTGAATTTTAATGAATTTTGATGTATTAATACTTACAAGGGCGGACCTAGGGTGGGGACAGGGGGCTAATGGCCCCCCCTGAGTTTGTGATATAGTATACATATATGATTCATAACAAATGTGATAATAGCTGAGATGGCCCCCCTTCCTTATTCACCTTGGTTGTGTAGGGTCGATTCTTGCCCAAGCCAAATTTTTTTGTTTCTTTTTTATCCACTTTGGCCTATTAACTAATACAATATTTTAAACTGTTTCATTGGACTATTGAATAACAGAGAACTTTCAAGATGTTACCCATAGGCCATAAGAATGATATATTCATACCAACTTACTATACCATTAAATAACGGTTGAACAAGTATTTTATAGTATGAACCATATAAAGACGGATGATCGAAACAAGATGGATGATAAATTTCTTTCAAATTCTTTGTTCATTCATACAGAAAATGAAATAGTTGGAACCATTTTTACTCATAGTATTATTGATGATTATGATAGAGTAAAAGGCCATAGAGTAACTTTAAGATGAATTTTGTAGGTTTTACGATGATATAGTTTGTTTAACAAGTTATATTTATTTTTGTTTGAACTCGACTCCCCTTTCTTTTTTGTTCTGGTTCTGCTCTTAAGTACTCTCACAACTTTGATTTGAATCACAATTATAGTGTTAATAGTGAAGGATGGTGAAATTACTATATTTTGACAGTTTTTCACCAAATACTATATAACATATTAAAAAGTATTTTAAATCAAAGTTTAAAAAGTCGATACATCAAAATTAGAAATTGATCATTTTTAAGGATGGAGGGAGTATTTGTGTATATGGTGTTATGATATTTGGTGAAAACATGTCAAAAGATAGTAATTTCAATCTACGTTAGTACTAATATGATAATTTGGATTCAATCTAACTGAAGTGTGTTAATTAAAGGTCCAAAGTTTGTTAATTCTGATAATTGAAATCAAAATAGACAATCTTATTGGGATGGAGGTAGTATTTGCAATGGGATTTCAAATTGCATTGAATCGGAATATAATTGGATGAATTTTGATGATGATGAATTAATATTTGTATTACGGTGATTGTTAACTTTTGATTTGGTGTGGCAGAAAAAGAAGCATCATCAATTGAGAAGAATTTTATGCGGAAGGTGTCATTTGTTGTCTCATGGACGAATGATTACTGCTGTGGGTGGACATGGTGGCTATTCAGGCGGGAAGCAATTTGTTACAGCGGAAGAGCTTCGTGAAAAGTTGTCTCATTTACGCCATGACAAAGCTCTAATTGTCAAATTGGTAATATTTATTGGTTCGAAGTTCTGTTTCCATTTAACTTTGGGAGGCTTCTTGGATTATTGATAAATACTTACCAAGTTATTTCTTGAATTGCCTGCCTGCAATATTAATATTAAGCTATGTAGGCAATAATTTTGAAATGTGCTAGAAAAAGAGTAGTTTAGTGAAGTTAAAATAAAATATATGATATTATATTAGTATGATGGCTAAAAGGTGGAAATAGATGTTACAATAAGGATGAAAGCTCATTATATTATCTCACAAATTGTTCTTGAAAGCGGGTCACTCAAATAAAAATAGAGGTTGTAACTACTATGAAGAGTAGGAAGAAGTCAAGAGCATTAGTTCTTGAATGAGTATTGCCCATATTGCAGTATGTTAGGTCTGTTAAGTTATCGGCATTCTAGAGTCTACACAGTAGTGTTGGATTACCCAGTGGATCTGCCTGTCTACTGGCTTAATTGTTTTGTCAAGTATATATAAAGCAGCAAAAGTTCTTTAAAAATAAAGCGTATGTAGCTTGTTGTGCCTCTTTGAGACTAATTATGAAGCTCAGATCTACGCTAGTGCCTCATATTTCAAATAAGGTAGGTCAGGAGTTTTAAAAATTTATATAGGTCTTATCATTTTTAAAATTAGACATCTAATTTTTTAAGTTTTTAGTTAGATTTTCCTGGAGGTTAGGGACTACCCTCGTAGATCCAATTCAATGGTTTTCCCAATGAATATGTTCATTATTTCCCATTGAATTTCAATTACATGTAGGTTGATATTGTAGACTTCAATGGAAGCTTTTTGGCTCGTATTCGTGATCTGGCTGGCGCAAATCCTATAATTTTGGTTGTGACTAAGGTAAGGATAACATTTTCATGTTGTCAGTCTGCTTAATGTTGCTTTTTAATTACTTTCAAATGCAGTTGAACTTATTTGCTGAAGTTTATTCGTTTTTATTAAGGTTGATCTTCTGCCTAAAGGAACTGATTTCAATTGTATTGGTGAGTGGATTGTTGAGGCAACAATGAGAAAGAAGCTCAAGTAAGTCTCTGTTCGGACAGGCATATTTCATTCTATTCTAAAATTTGGCATTGACAACGATAAAATTAATTTTGAGTGTAGGAAGTAAATATCACAAACAAATGAAGCTTAAAGTTCTCATATGTTTCTTTATTTATTCTTCATCGTTATATTTTTGGTGGGACATAAATGCCAAAAGAATTTTAATCATTATGATATGTTGTTTTGCAGTGTCTTAAGTATTCATTTAACGAGTTCAAAGTCTCTGGTAGGAATTGCTGGAGTTGTATCAGAAATTCAAAAGGAGAAAAAGGTTGGCTGCTTCACTTATAAATTGAGTTTGTTATGGCTGATGTCATCTAATGACCTGTCAATGACAGAAACTATAACTTGTGACATTGAACGTTTTAGTGTTGACGGAATTATCCTTCTCTGAGAGGCATGGTGTAGCAATGGCTTTTATGGCATCGAGCATTTAAAGTGTGATGCAATTAACTATGCAAGTGAGGAATGTAATTGCAATGCTATATGATGAATCTTTCATGGGGAAACCCATCATAATGTCTTGGATGTAATGGAACAAACCAACATGGCTCATTACAGTACCTACACTTCTTATCTATTGTGAAGTAGTAGATAGTGTTTATACTTCACTATTGGGTCAATTCGGAAACATCCTCCCTCTTACCACAGGAATAAGTGACTACCGTCCGACACCCCCTTACCTTTATTAGGCTGGGAGACTGTTCAGAAGCATTGGGGCATGTTGATGTTGATGTAGCCAGAGAACATAAAATCCGACTCCATAGAAGAGTACTCTTAAGACTGTAAAATTGTCTTATGTATGTTTTGTGCTTTAAGAATCAAGGCCTGCACAGTCTCTTACAACGAGATTACACTTGGTTATTACATAATTCTTTAAGTTTAACTTCCTTTTTTCTATGTTTTGCAGGGGAGGGATGTGTACATACTGGTTAGTAAGTTAGATCATGTTTTGTTGGAAGCTCTTATCAAATTTTTCATCGATAACTTGACATATATGTTTCATTTATTTAACAGGGCTCGGCCAATGTTGGGAAGTCCGCATTTATCAATGCGCTATTAAGTAAGCCAGTTTTCGACCCGATATTTACATGATGAATGATAAACACTGCCCTCAATTTGCCATGCCTCAATGTTATCCACCTGGCTTCTTATAGCCAGAAAAATGTCCTTACCTCCTCCTACCTGTCAATTCCAAGGGTGTAAGGACATACAGAGTGGGTTTTTTTTTTAATTATAAATAAGTTTAGGACGACGGGGTAGTTACTTTGGGATGTCTTCTTTCTGTGTACAAAATGATCTTATTCAATTCCAATGGTTAGTTCTTTTAGGATGCGTTAGTTTCATATATTAGTGAGTGGAGGGGATAATATCATAATACTAACCTTCGATGTGTGCACTATTCTCCTGTTCATGTTCAAATGCATTTAAAACTTTGCACATGCAAACATTCATTGTGTATAACTTTGCATCATCATTCTTTAGTCTTTACCCTTTGTGGAAACATTTGACTAAGCCTGGTGCATCACTTTGCTGAGTATAAATTTTGAACTTTGTGAAGTTATTCAAATTCCTTTATTTCTTAATTTTCGTCACCTAAGATTTCAACATCAAGTTTTGTACCACAGCTTCTTCTTCATCTGGCATTACTTTTCATGCCTGGGGTTTGACTCCAAGTAATTTTTTGAATCAGAGTTTTTGTCATATAAAGATCCAGTTGCTGCAGCTGCACAGAAGTACAAACCAATTCAATCAGCTGTCCCAGGGACTACATTGGGACCAATTCCAATTGATGCTTTTATGGGTGGAGGGGTAAGTGTATTTGTCCTCGGTAAGATATTTCTATAATTGCAGGTTACATGTCTTAAAAATGCAGGATAGCAGGTACCCGTAGGTTTACTTACAGATAGGTGTATTTGGGAGGGGAGCATTTCAAAACCTTGGTTCAGCCCTCCAAACTTGGTTGGATATAGAAAAAATGAGATGGAGGATTGAAACCCATTGATTTCTCAGATGGAGTTTGTAAGTGTAATTTAGAAGGATTTCAAATGACTTCCTTATAATATCATTTAACCTCAAGCCCAAATGCAACCATAATATGGTCAATTAATAGGCCCGAAGTGGTCTGACCTCTTTCCGGGCCCCACAGAAGTATAGCTTGATGTATCAGCTGCCCTTGTGTATACTCAATCCATGTAAACAGCTACCTGGAATAAAAATGTGTAAAAACTTTGGCGTTGAGCTTAAGGACCTAAATCCAGACCTTTAAACCGAAGAAACCAAATCAGAATTCAGTTAGTTTTCTGTTTTGTGATTTTCCTGACTTCCTAGTTGTGTTGTTAATTCAGCCAGCAATTTACAAACTTAGTTGACAGCATTTGCATAAAGGCAATAAATAAATTGTTTGTTGATGATGGGTTTCCCTTATTTGTATTGACATCTTCAACTGAATTTGTGTGCTTGTGATTTCCTTATCTAATATGACTTATTCTCTCTGTTGCAACTATTTAGAAAATATTTGATACTCCTGGTGTCCATCTTCACCATAGACAAGCTGCAGTGGTTCATTCAGAAGATTTACCTGCTCTTGCTCCACAAAGTCGGCTTCGGGGTCAACCTTTCCCAGTACAGTTTCGTTGCCATGCAATAAATTGTTTTTGAGGTCATTGATCTGTATAGCATAATGCTCATATTGTCTTTTTTTGATTTTACGAAACCAGAATTCTAGAGTCCTCTTAGACGAGCAGTTGGCCGACCGAGTTAGATCAACTGGTTTGAGAGGGTTCTCTATATTTTGGGGCGGTCTCGTTAGGATTGATGTTTTAAAGGTTCTGTTAAAGAAAACTCATTATTGTGATCAAGAAAGTGTTTTCTGCTCGACAGTCTCTTACATATCGCTATTCTTTTCCCTCAGGTGTATCCAGAGACATGTTTGACATTCTATGGACCCAAGGCATTACCAATTCACATGGTACCTCTAGAGGAAGCTGATGATTTCTATCTGGTAGTACTGACAACTTTGAATTTCTGCTATAGTAGTTCTGATCTATTATCGAGAGAAAATTAAGATACAGGATTATAATCCTTATCATACTGTTGCAGAATAATGTAGGAGTTCTACTGACACCACCAACCACGAAGCACGTCCGTGATAACTGGATAGGGCTTGAACAAAAGAGAGATGTGCACATAAAAGTTCAAGATTCGGAGAGGTAGCTCGAGTGAACATAAGTCATTTAAATCTATTATCTATTATTGTATGAGCTGCACCAGGAAATTGAACTGATTGTTTCTGTTTTTTCTGCCTAATTTTTTGCGTAGGCCGGCTTGTGATGTGGCCATATCAGGTCTTGGATGGATTTCTGTTGAACCATATAATAAATCACTTGAAACGACTGAAGCAGAAACAGAAGTACCTAATGAAGATCTGCTTCTGGTAGTCCATGTTCCCAAGCCTGTTGAGATTTTTGTACGACCTCCCATGCCGGTCAGCAAAGCTGGAAGTGAGTGGTATCAATACAGAGAGTTGACAGAGAAGGAAGCTGAAGTAAGGCCAAGATGGTATTTTTGATATTGTTGCAAATCCCCCCTTCTGCCGCAGTCCTCCCCCGACCTAAAAAGACAGGAAAAGGCACTCCCTCTCTTTTAATCAACAATTTTAAGGGGGAACTAGAACTTTTGCAGTATTTCATCCTCCAGGAGGATCTCAGATTTCTCAAGTCTGTGAAGTAGTGTTAGAGCAGAAAACTTTGTTCATCTCTTAATTCCAAACCAGGCAATTTTGTACTGTCAATGAATATAATGTTCTATCCAAAATCAAGTGTTGTAGGATAATGTAGCAAAATCATTTCCATTGAGAACTATAGATTCAGTGTATACGTATTTCAATTGTACTTGAATATCAATAATACGTCTTCTTTTCTTTGTCTCTAGCGGATTACAAGTGCATTCATGGTATGTAGTAATACAAGCAGATCCAGAATATAAACTAATGATGTGCTTAAAATTTAGGGTAAATGACCTGGGACATCACTCAAGTTTTATTTATTTACCATTTCAATCATTCATATCATTTGATAATTCATGGCAAAACTTTTGATCAAAATCGATGCAAGTTATAAAATGATTGACGACTACTTTTATCCAATTTTTTCAGTTTTCATCCATTTTCTATCATTTAGCTAGGGGTAATTTCATCCACTCAAACAAAAAGTATTGTTCATCTTCCTCAACTAATAAGTTTTATCTTATTCCTTAAAACATTATCATTGTTGATTGAAAATTTCACTAAATTCATCAAAATCATTCACAAAATCTATTCCCAAAATCATCAAAGTAAAATTTGATCTTGCTGAAAGTTTTGTTTTGAGTGGGCAATACGGCCCAGCTAAATGGCGTAAAATGGATATGAAAAGCAAAAATGACGGAGATGCCGTGAGTCGTTTATGAAGCAGTGATCATTGGGGAGTGAAAAATATTGGAGGTGCTCAATGGTAAAATAAATGAAGCTTGAGTGATGGCCGAGCCATTTGCCCTAAAGGTAATGTGAATAAGCTAAATTTCAATGTTTTTTACGAGCTCAATCTTGATATTTTTTAGGCTCGTGTGTGGGCCCCGATTGATAAATAAGAGTTTTTATTGGGCGATATAAAGTACGATAGGAGAAAAGGACGATAAAGAGCCGCTTGTCCCATAGGGATATTTGTCAGTCCCGAGGGAGGCTGACAGCGTCATGTCTAAGCGAGAGAAGAGCGTTGTTACTACATAAATGCAAAACTAATTTATTAAAACTTGAAGGTAATGCTTTTTCTACCTTGTGACACTAAGTCGATTATTCTCTTATAAGTTAGCTTTATCGTAGGTGTGCCGTAGAAACGGTTGTGTTTTTGGAGTACTTGGGAAGCCTTTGTCGAGACCTCGGCGTGAAGTTATTGATAAACGAGTCGATTACCGGGGCCAGTGCGTTGGGAAGAGGCGAGGACGACCGGACCTAAGTATGGAATTCCCGAAGGAGGCGGTGAAAATCAGACCACTCGCCCGGCAGTAGAAATGAGGATATAGTGTGAGAGATAGAGGTGACGCGCCGCTGACCAAGAAGAGCCTGCTTTAAATCCATGGCCTTCGATTGGTAGATGCATTGAGAGCGTTAATCCCCGCTGCTGATTATCGGTCTGCGGGCGGTTCACGAAGCAACTTGGAACCGGCAGATCAAAGGGACAGCGGCAAGAAAAGGTCCTGTCCAACGTAAATGTTCACGACTGATAGATCAGCCACGATGCCAGCGCTGCCCTCGAGCGTAGGGACCCGTACAGTATTTATCAGGAGCAATCTGAACTCAAATGACTTCAGCACTTGTTGGGCGACTCCAACTATCGATCAGGGTACTCCCGAAAAGGTCCACATTAGGAAAGGCAATCGAGCGACGGGGAAAACCGATCAGGGGGTATGAAAGGTCCCTACCGAGGAGTGCTCGCGTCCTTGAGGACAAGCGTAGTCGTCGAGGTCTGTAGTATGTCCCTGGCCAGACGTGATCTTAGAGGCGATAGTAGCGATGTTGATGAGTTCGCAGCAGTGGATGAACTCGGATTACACGCTAGCGCCACTTTTCTAGCCGATTGAGGAGCCATTTACCATTACGAGGGTGAGAATGCCCAAATTCAAAACTTTCGGTGGATTTGGAGACCCGGGCAATCATCTTAAATCTATTGATTCCCAACTGTCTTTTGGGCCGGTGATAATAAGTATCTGTGAGGCATTCCCAGCCGGCTTGTTGGGAGCCGAGGTTTTAAAGTGGTTACAATTGCCATCGATTGATGAAGCATTGGCCAGAACCGCGTTGGATCTGTTCATGGACAAAATTCATTAATCCGTAGTAGGTGATGAGGATGAGAGAACCCTTATGGAATCTGACAAAAACTAGGGGAGACATTGAGAAGTTTAAGCCACGAAGATTTAAAGAAGTGGCGACGATATACGGCAGCCAACAAAAGTAGCGATGATCGTTCTTTCCGCGGATGAATCTGACCTACCGAGGAGAATTGGTGTTGGAACAGCACAACGGAAATAGATTATCATTCGTCGTTCAATCATCGAGTTGGAAGAGTGAAGCTTCTTTATGAGGAATATTGCTTCATGGAGGGTTGGAAGCGAGGCAATTGCATAAAAAATCACCAAAGTCGAGTGTGGGATAGCCTCCAAAAGCCCAAGGAAGGGGAGGCAATTCGGAAAGGCAGAGGCAAAAAAGGTCTCGAGAGAGGATGGAAGACAACTTAAATTTTAAAGACCCGTGTTTATACCCGCCAAAGGTATGGGAAAATTTGTGCCAATTGGAGATGAGGATACTTAAAACCCACTTAAAAATAAAATCGCCGCCCGAATCGGAGGGCGAAGAAGTATTGTGAGTACATGAGGATCGTGGCGCGGCAATTTGACGAATGTCGGTTGAAAAATTAATTCGTAGGGGCAAGCGGGGAGTTTGTGAAGAGAGACCGGGGAAGCCCTCGCCAGAAGAGAAAGGACGCCTCACTCGACGTAATGTCCATATTAATAAGATCAGCGATGATACCGTTTAGTATAATAGGAAGGGTAGGCAGCTGACTAGCGGAGGCATAGTTAGGCGGGGCCTCCAGATGCTGAAGAGTATAGAGGAGGTCCGTGTATGCTTAGCTCTATTCTGACTATAGACGGAGAAGTAGATTCACGTACCAGGAGCGGTGTTTAAAAGTAATGACGAATCACTTGGTTATTAGTCCTGTTATTTAGCTTTGTGGTTTGATGTTGGTGGATACGAGAGTCGGGACATCCACCATTCTGAGGTTATGATCGACTAGGACTTCACCCATGAGCATTTGAAACCGGTATCAGACGTCAGTGTACCCAGGCTGAATAGCTGAAATTTGGATTTTACAATTGCGACACCCGAGCGACAACGGTAATGGCTATTTTAGGTCGTAGATATTGGGACCATAACTGTGAATGGTGGGAGGCGCGCAATCTCTGAGGCGGTGATGCCACCAACAAAATGAATTTTCCTACCAGGCGGAGGTGGGAGAATCTCAGAGCGAGGAAAGGCGAGGGTGTGCTATTGGCTTTTCGATGCCCAGGGGTGTGCCTGCTGCGTACCCGCAGGTGAAAGAACTAAGGGCTGCGCTTTCGATTTTGAGGTTGAAGTTATTGAAATGGCCCAGAAAAAGCGTGGCGTGAGGTGAGATTCGGTTTCGGGATGAAGCGAGAAGTCAGACTTTCGAGAATAGGCACGAAATTCCTCGTACCCCAGGGGCTGATACAACTATTGTGCAAAAAATACGAGGAGATGCTTGCGTAGGGGTCGAGGATGTAGGGTGAACAGACTCTCTTTAAAATGGTTTACACGTCAGAAACCTCTTTGGAAACTATCAAACAAAAAAAAGAAAACGATTGGAAGAAACATGGATATATATGTAGATGGCATGCTTGTAAAAGTCGAAGGAGGCGAGGGGACCGTTTGGAAAATTTAAAAGAAACTTTGGAAGTGAAATTATCCTCGCCTCACGGATAAATCGAAAAATGTTCTTTTAGGGTCAACACGGAAAGTTCACTTGGTTTTCGTGATAAGTCGACGAAATTGAGCTGACCAGAGCAAAATTTAGGCCGTCTGGGAACAAAACCTATTTCTTACAAAAGAGTTGAAATATGGTTGTCTAGTGAAAGCGGTCATCTCGAACTTTGATAGAATAAAATATTTTAAAATAGAACTGAATGAACTTTTCTCAGGGATGCTTAAGTATGTGAAAAGAGCACTTGAGTTAAGGGTACCCCTGGATCCCAAATTTACTGAGACCGGAGAGTGAAATTTACAATTATACTCGCCATTTCAGGAAGGCGGTGAGCGGTGTCTAGTTAAGGAAGAAGAGAGAGGGCGTTAAGTTACTATGTGAGTCGGCATTTCTCCATGGAGGCGGAAGGTCGTACCCTTAGTGAAAATTTTATGTTAAGCTATTATCATCACCTTGAGAAAACTGGCGTACTTTGAAGCATATCATTAAATGGCTGATTCTTAATTCAGGATCATCTAATCCTGGATTGGCAGGCGGTTGAATACTTAGGCTATTAGTTGAGTGAGTTTGAGTCGGCTATTCCCCCACGAACTAGTATAAAGAGGCAGGCTACAGCCGATTTACCGTTGTTGAATGTCTGCTCGGGTCTAGGAGGAAATCGAGGAGCTCTCGAGGGAGGGGTGGGAAGTCACCGGATGGAAATTACGTAGATGGATTGAGCAATGAAAAGGGATCAGGCGAGAATTCCTTACCAAGGACCCAAAAGCAAGTGTTTGAATACGCCGCCGGTTACCTTTAAAGCAGTAGCAATGAAGCAGAATATGAGGCCATGGTCGCGGGACTCAGGATAATAGCCTTCGAAGATTCGATGTTGTTAGTTCGAGGAGTGCAAATTAGTAAGTAGACAAAATTCATGGGGATTAGGCAGAGAACTCACAAAATGTCGTACTAAGGCGTTGGCATGACAAAAGGGTTCGAGTACGTCTGCTCGGAGGCAACGTTCCCCGAACCTGTGAGATGAGCATCGAACCGTACCGGGGTTAGCGACCATTGCCTTGAGGACACCTCCGGTGTTCATGTTAAGGTTAGAGATCGTCCCGTCCACGTAGATTCTGATAAATACGTCTTTAGAAGAATTAAAGTCTGAATGGAGACTCCCGTCTTGAGAAGTTACAGTTTAGAAGATCTGAATGAATTGCGTAATGATACTTTCGGTCGCTCCTTTTTTGTGTCTAGGAGGCCCGTTATAGATCGGACCTTCTGAGGTACACGGACTGCGTGCATTGGGCACCCGTATAGGCGGGCGTTTCTTGGCCTTAAAATTACAGGCGGGGATACGTGACCCGCGTCGTAAAAGATAAGATGGGTAATAGCAAGAGGTGCAGTGTATGTCAAAAATGTAGCCGATACCTCACACACATCCGTGGCGAGATGTCCCCGTTGTATGTCGATCCAGTTTATCCATGTGGAGCATAGACCTCGTAAGGTCAGTTTCTCGAACCACCGGTCCAGTACAAAGATGTTGTGCTTGCGTTGAATTATTCGATAAATGGGTCAGGCGCCCTGCCGGAAGCGACTAGGAATGACGGTTGCCCATGTATGTTATTGTCTAATGGGCCAGGTGGAAGCAATGAACCGAACCATATTTATTGGAGTTAATAAAAATCTCTCTCCTCAGCGGGGTGCCCGATGGTACAAAAGAGGGAATTGGAAAGACGGGGTTACATATGGTCCTATCAAGCGACACCGTCGAACTCGGCAGTGAAACCCCCTTAAACAGTCATGGGTAGAATTAGATGTACCCGTTGAGGTTTACTGCGTAATATTAGGCGGTCGGCTATAAGGAAGACAAAATAGCGCCTTAGAGAAAATCTTGGTCGAATTCGATGAATTAAAGAATCGAGCAGTCGGATCACGGGAACGCCATGGCGATAATACCGATTTTGTCGAAGGGGTCAGAAGCGAGGCAATTTATGAGGTGAACTGGTGTTAAGGTGTTGACCAGTCATCCCAAGAATCGTAATAAACTCGATCTAAGTGGGAATGCTTACGAATTAAAGGGAGTCATGGGACTGGAACATGAGGTCGAACTCTACGGAGGCCCGTCGACCCGCAGCGTGGCATGGGATTTTTCGAGAAGTATTTTTTCTAAAAAGTACTATCTTCCTCTTCTTTTGTAATAGCTAAAGGGCGAGCCCCGTCATCTGAACAGATATCAACTTATGATCGATAAATGGAAAATTTCATGTTTCATAGTAATTAAATAGTTCTAACCATTTCCCCTCGCATGAGACGAGGAAGATCTTAAAAAATGACGATGTCATTCAGATTAATTAAATAGTTCTAACTATTTTCCCTCGCACGAGACGAGGAAGATCTTAAAAAATGACGTGCCGTTGATTAATTAAATAGTCTAACTATTTCCTCTCATATGAGGAGGAAGATCTTTAAAATGACCGTGTCATTCGGATTAATTAAAATAGTTCGACTATTTCCCCCAGCGAGCCGAGGAAGTAGTTACAAGTGACAGTCATTTTAAACTAAGCTTCGGGCATTAGGCTAGAGCGTCTTTAGTCATTATCCATGATGTAACCAAGGGATCCCATAAGTGGGGTTTTTTCGGAAAAATCGGAGAAGTAGTTCAAAATCATACATTCGACTAATCATTGAAATTTTCTGGAGGTAATGAATAAACTAATGACACTACTATTGCGAGGACTTACTAAATAATTTAGTAAACTTCATCACAAAGCAGGGGGCAATAGGGTTAACTGGTACCAGGACCGGATAATAATTAAAAGAAATTACGATGATAAGATTGATAAAGAAAAGAGATTGTGAAATTTTAGTTGGAAGTGAGGATAAGTGCGTTCCGTTACTAAGCAAAGTTACCACAGTAATGGCACAAGCTGGTCGGACTGATGCAGTAATCATTAACAGTATTACCCAAAATTCGGGTCACATACAAATACTACAAAGAATCTGAACTATTACGCATCTTCGCGTCCACCGCCACCGAGCATCAGTATCTACTCATCGGCCTTGGCGTCCCTGTCGTCGTTTTTGGGGATATCGTCCAAAAAACTCCACTACATGTCATCCCCGACCCGAAACATATTCTTGGAAGTGAGATGATATACCGGAAAGTCGAAAACACTTTTGACAAAATCACTAAGAAAATTACCGGTGTTCCACTGGCTTGACTCGGCGTCTTTCCGACTTACTCCCGCCCAAAGATGTAAGCGGCCGAGGTAGCGGGAATTCTGCGAAAGGCGGTGTTGAGGATTTTCATACCAACCAATGGCAACCGTCGATGGGATCGGTCTCCGATATGAATCGTCTTACCGAAAATCGGTTGCCACTGCAGAATTATCCTTAAGGATGTCCATTTCGAGACTTAAGCTTCCCACTTGAAGCGGCGTTGTCAGAATAAACCTCGGCATGAAGGAGAATAAATCACACATTCCACAATATGGCTTTTCCTTCTCGGCGAGGCGGAGTCTCTCTACTGTACAATCCTCGCATGAATTTCTGCCCATAGAAAACTTTCTCACTCTTCCAAACTCCTTATTGATCCTCGTAGATTATTACTTGAAGAGGCAATCGCTTAGGCGACTGCTGAAAGGAGAAAAAATGATCGATGCTTGACCAAATAAATAAAAGAAAGGTGTATAGAAATGAAGAAATCTTTTCCCCGATTGATAATGGAAGCCAGCGGTGGTGGCGAGTGGGAGATTGAACCTTCTTCGCTCAAGCACAGTGCTTAGCGTCGGTTCTTGACATATCGCGACTAAAAGAGTGGACTGGCCGAGAGATAGAATCGGCGGTCGCTCGACCACAAAGAATACGTAGGAGTGTGAAATATCGATTAATCCATTCTTGTACACTCCCTCGAATGGAATTAACAAAACCCACAGAGGATCGGGTGAGCGATGAGGGGAATTAACTGCTGATGAGGTTTCCCGAGTACCGTATGCGTTGAGCAGGCGGGAATCGAGAGGCTCTTTTGAGAGCCTGCGCGTCGAGAACTCGAGTACCGGAGGCTTCGGGAGCCTTGAATGGAAATCGCTCCTGCTGGCTGCGCCGCTTTGGCGATAAGGGGGCCCGATAGGGGGGCCTCAGGCCCGTGACTTGTTGCGTCAAAGGAGGCCCACGTCTTATCATTTTTGTAGTTTCTTGGCAGGGGATAAAGGCGTGCAAAACTTGGAAGGGAAGCGATTTATCTGGCCAAATGGAAATATTGTTAGCATGAATAAAAGCTATATATATATATATATATATATATATATATATATATATATATATATATATATATATATATATATATATATATATATATATATATATGCTTACGAAAGAGCAGTTATGATCGAACCTGGGTCGTATCGGGGAAATGGTTGGGTCCTTTACCTGAGCACCTTTAATGACCATATCGAGGTGCAGAAAGTCTTTAAAGGGAAGAGGTTTGGGAGAGAGTCGTCGACCCTGACAGGCATTCGTCGTTGAGGCGTCGTCGGACTTCGAGGTGGTGTAGTTCATCTGGCGGGTGGGAGCGTAGTCTAGGAAAATGCGTCACCATGAGAACCTATGCCGCCTGGGTAGATGCCGCCGTCGGCTTCTCGGAACAGACCATATTCTTAAATCCCGATTAGCACATGTATGAAAGTAGAGACGGGGACCGCTTTATGGATAGCGTTGAAAATCTCCGAAGAGATTCTGTGGGCACCATACGGCAGAGCAAGCATGGCTTGGTATATTTGTTACCCAGGCAGAAGGAACCCGGTGTAGGGAGCACGGTAGAAAGTAGAAGGGAGTTGACGAAGGCGACTACTGTTGACAGCAGCCCGTGGTTAAAACTCCCGAGAATACGGGTATATCCTTAACTTCCAAAGGCATTCGAGTCTGCCTTGAGGGGAACTTCGCATTTACCTTGGATGAATGGAGTAGTGGTCACGGAGATGGAGAAGATGACTCTTATGACACGATCTTTATTGTTACCTTCTGAAACCCTGAAGTGCGAGAATCCACCGCCCGTGGATCGTTAGCAGTGACTTCACCGATACCGGCTCCCGCGAGTAACTTGGGATATCTTCGACCTTTTGGGCTTTCTATCCGGCCTAAGCCCTTGGTACACTCCGTTTGAGCAGAGGATTTTTAACTCTTGTGACTGGGTTGGTTCCGTCGAGCGTTGGCGGCAAAAACCTGCACTAACCGTACTCCCCAGGGGTTCCCACCAGTATGCTGTTTGGAAGTCGAACCTGCAGCATTATCCTACGTAAATCGGGGAATCGGGAAATGAAGATGCGTCTAGGCAGAATAATATACGAGGATTAGAGGTGCTTGGAAGAGGATCGAACCACAAAAGATGCGACCAGTGAGGAAGCCATAAGTCTATGATACGTACCTCGTGAAGTTCTACTCTGATGCACATGGGTAGGGGCGATTTCTTGAGAATCTTGCCATTTAGGAGATAGTTAAGGTAAGAGAATACGAGAGGAAGTAGGGTTGATTTTAACATACTAAGAGAGAGAAGAGAGTGGTGAAAAGGGCAGAAATGAGAAGGTTTGGAGAAAATGAAAATTTAAGCGAGAAGAAAGAAGAATACCTTTTATGGGAGAAGAGAGAGGGAGATACGGTTTGTCTTGGGAATTTGGAGGCAAAAGTGATGGGATTAGGTGTTTAATGAACCTATTTAATACCAAATATTCCTGCACCATTTCAAAAAATGGCGTATGATTATTGAGAATCATTAAGGAAATTGATATAAATAAGAGTTCCTATTGGGACTGATATCGAGCTGATAGGAAAAGAGGACATTAAAAAGAGCCTTTTTGTCCCCTTTTGAGGATATTTCTCAGAGTCAAGGGAATAACACGTGTCACCGTCTCGCTTGAGAAAAAGACCTTTGATGTTTCTATAAATACCCGCCGTTTATTCCTTTGAAGGTAATATTTTTTTATACGATTATTCTCTTATAAGTTCTAACTTTCATCGGTTGCGATCGACTTGATCGTGCTTTGGAGTACCGGGCTTGGCGTCGAGACACCGGCGTCGTGGAATCAAGTTATTCAATAAACCGAGAGTCGATTACCGGGGCGAGTGCATTGGGAGGGGGCGACAGGCCATAGATCCGCGCGATCCGTCCAAAAGAAGCTGTCGAGGCCTGGCGTAGATTTCGATGGGCGGTACGACATCGGAGACCTAGCCCAAGCAGTAGAACTAAGGGGATATAGATGCTTGAGAGATAGAGGTGACCTCGCGAGCGAATAGGGCCTCGCCCGAAATCAACCAACGAGACGGCGTTTGATATGTAATGTTTGTGAACAAAGCGAGGAATATGATCTTTGAGGTTGCGATGATCAAGATTAAAACTCACTCTCTTTCATCAATATGGATCTCCATGGATGGGACATCGATTAAGGCATAGTATGTGCCATACCTTATCTAGAATTAGGCATGTTGACTCGTTTGAGTTCGATAAGCTTGTCAAAAATATTATACCTAACTAGGAAATATGTGTATGTTGGCATGGATGCTACATTGGTTGGGTGTTAAATCGGCGTCACAATGAGCCTATGGAGGCGCAGCCGAGTGAGGTGTCTGCCAGAGATTTGTTGGAGGTGAATCTAAGGGCCCAGAGCCAGGTGTGCGTCGACAACAGCCATCACCCCTAGTTAGGTTCAGGCAATGACTCACCGTGCTGCGTTAAATTACAAGCATTATAACAGTGGGCTTGGGCCTCTTATGACACGTCTGCACTTCTCGGTGTCATTTAAATGAAGACAAATATAGTGATAAAACACATAGTGGTAAAACTTCTTTTGTTAAGTGCAGCTTTATTAAATGCGTGTTGTACTTTAATTACATTTATTATGTTTCCATAAAAGTTATGTCAGGCGTTAACTACACTTTAGCTTAAATCGAGGAATCACCGAGCATGGCGCGTTTAGGTGATAGGTAAATGTTTATGCATTATTGAACCTTTTGGTTGATTCTTTCATTGTGGTTTTCATGGGGCCCAGCGCGTCGTCGGTTGAGACAGCGTGATCTACGACTACTAGGCAGCAGCTACTCGTTCCTTTACTTATTAATTATGTCTATCGCCCCGAGGACCAAATCGATGTATGTATTTTGGTGTAGGGAAACACGTCAACTTTTGAGCGATGCGTGTCGACTCTGCAACGTCCGTATTTAATCCTACGTCCGTATTTAATCTACGTTCTTAAGAAGACCACCATTGCATGCTGTGTGTTGATACAACCGCTCATCTTGAGTGAAAGAGGTTTCCATGAGATCTCGTACTCTTGCCACTGTTGAATGCATTAAAACAATGTTATAGACACGATTTATTATCTACATGATTCTTAACGCCTTGATGGTGTGAGTTCAATATATTTATAATGATTGATATACACTGACTTGTATAATAAGTTATTCATACACTGACTTGTACAATAAGTTATTCATACACTTGACTTGAGGAAACTTCGAAATAATACGCTTTATACCTGACTCACTTTCGATACTCACGCCATGAAATTTGAAGTCGCTTTAGGCAGGCAAGAATGAAGCTTGTCATAAAACTTGGAAGCGAACATGGGATAATGGTTTGGTGAGAATATCCGCTAACTGATCTTTAGTAGAAATAAATTGAACCGTAATCTCCTTCGTGCGACTTTTTCATGAAACAATGAAGCCGATTTCGATATGTTTAGTGCGGCATGGAAAGAAAACCGTATTAGCGGAAAGGAATGTGGCACCCAAATTATCACACCATAATGTGGAGGTTTAGGGGACGAAACATGAAGGTCCTGACGAGAGTACATCGGCCAAGTTAGCTTCCAGTTGCACAATTTGCCAATCTTTTGTGTACTCGGGAATTTCGATGAAGGGAAGCGAGCGGCAGGTCTTTTGTTTCTTAGATTGCCAAGAAACCAAGTTAGAATAAAATAGATTAAATAACCACCCGGTGGATCGTCGATCGCTCGAGGAACTTGACCCAATGCATGATCCTTAAGGCTTGAAGAGAGGAAATCCGTGAATGGAGACAGGACTGAACTGAGATCAAGTGTAGACTTGACATACCCGAAGAAATCATTTCACCGGCAGAATATGCCGCTTTGAGGATGTATGTCTTGCGACATCACAGTGTTCACATTGAAAGAGATCCGGATGAGTGAAAGAGAGAATCTTGGAAGGCCCAGGCGGTTGTGGCTTCGGATGGATTAGGGCTGGTCGAGGAGATTGTAAGCGGACGGTGTGGTATATAAGGGGCGTAGAGGAAGGCTTGCGTGAGAGCATGTTTCCACTTGCTTAGAATATCAGTATATATATTAGTGAAAACAAGCTGCCGTCAGTCGGCGTAATAGCACCGATACCCAAGGAAAAAATTGGGGTCCTTGGTCGGCAATGGCGAGCGAGGCGGCAATAAAACGAAGCGACTTTGGAGCGATTACCCGTAGCAATATATCGTCGTAAACCGGCATAATCAGCGAATACACGAGAAAGTGCAAGCAGCGAGGAATCCGACTGGATTGCGAGAATCCATAAGTGAGTAAGAAATCACAATAGCGAAAACTGACGAGAACTGTTTAAGGGCCATAGAGACGTATAGAAGCATACGTAGTGAGGAAAATGTATATCGGCAAACGAGGACCGTCGTGTACAGTTTAGGTTAGTGATCCGTATGAAAGCATTTTAAATATCCTTGCGAATAGACCGGCCATTGAAGCGCATCTAAAGATAAAAATACTCCGAATAGTAGTAGTTTTAATAACAAGACTAAAAGTTTAGAATCGAGACACTTAAACGATGGTTACACTTTAGCGTGACTAACACTGGCAGCCTTATTTATGTTACCATCGAGTCTCTTTTTAACCGATATACCAATGACAAACCAACTTGACATTCATTGATGGATTTTTAGGAGACGAGCTCCGGAGTTTGAGTGCGATACCGTGGCATTGATTTAAATCACCAGCATTCTTGTAGCGCCCTTGAAGGACATTTGTTGAAAAACTGCAAAAAATTCAATAGGGTTGGATTCGACATGTCTGACATTATTGAGCGTGAGGTGCGAGGACATGCGTTTACAGGAAGGTTTGGGTGGGGGCTAGAGTCATTGGATGAAAGAGGCGTGGCGAGGAGAGAAGACGAGATGTCGGGAATTTGAATAGGAGAGGAGTAGGTGGTGGCCGATTAGTGGTGGCCAGCGGGGTTGGCTGTCGGGGGTAGAGGAGAGGAAGTGGTGGCGGGCGGTGGGGAGTAAGGTGAGGCAGTGCAGCCCAATTGCTTGAGGAGATGGGGAAGAATCGAGCCATGGGACACGGGGGTGGGAGTTCAGTCCTTGACAAAAATACTCGAACTAATGCAAGCGGGATGCCGTGCAGGGGGGAAGGGAGGGGGGTGGAGTATGCTTGGGAAAATTATTTTCAAAAAATTTAACAAACTTAGCAATGTATAAGCGATGATTATCAAGAGATAAACACCGATATCCATTATGCAAGAACTATAGCCTAGAAAATGCATGGAATTGAGCAGGCGAAAACTTGTGTCGATTATATGGTAAATAAGGATGCTTCTTGACGAAACTGCTTAAAGCCACGATTAATGCAGCGCTGTATGATAACTCGAGCGAGGGGGATATATGTTGGTTACTTGAGGTGGGGGAGGCGATTAATAATATATACCGAAGTGTCGAGCGTATTGCGATAAGTTAAATTAAGATTACCATGAGCTAAGCGTTATAAGACCCGTATCAACTTGATATGGCGATGGCGGCCTTCGACTCGACCCTTGCGTGAGTGTGAGGACCGCGATACTCGGTAAGAATGCGTATACGCGAAAGAAGTTGTGACACGACGAAATTCCCCATGATCCGTTTGAATACTTAATTATTTTAGAATTAAATTGACACTCAATAACCAAAACTTGAAATTCCTCGCATTAATAGCATCCAATTTATTAGCCAATGGCTAAATCCATATATATCGTGAATAATCATCTACAAAAATAATAAAGTATCGATTACCTAAATTATGGATACATTGGGGCTGGACCCCAAGTGAGGAAAACAAAAGCTCGAGAAGGGCGAGAACTTCTTTATTATTTAAATGGAGAGGAAATTTTGTTAGTTTGCCCGTAGGACGGAGACGTACATGACTCGGCAGTTAAAACTGACGATAGAATTTTTATTTAAAGTAGGACTCGGCAAATTCAAAATACGATCGTAAGGTATGGCTTTAGCACTTATGGTGCCATGCGAACTAGAGAACAGAGGACATCGCGTGAGGAGCTAAAACTGCGGGAGGCGTAGGCAGAGAATAAGTTCCGCTGGTGCCCAGTCCGTAAGTAGCGGTAAATCTGGATTACACGATCTTAACAGCAAAATAAGAGGGATGAAACTCAAAATATGCCGTTCTTGACCCAAAGAAATTTTGAGCAGGATAATAAGAGTTCGGGAGCATTAGGGCATGAAAGTATTATGTAAAAATAGTGGGCGCGAAGGAGGAGAAGATAAGCAACGGTACACGTATTATGAATATTTAAATCTTGTTGCTACTGGGCACGATCGGGACCATGATAAGGTTCAGGATCTTTGAAGAGAGGCAATATCAGGTGTAATGTAGTGCGAGGCACTTAGTGTCGGGGATCCAGTCTTTGACGATGGTTTCGACTAAGGAAAGTCGCGGGTGGTGAGTCGTGAGGGGTGATCGAAGCTGACATAGGATGGAAGATGTTAAGAGGCGGTAGGAGATGCGTAGAAAGGCGAGGGAAGCGGCGGCGTTGCGTCTCGGGCCTTTCATTAGATGCATGGTGGACTCGCATATGAAACATCGTCTAGGCCAGAATTTGAGGAGGAAGGAGACGAGCGCCCGGCCCGGAAGAATGAACGCGGCGTGTGCGACCAGCGAGGATCGGCCTGCGCCGTGGCGATGAGAAAGACACGAGTAGCGTATTGAGCGATCGATTGGAGTGGGTAAAGACCACGGTTGGGGCGAATAATAAGTGTACGGGTTCACAAATTCATGAGTGCCAAGATAATTTTGTAGTTCCTCAGCTTGACACTTCGCCGAACCTTGAGAATAAACCATAGATTTTAAATCCTTAAACTTCGTCTTCGATCCACGAAGTATATAAATGAAGCGTTTCATGAGGCGGTTCTTTGATATTCTTGAGAATCATATATAGATTTGGCAGATTGAGGTACTCGATGATAGTCATATTATTGTGTGAGACGATTAATTTATCTTGAAGTGCTGAGATGTAATTTGAGAGAAGAGGGATTAGCGAGGAAGCGACATACTTGACCTCCCGAATAGCACGAGATGATTGTTTTCCAACGGAAAGAGGCAAAGTCTCATCGGACATAGAATAAATCGAGAGGCTTCATGATGAGTTTTCGTAACCCTGTATATGCCGGATTGAGAGTGAAAAATAACCGGGAAGCATCTGAGAATGAGGCAGGGGGACATGGAATAGAACCCGTCACATAGCCCAGAGATCGTGGCATGAGGAAGGGCTAGTTGGGTATACTTGATGAAAGGTGATTGAGTATTAGTCAATTTAGTTGAGATATAGTGGTGGCGTAGTTGAGTTGGGTGAAAGGTGGTGGTGGTGGAGGGTGAGGGAGATTGCAGGGATGAAGGAGGGAGTAGCGAGTGAAGTTGATATGGGGGCAGTGGCATAGATGAATTGATCGGCAGTGATGGTATAATACTGTAAGGAAAACGTTGAAGGGATGTGGGGATAGTAGGAGGTGGCATATGGAGAATAGGTAAAGTAGTAGTCCTAGGCACTGGTGGTGAGGAGGGAATAACCATCGGTGGGAAGCGGGTAGAAATAGTAGGGGTTGGCGATGGGTAAATCGGTGGAGTAGGGCAGATGCGATACCATATTGAATCGTAAAACAATGTTATAGACCTGATTTATTATCTGTGATTCTCAGCGCCTTGATAGTGTAGGTTCGATATATTTATAATTGATATCTATTTACTTTGTATAATAAGTTATTCATACAGCGGTTATCTGATAAGTTCAAATACTTGACTTGAGAAACTTAGAAAATAATACACCCCATACGACTACTTCCGATACCGCTTTGATGCTTTCCTTGAATTAGATGTTGCATGGCGTGATTTGAGGAGAGATATGTGTATAGATGACCACTTGAACTATTTTTTGAGTGATAGAAATATAATATTCTCTCTGCTATGATACCGTATCGCGTGACATAATGTATGTGACGGAATCGAATTTATGCGACACGCGATCTCGTTGACAAAATCAGTTGACCCAGCCAGTTTAGCGACCTCGTTGTTTTGCTCTCCCGTAGGCTCGGATCTGACTCAAAACTGGCTAAATGCAGTTTTATAATTTCTTTTGTAATGTTTTTCATTTTACAATACAAGATAAATATTCCCTCCACTTAAAACATAACTATTTTTATAATGATGCATCATTATCACTACTACAAAAAAGCACTTAGATGACACTTCAAAAAGCACAAAGAGTGCACAAAAAAATACCCTTATAATAGGCGCCCTCTTTAACTTAGAGGCTGGCCTTGGCATCTCAAAGCTAGCAGAGTGCCTACAAGTTAACCAACAGAGGAAGCACCCTCTAAGTTAAAAGCGCCCTCCCAGTAAAAAAAAAATTAAAATTATTTTTACGTTTATTAATGCATATTTTTATAGAAAATAAAACTAAATAACTTAAATTCATATCAAATAATATATTTATTATTCATGTATATTATTCTCTTACAATTACAAATTACAAAACAAAATAAAAAGAATTACAACACTCTAAATTTATTGCAAAATAATAAATTTTCACATTAAAAATCTTAAAATCTTATAAAAATAAAATTAGATTTAATGCTTACATCTCAGTAAATGCGTTGTCTTCATAACCGTCTGAAAGGAGAAATAACACAGAATTTGAATACTATCGATATTTACATCAAAGATTAAAAAATCATAAATGCTTTCTTGTTACCTTAGAGATAATTCAACCTCGAGCGAATCACCGATCGAACAAGTACACTTATCAAAACTAAAATCTACTTATAATGAGATTAAAATAACTTTAAAAATAGTGAAACTTAATAGTATATGATGACATACTGAAACTCAGAACATACTCAAATCTGTCAGTACCCCGATACTAAATAGAGCTTAAATCGGCTTACTTTCTTTCGATAATTTCGTTATGCGAATCGATTTTTACACGAGATTCTGATTTTATGTATTACAAATATAATTAACTTAATATAAAAACATGCAACAAAGTACTAGTATATTTATTACTAGTACATAATATGCTAAAAGGAGGTAAGCATTTTATGAAAGTACTCTCGCTATGACCCATTTACCTTTATCGATTAATTACCGACAACAACTTTAATATAAAAGATTTATGGCGCGAAGCAATAGTGAACTAAATAAAGTCAAAGTTGGAGCGGTAACAACTACTCGAATACAAATCCTGAGCAAACGATATATGAGTGCATTATGAACTATATAGATTTAAAAAGGCAATGAATGCTCACTTGATTTGCGACACTATATGGATTTAAAATCCAAAAATACATGCAAAAATCCAAAAATTTCAAATAAAAACAAAATAAGTAAAATTCTCCGGTCTTCATATCCATGATTACTTCACTTTTTCGGACCAATCAAATATGCAAAAAACGATTACAATCTTTAAACTAGAGAACAATACCAATTTCTAAGTTAAGACCTGAGAGTCATATAATAAAATACTTACCTTTGAAGTCATAAGACAATAAAATGTCGGTAGCTATGATATCACGGATAAAACCTTTTTGATAAAACTAAGTTTATTATGGTTTGTAAATAACATCCAAAAATTAATCCTTATGAAATCGTATATTTCGACAAAAGCAACTGTATATTATTCAACCTAAAATCTCAACAAAACAAACAAATCATAAATTATCAACACATACTACAACTTGAAACTATGCAATTTCTAAAATTATTATTTAAAATTCATATACTACTAATTGAAAGTTGAAGCTATGCTGGAACTGACTACGCTTTAATCGATTTATTTATTAAGCAAAATAAAATGATAATTAAACCTTAATATATATACTACTTGAAACTTCTGGCACATTTCACTAAAAATTAAATAAATAAAGAAATAAAAGTATAAGATAAATAAAAAGATAAAAACAATTATCAAAAATGAGGAAATGTACATAAATAAAAATAAAATATATCTGAATAAATTCAAAATATATATATAAACATAAATTAATTCTTAGGGTGGTGGTGGTTTCGGTGGTGGGGTGGAGTGGGAGGTGGTTTGGGGTGGGGCCGTAGGATTTTTTTTTGAGGGGAGGCGAGGAGGGAGGATGGAGAAAAGGGAGGCGGGGCGGAGGAGGGAGGAGAAAAGAGGGAGGGGGGAGGTCTTGGTTAAATGCTTTATGTTAGTTTTAATTTATTTTTTAATTAATTTTTCTTGGGGGCGACTTGAGATTCAAAACTTAGAGTGCGCTTGGAAACTAGAGGCGTTCGATGCCGGCCGCAAAGACAGCAGAAGGATGTTTTTTTCTTAAGTCTTTCTCCCAAGTAAGTGTTAACACAAGTCTTTTTTTGTCTTAGTATATCGTTATAATACATTATGATACATGATCATGTATAATATATGATAGTGAATTATTGTGGACTATAGTAAAATATAACGTATTACAATGTTCTATATGAGAGATTGAGAATAAGAATGTACTTGATTAGCAACAATCACTAAAAAATTACTTAATATACCTTCAGTGAATTAGAGAAATGTATTTTTTTGTAAATGTAAAATAAATGTTATTTAACTGAAGTGAATGAAGCAGTCTCCTCTCAGTTTGTTATTCTTATTCGATCATTTTTCATAATGGCTTGTGGTGCAATTCATAATATAACTCACTCTACTACTTCCGTTCATTTCCTCGGCCAAAATAAAGATTTCGTGAAATAGATTTAAAATTGATAGGTAATCTGATCCCGCATTATTTTTTATCCAAAAAAATAAAATTATATAAATATACCCCCTCTTTCCCGATAGAACCCCCAACCCTATCCATAGGTATCTTTCCTGCAACTCCACCCAAAGGGCAATGAGCCAAAATATACAACTGTAAGAAGAATAGAAAATCAAAACCAGAGTTGAAGAACTACTAATCAATTTTATTGATTCCATTTTCCTGCATTCAAAATGGAGCAATAAACCTTCAAAATGAAAGTTGAATTCTAGAAAATCATAATTGATATTTCTTTACAAAAATATAAAAATTTAGGATCTATCATCCAAATTTATGTAAACACTAGTTGAAAATGCCCGAAGTCTTGTAAATGGGGCACACGGCCCAATGTTGCTAACGAGCTAGTACAGTGAAAAGTTTGACAAGTTGAAAAATAATAAATGGTCATACAACCTTGTCATGTGAATCGATAATACACACTTATAACCAAAAGTAGGGTTTATGGCATATGCTAATCTTTGTAAATAAGCAACTGATTTCGTTTTTAAACCTAAATTAATCTTTGTTTCTTGTAGATTTTTTACAAATCAAATTAATTAAGGGTAAGCCAAGAATGAACGTGTCATATTCTACTGCTTGTATAATGTATTTGAGAATTTTGTGAATTTTTAGTTTGTGTAACTAATATTCAGAGGGAATTAGTTAATTTGGAACATATTTTGATAGATAGACAAATATATTTTGGATGTGAAGTGTATTGGTGTCCATAAAATTATGGGTTAGTGATGTATGGCAGTCATTGCTTGATTTTCAGGATGACAAAATCTAGATT
The DNA here is from genome assembly GCA_019722365.1 of Lithospermum erythrorhizon. NCBI lineage: Eukaryota > Viridiplantae > Streptophyta > Magnoliopsida > Boraginales > Boraginaceae > Lithospermum > Lithospermum erythrorhizon. Next base: position 235,042 of record JADFUC010000841.1, read on the forward strand.
GGTTGTACTATTTGAAGAGTGGAGTATAGGCAAGTTGTTTTCTTTACTATAAGAGCAATTGTTTCTAACTGATACGATTACTTTCTAACTTTTTTTCCCCTATGAATCACATAAGCTATCCATATGAGTTTATAAATAGTTTCTTGTAGTAGTTATTGTTTATAGTACTATCCAAAACATACTAATATATAGTAAGTAAGTAATATGAGTTTCTCAACTCTGATTTCTGGGCATCGACACTATACTCGATTAACCTATGTTGCTAATTATTTGTAAAGAGCGAATGCGTTAACATATTCCTTTTGATGCTTCAAGTAGTAATCATTCATAATGACTTGATATGATATATTATTTGTTATCGGAACTTAGCTTGGAGTATTTCTAAAGATCTTATGTCTTTAATATTGGTTAAGATATTTAGGATGTTACACAGATGTGTTGTTTACAATTAGTATTAATCATGAGTTGTATTGTTAAGTGTAGAACTTCATCTAGAATATATATGACGATTTTCAACATGAAATGCAAAAGATATGATTGTTACTCCATGGAAGCAAGCGACAGTGTTTACAACTTGACATGTTAATTGTTATTATAGTTCATGTTAAATTTTAAAATATGATCTGTTGTAATGACAAAGGTATGAAACAAAGTAGACATGAGTTAACTCTTCCATTAATGTTCTTCTATGATTAAATTTTCTCCAGTAATATGTTACACAAAGTTTATATACACTAACTTTAAGATTGATTGACTTCTCCGAAAAATATTTCATCTGAACCGACATTAGTTGTATCATGTAAGGGGTTACTGCAATTGCAATCGCCTATTATGAATTCATCTATTAAATTATTGTTATCTGAAGTGAGGGCATGCACGTATATGTGATTATACTTTTTTGTTTCAACGTCTTCCCTCGTTTTTTGGGTTACTTGGTCGGGATGGGAGCGGTACTGTGGTTTTCTGCTATGGTGGGGAACAGTATAAGATGATCGTGCAGAAGAGGATATTTGGTATTGGGTGGGATCGCTCAATTGACCACTGGCATGAGGCTTCTCCTGACTACAACGTAGACCAGGTGATCTATGTCATTCTCTTTGAGAATGGAGTTGGTCTGAATTTACTCTGGGTTCTAGTTCTACTCTCAGACAGGCGCATTAATTCGTTGTAGTAAAGCGTGCAGAAGAGTTCGGATCGATTCTTTGGTGTGGATCTTTCTTGGAGATCTTTCGTTTTGGATATTGTGAGCTGCAAATCTTTCCTCTTGCCAAATAAAATATTGAGAAGAGGAGGAGAAGTAGTGCAAGCTCACGGTAATTCGTTATTTATTATTTTTGTACAATCAGTAGTATCTTGAGATTAAATCCGATAAGTTTAGAAGCTGTTTGATCACGATTAAAGAATCCAACGGTGGCCTTAGAGGCTCCAGGTTACGTGATTATAATTATGTATAAGTATGCATGGAAGCGTTTTGCTGAATTATGAGACTGTTTTGCATGTTTTATTTGTATTTAATGGTGTTTTAATTCTTATTAATGAATTATATTAATAAAATAATTAAATGAAATTAATTGTTAATTATTTTTGACATAATCAATCTAAAAAATTTTCAAATAATACTTTAGTTTTCAATTAATTTGTATATTAGTTTATTAATGAAAGCAGTAAGCGGCCGATTCGTCTTAAGTTGTATCGAAACAGAAAAAAGTCGGATGGCGGCACTACCGTATGGAAGCGCCGTCGACGTGGCGTCACCAAGAGTCGGAGAATCAATTTGGGTTGACTGGGTCAAGCGAGGTCAGCTAGATTGACCAGAACCCATTAACTTTGGGGTCAAACCGGCCAAACCCCAGCTCGGCCGGTTCGATCGATTAGGCCGGATTGACAGCGACACATGGTAGTGCCACGTGGATGATGACATCCATTCGCCTGCGTGGAAGCTCGCCTGCATTGAGTAGCGCGTCGGTGATGACATGGCGTGACATGTAAACCGACTTGGCATGACAGGGTAGCAGCGTTGCGCCACGCCCGGTAGCTTGGCGGCCGGCGTGGCGTGGCATAGCATATGGACCGAACGTGTATTCGGGACGTTCGAACTTTGTTATTTGGGCATTATGGGCCATACGTCCCCAGCCACGGTACATCGTGTTCTTATTGAGGCGCGTGTGAGTGGTCCATCTGATGCTTAATGGGTCAATTGAGTTTTGGTTTGATCACGAGCTTCGATTATTAATAATGGATTTAACTAGAATTGATTTATTGGACATCAATTGAATTGGATTAATTTAATTTCTCGTTGAAAATTATTTTAACCACATTGAAATTAGTTCTAATTAGATTAGATTGAATTTTAATTGTTTCTTGGAATCAATTAAAGCTAATTTGAATTTTAATTGTTTCTTAGGTCAAATTAAAGCCTAATGAACATGGAGTCGATTAGTTCTAATTTCGATTTGGTTTAATTATAAAATTTCAAATTATATTTAATTAAATTGAGACATATGATTATTAGATAATTAGAGTTTCAAATTATAACGTAATTTAGGAATTAATCATCATAAGTATATAATAGTATTTTTAGAAAATAATAGTAATTTTAATATAAGATATTAATGAACCTTAGAATTAGATTACTAGTGACTCTACACTTAGACATATTAAATAGTTTATTTTATTTGATGATTATTCTTGACATGCAATATGTGTGCATACTTTTTGCTTCATCCATGCTATGTATGTTGAATGTAATATTGATTATTTAGCATGCATGATATAATATGTTATATTTGATGGATTTTATGGAATTTATGATATATTATTTATTATGTAAATAATATGACCTATAACTATTTTCTTAAGGCATACTATTTTTGTATTTATAGAAATGTAAAACCACTTGGATAATTAGTTGTAATTAATTATAGATATTGATCCACCTAAGGGGATAGACAAATATGAAAATTGTTTATGAAAATAAATATAGTTTTGAACTAAGCTAATTTTTGAAAGATTTTCTACTAATAATTATATCACGATATCCAAAAATGTGTTATATTTTTCTTGTGATTCATGAGTTATATGTTTTTTGCTTGTTTGATTGATATGTTTGACATGATCTAGTCAATAAAATATAACAATCCGCGCCTAATAAATAAGCGATTAATGTATTGAGAAATATAAAGTCGGGATAGGGTCAATTATTGTGCATGGACACGCTAGTATAGCGAGCGTGTCCGCATGCAAAGTTCATCCGATGGAATAGTCTAAATTATTTGTTCGGAACCGGAACTTACACTATTCATTCTGAATTTACGTTCAATATATTTGGTCTGCTTTAAGGTGATTTTCAATGTACGACAGTACATTGACATAAGAGGATTCTATACGATCTAGAGTTGAACTTTTTAATATACAAGGATTATGATAGTCATAATTACGTGATTGTACACACTTGCATGGCCATCGAAATGTGATGCGTGTTGTTGTTCGTATGAGTTATGAGTCACTTTTTCAGTATAGTGCACTTTTCGTCGACTGAAAAGATATGGCCTGAGACTTTATTGAATTGTCAAAACGTTTGAGAGCGGTGCTCGTTTACAAGCACATTGAATATGTAATACTTGATAGGCCTGGGAATTCAAAGTTAGGATCTTTTGGAGAGAGACTTCGATGCACCGTGAGTATTTGATACATTTAAGTAAAGTGAAGTGCCTTATGTTGTCTACTATGGGTAATAATTTCAGTTAGAAATAATATAATATAGAGCTTTGATCGATTTATGCTCATTGGGGCTATAACTTCATGGGAAATGTTGAAAAGGAGTAAACTGAAGCACACCTTCGTCAACATGAAGGTTGGAGAAGAAAATGCATGTTTCGGAAATAATGAGATTGATTGAGTTACTTCGGTACTCTGGAATCTCAGTCTCTCCAGAATTGAGCTTAAATACCATCATGAGGACTTAGCCCTACAAGGTATCCAATTTTATTATTGGGTACGATGGATAAGAAACGAAGAAAGCTTTGGCTTTGATTTGTGAGATGATCTCGGTGGATGAGAAGAAGTTCCCTGAGCGTTCCACCCCTACGGTTTTGGTTACAAACTGCAAGGCAATGAACAAAGGGAAGCAGGAGCAGTTGAATGACAAGGATGGTCATCGTAACCACTTTAGTCGCCAGATCTACTAAGAGGACCTTTCCATCGGCAAGAGGCGTGGTTGATCACGGATCAGGTAGAGGTAATACAATCATGTTTATGACTTGTGATCACTTCACCCTTCAGTACATGATGCTTGTTGACATTCAGATGTAGTACTCACATTTTGAAGTAATGCTTGAGGACAATTAGAATGGAAGATTGCTGAGATGGAATTTGGACCTAAGTAGAGGAATGCGTTAAGCATCCGATCAGGAGGACCCAATTTTATCGTTTAGCTTAGATTAATGTTTTGAACATATTATCCAGTTATCTTCCTGCTTTGATCAGGAATGCTGCTTTTGTTTATGTCTTGAACGTAAATGATTTTTGTGCTTTAAAATTAATTCAAGTTAGTTGATTATTAATCTTTACATAAATTAGTAAACAATATTATATCTCTATTATGTTAGTTAGACCAACATAAATATCATAACATATATGCTCATAAGAATTCAAGTAAGATGACTTGAAATCTCATGTCCTAACGCAATATAAATTGTAAAAGTATAATCACATGAATGAAAGATCCTTATAGATGCGGTCTTTGGAGATCAAATACTTTTGAACCAACGCGATTAAATGTGAACAACACTTGAAATTCACAATTGGATAATCATCCATTAACTTAAATTAAATGTTTACAACTATATATTTGTTGAAGTCATAAATATAAGATTTATGAGAATAATAAATAGACCACTCTCATTTTACTACTGTATTTTTGAAATACAAGGACAGTTGAATAGTTTAATTGTTTGAAGTTAGCTTAAATAAATATTTAATAGTCTTTAAATTGTTAAAGAGATATATTGCTAGATGAACTAAAATTTATCTAATATAAGCTCAATTACATATTTTCTTGGCCGACTCACCATGGCTGAAAAGTATATATTCAACTAATCAGCATCAATAACATGACATAAAGATGTGATACATCAGAATAAATCTGAAAAGTATATGATGACTAATCAGCATAAATAACATCAAATAAAGATGTGATATCGAATCGTTCCATAATAGTCGAATTCAAGATCTTATAAAACTTTCACCCAAGTCAAATAGTTGACAAATTATAAGACTTGAACTTGAACTTGTTGTTTTCTGATGGTAATCTAATAAAAGGAGATCTTTTAAGGATATGACCATGAAACGACAATGCGATGATGATTTAGGATTTGTAGGATCGGAGATAATTTATCATTTTAAATACTGAGTTTGGATATTAACATAGGCCTCCAAGATAGCAGGTTATCAACGAATAATAACTATTACAGCTTCAAACAGTTAATCGAGATAAGAAAATGTCCATGTTTCTTTGTATTAAATTTGATAAACATAATTTATCCAAGTCAAAGATTCTTGTGGTGGAAAAGCTTCGTATTGATACTTAAATAGCTTTTAGATTATCCGGATGCCACAACCAAATTGACATATACATAAGTTAACGAGGAAACGTTTCAAAATAATTTGAATTCGTGAAATACGAACACTAATATTCCTTGTAGAGACAAAGAAGATTAGAGTGAAAGCTACTTAGCATATGCAAATTAGTATGTGAAAGACATACTAATAGCAGAGAATAACACAACCACATGAAATCGGGTTGTGTATGGAGTTATCTATAAAGAAATCAAGGATTATGAGAGACATGAGATCCAATTAGTTTATCTATATGAAATCAAAGGGAGTTGCTCGAACCTTTCTGAAATTCATAGAGATCCAATTAAATGAACTCAATAAGTTGAGTTATGCTTATACTGATAAAGCATTTACTTAGGGATCAAGATGAATACCTTAAAGAAAAAGAAGAATTTTCCAAGAGATACAACATTTCTCGTAATATAAAGTTGTATAAGAGGAAGAAGAATAAAATGAAAGGGATTACATTTATTCAGTTGCTTAAACTACCGAGGAGGCGATGCAAATCGATCTCGATTGGACTAAGTAATCTAATAGATGAATTGGTGGGCATCTTGTTAAAGTACTTGATCATAGCACAAAAATGACTGCATGACCACCGAGGGAAACTAAGTACAGTTACAACCTGGGAAGTTGTGAATAAGAAACAAGTCGGATTATAACTCTAATGAGTGATTTTAAAAGGTTCCTAGTTGATGTCTCTAGTAGCTTACTCAAGCTAGAGAATCAAGATCTCATTATTGATCCGAGTATGTACTCAGATAATGACACTTCATTCAATAGTTGAATAAAGGAGTACATATATACATAAAGTTGAGAACAAAGAACAACACTTGACTAGATACCCCAGCTAATCAACCATAGTGGTATAAGCATGATAAGAAGAAGTATCATACCTTTTATTAATGTTTAAGTGGTGCTAGATTTACTAAGAGCTGGTATTTCATTTAAAATGTCATAAACATCCCATTGTGTGACAATGTTTTGAATCGACTTCGAGATTCAGAGTCACGTCATTATTGGATAATGATGAGTATATATTAAATATGCACTTCGTTACTATAAGTAATGAGGAAATTTAGATTCCATTACGTATATGTTTTTCTGAAATTATTTGGATAAGTGATCAAAACAATAAAACATCTAGCAGCCAAAAATAATAAGATTGCCTTATCCACTAGTTAAGGTGTTGTGAGAATTGGAATTGAACACCAAGCGACTAAATATGTGTTTGATTGTGTTGATCATTTTCTTGGATCAAAGGGGAGTATGGATACTCTAATCAATCCACATGGAGTTTCTGACTTGTGGAACTATTTCAAGGCATGAATCTTGGACGCCAGCTTGATCATGAGAACTTGGAGATGGATTATACGTGGCCCAGAGATTCTCAAAAGTATAAATGGAAAACTGGGTACTATGAGATATTAGATCTCATGAAAATACCCGTTGAACAATTTGATTGTACAATCTATTTAATAATTCAAAATATATAAGTTCAATATATAATGGTGTTGGACAATTAATGTTTAAAGGATATTGACATAAAAGTTATGATGGATTACTGAGGTCCGCTCATGATATATATATATTAAAGCGATACATTAGAGGTTAATATTGTTTAATATATTCTTCTTGTCGATCAATGTTAAAAGATGTCAACACAAGCGATAAACCAAACTATGTAATAATCGTATTATAAACTTCCCGAGTCTAAAGTGAAATATGAAGGAAACATTTGGGACGAAAAATCGACTCCCGAGACATAGGGGAGGTCGGCTAGGCGCAGATGAGATGAGGATGGATGAGTTTTATTCTCCGTAAAATAAAATTCTCCTCCAAATATTATTTATATATGATATTTTTTATTTTTCATAATTACTTTGAGAGCTCATATTGATTTAATGAAATAAAAAGTTTGCGCCTACTTCACGTTCTCTCTCTCGGCCGAACCCCGCCCCGGAAGAGATTCTTCCATCTTTTTGTTCCTAGTTTGGCTTTAATTCGCTCTAATAAAACGTACGGAAGAGTTCGGATCAATTGTTGGTATGGATGTTCTTGGAGATACTTTCGTTTTAGGTATTGTGAGAACAAATTTTTTAAAACTCTTAAATAAAATATTTAAGCGAGCGGTACACTCTGGTAATTCATTATTTATTGTTTTTGTATAATCCAAGTAAATATCTTCGGAATTACATTATCAGAATAAATTTAGAAGCTGTTTAGATACGATGAAAGAGTCAACAGTCCATGTGTAAATTAAGGTCTCTCTCAATGTGTTAGGTGCATAAATCTTTTGTAAGTCGATGTAAGGAGTTACAACTTTTTTTTGGGTTTTATAATTGAAAATATTTAATTAGAAACCCCATAAATGAATGCATCGTTCTATGGGATGGTACAGGCGGTTTGGCTCCTGTCTATAAAATTTGATTGCTTTCAATGAGTGAAAGTTATCTTTCAGTTATTCTCTTCAAAATATTTACTTTCTGCTGATTGAGTAATCTTGTGTTAGATTGTCAATCATATTTGTTTTAAATAGTTTCTATAAGAAAATCACTTACCTTGCTTGCATTGCTTCTTATTTAAGTGATAGCTTATACATCATTAGAGATTAGATACAATATATTACAAATCATCATAAACATCATTTTTTGACAATAGAAAGAGCTTCAAGTTGAACCGCGACAAATAGTCACAGAATCATATCAAAAGAAATCTGGAGAATTGCACGTTTGAAGAAAAAATAGGCAATCAAAACTCTACATATTACCCCTAAAAATGAGAATTCTCCATACCATCTTCAGTTTAGGATTTCTCAATTCATCATTTATGTTAAAAATATAACTTCATTTTGATTAAATACTATACAAGTAAGGAAGTCTGCAAGTTGTAACCACAACTGAAGATTTGCAATGTCTTAAACACTAAAGCAATTATTAAACCAACATGGCTTTATAGTTGTTCCACAAAATAATGAAGAGAGTAAAGGAATAATGTAACTGGGCAAGTAGTTCGTATTTATAGATGCAATATCGAATCATACATGGTAAATAATGGTAACAGTGCATAGAGTTATTACTAAAACTAATATGGTAATAATATTGAAATTAATCTTAATATCTTGCGGAATTATCAGGATCATTTCTCAAATGCCCTCCCTCGAGTTGAAGCATGAGCATTCGAGGGAAATGTCCAACTTGAAAAGTAAGACACCCACCAAGTTTGATAAAAAAAAAAATCTTAAGATCTTTATTAAAACACAACCGTCGTTACTCTATCATCTTCTAGGTCTTCATAAAACTTCTTCATCGTTGCTGCATCGCTCCCTCAAACTCATGACAATTTGATAGAATTGTCATGTGTTTGCAACAATAAGAAAACATCGGCAGATATACATCGCCGGACCATCAACAAGTCGGAAATAAGTCGGCTGAACCAGAAAATCAAAACACCAAAACATTGGCGGAAGAACATCGCCAGAAAACCAGCTTACAAAACATTGGCGAGAACATCGCCGAGGACCAAAATATGTATCACGTAGGAGCCGCCCGTTCTTTTTGAACTCGGAATAGTTGTTGTTGCATTTAAGCTGTAACATACATCATAAGCGATTCTACTCCAACTCGAAAGTAGACTAAACTAGTCTTCTCCAACATGGAAAAGTCAATCATAAGATAACCAAAATCAAATCTCTTTTCAATGAATGTCATTTACTTGAGGCTTTTCATCAATACAAGATGAATGTAATTGCCAAGACTTTCATCAATAACGATTGTCGATGCTGCTACGCTCAAGAGCGAGAGAGAAAAACTCTTAATTTAAAAAATCATAAAGTTGAAAAAAGTAGTCTCGAGGAACAATGAACAAAAAAAGAACTTAATATATATGAATTGTGGGGCGGGTAGAAACAATCATGAAATTGGTTGCCACCATACTAGCGCATCGGGGAAAAAACTCTCTCAAGATCTTAGGCTCGATACCGTGATAAGAATACATTAGGAAGTAATGTAAATTATATTGAATAAACTCATAAAATATATGGGCAAACTAGCTCCATATTTATAGGTACAATATCAAATACTTATGGTAATAATAGTAACTTGGTACACAAGTTATTACTAAAACTAATATGGTAATAATAATAATTAATACTAATAATATCTTCTGAAATTTTCCGGATCCCTTCTCAATAATAAAACTTACAGAAATCGGAGTATGGATTAGGGTAACAACAAAGGGTGAAGATGGAGCTTGGGTGTTTGGAAGAAGTCGGCCATAGGCAATAGAAGAGGCGGCATTCCTGCTATATCACCATGTAATAAAGGAAAACTTTTCTAAAATCCTTCCTCAACAAAATAGAAATTACACTCCATGTCATTCTGTTATAGCTGTGCAAATAGTGAATGGCTCATTTAATCACGGATCGAGTTATTTAGCCCGTTTACCACGGATATACAGCCAAAACATGCGAACAAGCGATGAAGCGGGCTTGGCGGTTGAAAATTCTTACGTTAAAAGGTACCCATTCCGTTACGATGAAACATGGCAATAAACAAGACAAAAACGCAATAATGAAATTATAAGTAATATTTAAGTAAATAGCCAAACCACAATATAAATGAAGAACTAAAGCTATACCGACAACAAATATATGGAAAGCAATTCCAAACAATCTCCATGTCAGAAAAGTGTTGAAACAAGGAAACCTTACGAACCCCGACTATTTATAAAGATGACCTTAGCTTGATATTAATGGTGGAGGATGGTATTAAGAGTCTGGGGGCATCACAACTGGCTTCTTCGCCACCTTAACGTACAGAATTGGCATCCTTATACTTAATCTTAGTATTTATATTACGCAAATCAAGTTGTATATTAAGGCGATCTAGGTGGTTCTTAAGAGATATGCTTCTTGCATTCTTAGCCCCAAACAGGGCGTTGTTTCCATGACAACTTATTGGTGAGTTCTTCGTCATATACATACTCTCGAGCTTGATCCACAGCTTGACAGCATTATCTCTTTGAGAAACCTGCTTATTAACCTCTCAAAGCGAGAATCAGTAGCCAGTGTGTAGCTACTCACTTTAGACTAGCCATATTATCGGCAGTGTTGAGTGGATTTTCATCGGAGGAACCCAGGAAGCCTCTCGTTGGGTAGCTCTCTTTGCACTTGATTTGCGGGACTAAAATTGTTTGTCGATTGAACTTCTCAATTTTTATAATTTCACCACCCATCTTCTTCGCAGATCTAAATCTGAGTGCTTTGATATCAGTTTGTTATAACAGAAGCGAATTTGTGCAAACAGATGTGAAACTAAGATAGGAAATTATGTAAAATACTGAAAATAAAGAGACATATATTTTTACATGATATCCTTAACAATGTCTTATGACTAATCCACGGGCAGTGCTACAGAACAGATTTTACTCTAATGGAGGAACAAATTATAGACTTGAGCAAACTTAGCTCTTAGATGTGTAGATTATTACACCCAGATGAATAGAATCGCAACTATACTATTCACAAAACATGAATTAGAGACTTCGATATTCTCTCGGTTGTGTGTATAAACGATATTTACATAGAATAGATAAAGCCGAGAATACAACTCGACATACACCATTAGTTTGTGGCTGCGTGGCGTGGCGGAGGAACCCTCAGCGCCTCGAGGCGTATCCGTGGTGGTGAGATACACTGTGGTTGTGCCGTGGCGGTATCTTTACCACCTTTTTGTTGTGGCGTGAGGCGGATAGCCATGGCGAGCCACTAATTTTCTAAAGAAAAATTGAAAACTAGAGCAAATAGAAGTGAAAAAAGAGAGGAAGGGAGAAGGGAGGCGAAAGAAGAAAGACTAGGGTTTGTAATAGTGCCACGGTTTTAATTACAAAGTAATATCAAATTAAAAAATCATGTAAATTTAATTCTTTTAGAAAAATAATTAATTTTCCATTTAATAACAAATCTTATTACATAATAAGAAATTAAATAATATTTTTTTAAATAACTTGAAAAATCATCTTTTTTTAATTATCATGTATTGTCAGTTTGTTAACTTCAATATAATTTAAGTTCCAATTTAAATTAAATATATAAATTTCAATTTAAAATTATGTTAATCTTTTGTGATTATAAACAATAAATTATTCAACTAATCTTAAATATAAAATTTAGTATTATGAAATTCTAAATTACAATTATACTAGCTTAGTTTAATATTGTAAATTCTTATTTTATTTTCACATTTGATTAACTATTATTTTATTTAAATAATATATATATATAAAATGCCAAAAGGCTACAACCTCGCCACACCACCACGCGCCGTGAATTTTGGGGAGTTTGGCGTAAGCGTAGCGACCGTTTGCCATTCCGATCATGGCTTTCATATTCGGAAAATAGAATAACGAGGCCTGTTAATCACAGTGCGTATTCTATTGCTAATACACTTATATTTTGGGATTAAGGACTCAAAACTAAGTGGAGTGTTATGTAAAAGCCCAAAGCCGCCTAAGAAATACTTCAGAACCGCCTCAAAATCACACGCGTCGGGACTTGGCATTAACTGAACAAGTCCCGAACTTCCTCTGAGACTCAATCGTGAATGGCAGGGGACATGGAGTCGGGACTTGCATCTTTTAAAGCCACTGAAACCTCATGTTTCTAAAGCTAAATATGGGCTAAAATCACTAAAAATGAAAAAAAATGGAAAGGTATTTTTTTCGGCTTCCCCAAATAAGTTGTCCCCATAAAATTATTCACCCGTCCAGCCGCTAAATTTATACTCTCCCTATTATTTTGCAATAGCGAAGTAAATAATAGGGAAGTTAACTAAAAATACACACATAAAAATTAACCCCTAAAAATAAAAAATAAAAATAATGATTTAGATTAGTTTAGGGAAATTTATAAGAAATTTAATGTGCATGCTCTAAGTCAAAATTATCAGACTTTGAAAAAATCTAATTGGGTTGAGAGTCCACTTTTCTAGCAGCCACTTCGTATCTAATGTGAACTTGTATATAGTGATTATCTTTGCGCTCTTGACTTGGTACAAATAGTCTTGTTATCGAGGTAAGAAGTACGCCTACTATTCGACACCCTTAGCATATTTAGGTTAGAGCCTCATGCATTGAGACATGTTAATGTTAATATATATTTGATTGCTTTTTTTTTTAATTTCCTACTAAGCCTACTACTCCCCATCTCAAAAGTGTGATTTGAATTTTGATGGTCAACTGTTTAAATGTGAACTCAAATATTTTTAACACATTATGCCCATTGAAATATATAATACTCTAAACGAGATAGTATTATTTTCTAGATAATTTTATGATTCAAATAAGCGTTTTTGCAGATCCTGAAATATGTTTTTTTGATAATTGAAAATCAAACTAGACAATCTTTTATTGATGGAGATAATATATTAATAAATTTCAGTTTAAGACTTTTACGGATGAGTGTGGTGAATTCACAGTATATGTGTTGATTAGCGAATATTTGTCATAGTTTTTAGGATGATTTTGGGTACTTTATTACTCATAATTTGGTTGTTTTGGTTGTTTAATTGACAAATATTATATATTATGTGATTCCGGTGTTTTTATTATTATTTGGGAAAGATATGCTAATTTAGACAGGAAAAGGCTAAAGAGAAGTTGCGGGCCGAGTCATGTAATTTTCCGGAAGAGTGGACAAAAAGTCTGATCGAAAAAAGGAAAGAAAAAGAGGCCCGATTTACACAAAAGCAGAATAAAAGACCGGAGTTAGCACTCTTCTTATATAAAGTCGGCAGGCGGTGAATATTAAAAATTTATTCAATAATTTTTTCGGCAGAGTTTTTTCAACAGCCAGAATACGCCCAAGAGCATCTTACTTATTACTCTATTTTCTTGATCGTTTGGTTGAAGACAATTGATAGTATTCTAACAACTGTCATCTTACAAGTTAATTTATACTTTCAAGAATATTATACATTATTTATTTGGTGAGTAGTAGCTAAATTTATTATTGGGGGTTTGATGTAGCTTTGGCCGGTGTATTTTTCTATCCGGTTGGAGTTATTATAATTGCACTAGTATTAATCCGGTGAACTTGAAATTTGATTGACTTTTTAGAATGCGGCCAATTCTTTTATGTGAATCACTGAGTATTATGCTAACCCTCGACGAAAGGAAGGATAAATGATCCCTTGATTAGTTAATTGGTGGGTTGTTATACACAGGAAGTGCATCGCGAAACCACGTTGATTGGTCGATAGATTTCCTTGTAAGCCGGGTTTTTAGCTAATTAATTTTACTAGTATGACACTTAGGAGATTAATTAAAGGCGAGAACATCCGGTGAACCGCGACCCGAGGCATTTTATGCCGAACTAACTAGGAGTGGACCATGAGTGTTGATAAATCTATTGTTCGGATAAAGAATACTCTTGTTAGGTGATCGATGCACTGGTAATCACATTTTATTCATAAGTTTATACTTCTTAATTGCCTTTGTTAATTTAAGTTTAATTAGTTTATTACAATCAATTCTAATACTTAGTTTCATTTACAATTACAATTAATTTAAAATGTAGTTCTCGGTGGATTAAACCCTTACTTGAGCAACATCTACTGGCATTCGTCTTCTTTGAAATTTAATTTGTTCCATCATGTGTAATTCATTTTAACTATATTCTGGACAAATGAAAAGAGAAGAACTACTTGTATTTTTTTCTGTCATGTGGTTCATTTAGCTAATATCTTTGAAAAATGTAGGCTCTTTGTTTTTCTTTACAAATCTAGTTAATAAAACGCAATGTTTCTAGTTCAGATCACTTGCAGTAATGACTTTAATGGAAATAAACAAAATGATAAATGGAATACTATTTATTTGTAATCGAAGTCATATGAGAGTCGGAGAACTAGATTTCGTAGGATTTGGTCAAGATTTGTTGAACCTATACTTGAGCATTGAAGGGCACCATAGTGTTTGTTTTAAGGTATGTTGAAGTTTGAACTGATGCATGATGAATTGAAATGTGTCACAGATTGTTGTCAGTGGAAGGAACAAGTACTTAATCAATGCGCATCTTGCACAACCTAGTAGAGTGCAGAATCTTTTTCACTCTGTACAGTTGAATGTAAACAATCCACATTTTCTTATCATGCAAGGACGAATCACCAAAGTGTTAAACATGAAGCCTCCTGAAATCTTGTCTATGCTTGAAGAAGCAGCGGGAACAAGAATGTATGAAACTAAAAAAGAGGCTGCCCTTAAAACTCTCGAAAAGAAGCAGGGAAAAGTAGACGAAATTGACAAGCTTCTGGACCAGGAAATTCTCCCTGCTCTAGAGAAATTGAGGAATGAGAAGATGCAATACGGTCAATGGGCCAATGGTAATGCAGAACTGGATCGACTTAAGAGGTTTTGCATTGCTTACATGTTCAAGCGGAGAAAATCAGAGATGATGAAGTCCAATGGTCCATGGGGTGGAAAGGATTAAAACTAAGATTTGCGAGATCACCAATAGCAACGGGACGATTCATGAGGAAATAGATGAGATGGAAAAGAAAGTATCACAACTGGTCGCTGAGAAAGAAGAGAGTATGGGTGGGGAGGTCAAACTTTTGTCAGAAAGAGTAGCTACACTTTCTCGTGATCTGGTGAAGGAAACATCTATGCTGAAAAACCAGGAAGACATTCTTGTTACCGAGAATAAGAACGCAGAAAAGGTAGGAGGGACCTGCTTATCAATTATGAATTGGAATTTTTAGTCTGTAATAAATTAATAACATTCTAGTATTGCATGTATTGTTTTAGTTCCTGACCTTCAGTTGTTTCTGTTTAAATCAAATTTGTATGCCACACGCCCAACAGATAAAGAGAAACATTGAAGAATCAAAACAGACTGCAGAAGAGAGAATTGCTGCTGTGAGAAAAGAAGAAGATGGTGCAGCTGATATTAAGAAGAGGGCCCAGGAACTCTCCCAGAGTTTAGAAGAGCAGGGAGAAGGGAATATCAAGTATAACTCTAAAGAGCTTAATGTTAGGATCGCAGCAGTTTTAACTAAGTGTTGAAACTAATAGCAGAAGTACTAATAAAGGGGGTACTGGCTGGTAAAAGCTTGGTGGAAATGAGGAGGAAATATCTTACGAGGTCAACTTGTTGATCATGCTCGAAATCAACGTCAAGGCCTCGATCCGGACACTTGTCAGGAAATATGTTTGTAAGGCCCTTGTAATGTCGAGGTAGGAACAAGATGTAAGAAGGCCCCCTACTCACACTTGAGCACCGAGGTATAAGGAAGTTCTTTAAGACCCCTGGCTGGCACGATAGGAACCCATTTCGGAAGTATAAGGTTGATCGATTCGGTACTACTTCTTGAGAACAAAGCCAATTATGCGTACAAAAATCGAAACTCTTCAAGGCATCACGATTCGGATCATACCCAAATCAATACCGACTTTACTCATATCGAGGAGAGTTGAGTCGACACCCGATTACATGTCAGAAGGGTTGAAATTGACACCATCGCGCTTTTAGTATCGAGGGTTGAGTCAACGTCAATGCACATATCCAGAGGGTTGAGTCAGCACCAACTTTTGCCCGTATCGAGGAGGGTTGAGCCACGCCTGCGGCTTTGGCCATATCCCACGAGGTTTAAGTCTCGCGGCCAAACCCATATTATGAGGTCCCCGAGTCAAAACCCAGTCGAGTCAATGCGACCGCACGGGATCAAAGCGCTAAAAGCGATTCAGACCATATCCAAGTAAAAAACTTCAAGACTTCGTGCGGTTGTTGTCCGGTATACATATCCAAATCAAGACCCCAAACAAATCAACTCGAGTCCATATCAAATCATTGTCACACGTAAGCGTCACCATGCGTCAGGAATAACTGACTCATAAGTGAACCTCGATATCTGATTTGGTAAATCTCTTGAAACTTTACAAAGATTTCTTAAAGAGGCGTTTTTTATTATATTGAGCGCAATATAAATAATGAAATCTTTCTTACGGTTATAATGCTTTTTGTACTCCCTGTTCCTTATAATGCTTGATCATTTTAATATTTTAAGGAGTTAGGAAAGATTACTAGTATACCCTACATAATATATATAATTACTCCCAAAAGAAAAAGCAATCTCTAAATCAAAGTATTATTAGAGATTCAAAAATAGGAAATGAGCTCAAAAGTACACTAGATTTGAAACAATCAACTATTATGAAAAAAATAACTTTTGCTACCGTCTACATATTATGAAGCGGATATAGTATTGAGTTAAGATCATAGTTGAATGATGAATAGCCGATCCGTGGCGATGATTCTAAAAGTAAGATTGCGATGTGGCGAGATAGTACTTGTGTGCACGAGCATTTATTATTTTAATAATAATAATAATTCACCAAATGGGAAAAGAAAATGAAATTGTGACAAATATGCATTAAATAATTTAAATTTAAATTATATAGTTTTTGAAAAGATAAATATACAATATTAAAATATATCATCATTTAAATTAACCTAAAAAAATTGAAATTAAACATAAATAGTTAATAAAGCGAAATTATAAAAAATAAAATAAAAATTAAACTAAATATGAAAGTTAAGCAAAATATTAAAATCTATCAATATATATATGAATTAAACTAAATAAGCTTAATTAAATTGAAATTAAAACATAAATCAATTAAAAATATAGAAATTATAATAAATACGAGATAATCTTAAACTAAACTAAACTAAACATAAATATAAAAATTTATTTTTAGAACTTTGTAATCAAAGAAAATTATTTAATTTATTTAACATTTTTTATTATTTAATATAATAGTGTAGTCTAAGGAATTTGGAAAGAAATTATACATAATGCACAATTAGATTGAAAATTTCATTCGATTCAAATTAGTAATTTTTAAATTTGGAAAAGAAATTAGGCATAATAATTACATATGAAATAGCGACCAGCAAATTTCTACTCCCATGTAAACCCTTCCTTTATTCCTCCCCCAATGGGTGTGTTTGGATCGGGGTGAGGAATGGGGAATTACTCCTAAAATTAACGTAGGGGAAGAAAATTGGGATATTTTTAGGACAATATATTTAGTTGTTGTTTGGATATGCATGTGTAATTTTGTTGTAGGGTGAATGAATTGTGTTGTACAAAACTCTATAATTTAATACTCGGTAAATTAATAAACTCTCTAAAATAATAAATTTGTCAGAGTCCCGACTTGACGATTAAAAATTACAAAAAATCGATAAAAATAATAAGACAATATTTTTTTTAAGGAATTTACTTTTATAATATAGGTCCCAAAGAAAATCATAAATTAATAATTCTTAAAAAGTTAAAAATCATTATTACAACTTAATGAAAATATGACTCCATTTGTATAAGATATGATTGAATATTTTTTTTAGAAGAATGAGAGAACAATATACATATTGTATTGAATTAAACATATTAAATATATTCACAGACTAGATCTATATTAATAGATACAATGTGAAATACTTATGATAATAATACTAAAATTAATACTCAAGCAATTACTATAACTAATATGAAAGTAGTTAGTACTTACTATCTTCTTGTATTTCTTATCTTACGCATGATTACGTCTTTTAGCGGTTGTCTCGATAAATTCAAAAAGTCATTAAATGTACATGTCTTCATGTTGGTAAAAAACTCTTTAAATTAATAATTTATTAATTTATTTATAAATTAATAACACTCTAAATTTAATAAATTTTTATGCATCCCAATACTATTAATTAATAGAATTTTCTTGATTATTAGTTTCCACCAAATTCTCCCGGATTTGGAAGGTAATAATTTTAGGGTGAATCAAGGGTAATTGGGTGAATGAGGGGTAAAAGATTCTCTTAGGAGAAAGACATAATTAAGTTCTCAAACAAGGATAATTGTTAAATTCCCTTTTATTCTCCCCAAAACAAACAAACTATAACTGTAAACCCTAAACAACCCTTAGCTCAAATTTCTTGATGGTAGCCATGGTGCCCTGCCTCGCCATAGTCACAAGGCGTAAATAGTGGATGCCATAAAGCCACCATATGTAGATATCCGCCACAAGCCTGCAGCTGGTGCTATGAGGTAGCCGTATCACGCGGTGCCATGGCCCGAGGCGCGCTAACGCCGTTTCGAACTATGGTTAAGATATTATGAATTTGATCAACAACTTCTAGTTAGATGCATGTCATCAGCTTAGAGTCTTAAATCAAATGTAATTTAATAAAAAAACTATTGAGTATTGATTAAGAGTATATTACAAAAGTATTCTTCAATAAATCATCCATTAAAATTTCACTAAAATCATTAAAGAGGCGAATGACACAAAAGATCGCTCCACGTTTTGCTAAAATCCTCCTTCGTTACCCTAGTTTCAGCTTGGGTTGTTTTCGATTCTGAAGGTTTCTTTGTAGAGGAAAAGTTGATGCATTGTGTGACTTTGAAATTGAATTTTTTACACTTTTCACATTTTAAAGGGCATTTTTTGTCTTTTATTTTGTCTTTTATGCAGTTCTTACTTTTGAAATTTGAAATTAAAATTAAAATCGTAATAAAATATCCAAGGCAAAATCCAATTGTGGTGCATAACAAAATTTTTTTATATTAGGCGGGGACCAAAGTTCTCTTGATGAAGCTGTGAAACCGACAAGGCTTACCTCGGCTCCTTCAAGCTGCTCCTTGGCTATACAGCCTCTTGTCTATCAACAACGATCAACACCAAATTACTCAAAAATCACCCTGATCTTGAATTAATCAAAATCTATTTTTTCATATAAGAAAAAATAAAATAAAAAAATAAAAATTATGATCCCAAACTTTTCTACCAAATGGTGAGTGATGACTATGGAACAAAAAAGAGTGAATTGAGATACCAGGAAATTAAGAATCATTTTGTATGATTTTCTCAGATTTTTTTTATGATGCCCTAATTTTAGACCAAATAGTGACAAACAATTTGGAACAAAAAAGAGAATTTTTAGATATCAAGAATCATTTTATATGTTTTTTTTTTCTTCAGAATTTTGTTTATGATGATCCAATTTTAGACCAAATAATGACAATTTGGAATAAGAAATTAAAGATTGAATTTTTAGATACCAAGAAATCAAGAATCATATAGTAAAGAATTTATGGGTAAATATGGTGTCGCCTTAACACCCTTTATTGATTTCAAATGAACAAGTTCGAACAAGATCATGGTTTAACCTTGATTCCCGAACCTACCCAATGATGGAAATTGTTTTTTTAGATTGGTTGTTGGGTGGGTGGGGAGGCTAAAGTGGAAGTGGGATGGTTTGGGGAATAATAGGGGAAGGATATTGATTCACGGCATGAATAGTGAAAAGAGCAGAAATACCCTCGAAAATGTGAAAAAAGTGTAGAAAAATTCAATTTCGGTCGAAAATCATTATGATGACCCGGCTTTGTCATCTACAAAGGAATTTTAGTGATCGAAAACAACCGAAATGGAACTAGAATTTGATCGAATGAGGATTTTTATGACGTGAGTGATCTTTGATGCCGTTGCTTAATTTGATGTACCAATTTTTCCTTATTGATTGTTTAAAATATCATTTCTACAATAATTGACCTAAAAAACTATTGATTGAAGAACCTCTTTGATTAATTTAAGTTATATACTCCTATCATATATCAATTGTATATTTCATTCTTAATAAAATTTCATATTCCATCTGTTCTTTTTTAGTTGTTATTCTAGTTTT
Organism: Lithospermum erythrorhizon; assembly: GCA_019722365.1. NCBI lineage: Eukaryota > Viridiplantae > Streptophyta > Magnoliopsida > Boraginales > Boraginaceae > Lithospermum > Lithospermum erythrorhizon. Next base: position 255,398 of record JADFUC010000841.1, read on the forward strand.
AAAAAGTAGTTTCAATACAAACAAAAGATCTACATATTAAATACATTTAATACATATTTTATAATTTTAATACATTTTAACCGAATTTTTTTTCTATTTTATCCTTATTAAATGTAACTACATATTCCCAATGACTAAATACAAACAAAAGATCTATTCCATCAATTAATTTGGACTCATTAATGCTTAGAGATTTATAAGTAAAATCGTATTAATTCTTAATAAATGTGCACTTCGTTAGAATGACAACAAAAAGGGAATCGATGGAGTATATATGATCTTTATGCTGAGGCGTAAATTTCGATTGGTGAAGAAACTAGAATGTTAAGTATATTGCTTTCATTTTTTGTGCGATGTGAGTTTGAGCTATAGGGAAGCGAATGCGGTGTGGGGTGCATTGTAATACAATCAATGGCATCCAATTGATTAATTCATAGCCTTTAAAGCGCCACTAATGTGACACGAAAGAATGATATTTGACACTCAGAATTAAATTTCCGAAACCATTAAGACGTAAATTCTGCAAAATTTTCCAAAACTTTGATGATTCAAACAAAGCACCTCTCTCAACACGGTAATACCAGACTTCCACTATTCCATATATGAGTGGGATGGTTGCTGGAGATTCAAGAGTGACAAAAATGGAGCTTTGTCTTTCATCACTTCCTCAATATTCCTACAAAAGTCCCCCTATTTCCTCCCATTTCTCTTCCATTAATTCAAATAAACCTTTTCATCATTCCCTCACCCTAAAACTTCCCTCAAATTCATTTTTTATCAGAAATTCCAAGTATATATCGCTAAATTATCGAACGAGAGCTGAAAATAATTCGCAATCTAATAGTAGTAGTGTTGATGAGGAGGATACGAGAGATGATGGATTTGTTGTTGAAGATGTTCCGCACTTAACTGATTTTCTTCCTCATTTGCCTGTATGTTTTCTACAATATGTTATTACTCCATTACGCTCCATTAAGTTTTTTGTTCATATTGATTAATTATAAAAAAATGCAAATTGTACCATTTTATAACATATTTTTTTTCTTCTTTGTGTACATTTTTGGTAATAGGCACAATTTTCTATAAAAAATTCATTAATTATATAAGCTTATTTTTAATACTATTAGTTAATATGTATCAATTTGTTTAATGAATTTTGATACATATACTAAATAGGTGCATCAAATAATTTTAGTACACTTTTTATGGATTTTTTAGATTGTCCCATCTTATAATGATACATTTTGGTAATGTTGGTAATGTCTACAATTTTTGTATTGAACGGTATCATTGATGAACATATCCATTCTCATTACTCCATTTGCAAATTACTCCTTCCGACCCGAAAAGATTGTCTACTTTGATTTTTAGTGTTCAAAATATCAAACTTTGAAGCCTTATTGATACACAGAATGTTGATTTGAGTCAACATTGGCATGTTAATAATGAACTTCAGTAATGATGCTAGCATTTGATATATTTTTGACCAAATATTATACAACATTATGTAAATACTGGAGTTCAAGATTTATTTGGTAAAACCATGAAATCTAAAACTAGACAATCTTTTTGGATATAGTGAGTATGATTTTAGTTGATTATTATATCTGTTCATATTCAATCGTGATTATTACATTAATTGCATTCAAGACATGTATTGTAATGCATCAGCATCAAAGTTTACATGCGAATAAGTACGCGGAACAATACAGTAAAACGAATTTGATTTCAGTTTGTTTATACGTAATTGGGGAAATAATTTTATGGTACGGATTTTCTCACTCCAATTTTTGTGAACATTTGTACAGACGGTACAGTTAAGAATAAGGGTTTCATCTATGCAACTAATGAGACCATTACGATTAGTTGAAGTCGATTGATGAGACGATTGACAATTCTCTGGTATAGGTATGTTGTTTTATAGATGGCCATAGAGTATTGCCAGACGTATGAAGAGTTTTGGTGGTAGGGCATTGTAGCTGTTAATGGTCTTGCTAGATTTTTGGGTTTGGATAGATTCTAGGGAAATGCTTCCAAATCCATTAAACTTGTGTGGAAATATAAATCAGGGGGAGGACTTGGAATCTGACCAATAACTTTCAAGTCCTTTTCAAATTGACTTCCCAAATCAAAGTTCATAAAGCCAGATGTGACTAAAAATGTTTTAGGTTAATATATTTGGAGATAAGCTTCAATGCTTTACTGAAGTTTGGGGATGGTAAGAGACTTGTTGAGTTTGATCAATATACTACCAGTTAGCGCCAAGACTGTTCATATTTTTATATTTGGTAATTAACCTTTGTCATTAGGATAAAATTCTCTGATACTTTAAGCTGACATGTTTCGGTTTTTTGGAAGAACTCAAGGAAAGTCATTGATAATCAAAAGAAGAGAGTAAGAAGTGTTACACTTGAGGTGTGAAGGAGATGGTCATTAACAAATATTCCATGACAAATATTCAAAATAAGGGAAAAAACATTTTAAATTATTATGTGTTAGTTAGATTGGTAGCTCTCATGCTATTCGGTGTTATCAGAAATAGACAATAATTATTGCTTCCTGTATTTGTTTGTTACTGTACCCTTGTTATATGCTGATCCCATCAGCTATGCATTTTGGCGGACCCAAGTTTACATTCAACGTCTAATTATTCCAAAACATCTAACTGAAATAAAAGGTCTAAAATATCATGCTAGTATGCTGGTGGTAAGAAGCTTAAATTAATTTAACTTGTCAATTCAAATTGATGTCATTTATAAGAACTTGATTAGTGTCTCCAGAATATTTGGAAGGTTTTAGAAATCTGCAACTGTGCATGCAAGTTGCAGATTCACATTCATTTTATTGAATTATAAGCAATCATGATGTTTATTTTCTTTCGGGTTCACAATCATTTTACATTTCAGTCATATCCGAGTTCACTGAAGAAGAACGCAGCCTATTCTGTTGTGAAGTAAGTGTATATTTTTTTCTTAGAGGACATCATAGCTGAATTTCTGTTGTTAAATTTTTTAACTCTGATCCTCATCTTTCATTCCAGGAGAACTTTTGTCAACCCAGAAGATGTGGTAGCACGAGATGTATGATTTCTTGTTCTGCCAATATTGTTTATACATGTTCCTTGTTTATCTTTTTTCATATAACGTCTATTGTTCATCACTGATTTTTTTTTTTTTTTTGAATCGGTAATACTTTGTTTTCTTTTCAGATTGTTGTTCGGAAGAATAGTTCCCGAGGAGTACATTTTCGGCGCACAGGACCTCGAGAAAAGGTAGTTTCTTTTGACCAGATTGTTTCTTATTCCCTCAAAGATTAGCTCTGAAAATTGGGTTGATTGTAGGTCTATTTTATGCCTGAGGAGGTACGCGCTTGCATTGTGACTTGTGGTGGTCTATGCCCAGGCATTAATACAGTGATTCGCGAGATTGTATGTGGTTTGAGTAACATGTATGGTGCAAATGACATTCTTGGGATCCAGGTGCTTTTGTTGTTATCTGATGTATAATTTTATTTATATCATTAATGTTACCTAGTACTCTAGATTAAAATTCAAATTCTAAGTCTATCAAGGAAAGGAAACCCATTTCTCTTATTACTTTCAATAGCAATCAACGGAACAGCCTTTTTTTTAATTAAAGACTAACTAGTTATTTTGTTTATTCTGGACTGAACGAGGTTCACTATTTCTTTACATTCATCTATAATATTTTTATTGTGAGACATTCTTTGTGCATACAAGTTCTTGGTTCAGTATATAATATGAAGCAAGTTCTGCTTAAAAAGAAGTTTGAGAGATTGCCCATATCATAGAACTGATGACACAGTTGTTCATTTGTAGGGAGGATACAAAGGGTTCTACTCTAAGAATACTATATCACTGACTCCCAAAGTCGTTAATGATATACATAAACGAGGTGGTACCTTTCTTCAAACTTCAAGAGGTGGCCATGATACCAAAAAGATAGTTGATAACATTCAGGATCGTGGAATAAATCAGGTTTGTGATTTTCTAATCTACCAATATCATGGTTGTTGAGTCCGATGTAACCGTTTAAACTTTTTTTAGGTCTACATAATTGGAGGGGATGGTACACAGAAAGGGGCTGCTGCAATCTATCAGGTGATAATGTATAACCATCATACCCTCCTCCTTCTGTTATTAATTTAAGGGGAGATTCTAAAGTAGCATTATCATGGTCAAGGAAGTTGAAAAACGTGCACTTAAAGTTGCAGTAGCAGGAATCCCCAAGACAATAGACAATGATATTCAGGTAATTTTTTTTAACTACATCTTGATTATTGTAGTAGCTTCTTAAATGCGGTTTCTGTAAGGAAATTGAACTTGGCTTCCCGGTTAACCTTTGCTGTTATTGTGGTTAATTAAAGTTCTCTTTGAGATAAATGTGATGTATTTTAGCATACATCTTATTTGGCGGTATGTCCCTCATGAATATGCTAAATTGTTAACCAATCATTTGTGAAGTAAAATAAATAAATAAAATGACTGTTCCAAATAAAGTGTCCACGTGATTTTAGTATTATTCATTCTCTCTTTTCCTAGGTAATAGACAAATCATTTGGTTTCGATACCGCCGTCGAGGAGGCTCAGCGGGCCATCAATGCAGCTCATGTAGAGGTGGAAAGTGTAGAAAATGGAGTTGGAATAGTGAAGCTTATGGGTAGATACAGTGGTAAGTATCCTTAAAAGTAGTAGCTTAATTGAAATATCTGGATGCTCAACTTGGATGGGATATAACTGATTAATGAATTGCCTTTGTTTGTTCAGGTTTTATTGCAATGCATGCCACCTTGGCCAGTCGGGACGTGGTAAGACCCTTGAACCATTGAAGACAACAATATGAAGCTATTGTTCATTGAGGAAACGTCATCTAAATACTATTTTCTTACATCTTATCTAGAAAAAAAATGCCATATTATAGAGGCGTTGTAATTAGGATTTGATGGTTCTTTGTATGCTGCTTTCATGTTAATTACTTATCTAAACAAAATAATTCTTGAATTAACAGAACTTAATCCTCCAACCAAGAAAATGAATAAATCGGTAGTCCACGTACTCATCCATGGCTGTAAAGTGTGTAAAGTGCCAAATAGATCAACTACTTCCAAGGACAATTTGATTCTATGTTCTTTTTTGGCTCCATGCCGACCTATTTGCTTTATTGCTACTTTACTAAAGACTGCCCTGTGTTCTACTCTCTTTTTCAACAAACAGTACTATAGCCCCTCCAACTGACTGTTAAGTATCTACCCTCACTCAAAAAGAGATCGACATACAATAAGTAAGGGATACAAGACGAGTTATGCCTTCTCCTTTTCTTGTCCAAAACTATCATTCACTGTTCATTTCATTTTATGACCAAATTAATGACAACCTTATTCTTCACTTTTTTATAATCATTTGATATCATAAGAATCAACGGAAATATATGATGTTGATGCCATAAGTTTGTGTACCCAACTGCTCCAATATTATTTTCTCTTATTACAAAACTACAAAAATTCTTTCATTAAGTGGGAACTGAAATTGTAACAGGATTGTTGCTTGATTCCAGAATCCCTATTCTTCTTGGAAGGTCGTGGTGGCCTCTTTGAATTTGTTGAACAACGGCTTACGGAGAATGGGCATATGGTAATAGTTGTAGCAGAAGGAGCAGGGCAAGAGTATGTGGCTCAGAGTATGCAGACAGCAGCAGAAAAAGATGCCTCAGGAAATAGACTTTTATTGGATGTTGGTCTTTGGTTAATGCAGAAGATTAAGGTATATGTAAAAAATGTATTATTTATGTTTTCTTATTTCTCTTAGCTTTCTGTCGATCAAGACTCCTGATTGGTAATTGAGGATTTTGTCTTTTCGGGTGAAATGTTGGTTGAACCTGAAACCTGTTGGTTGAACCAGAAACCACTTCAGACCATCCCATCTTTTTATTCTATCAGGGAAATTACTCTAAATCCTAGAAATTTAGTTTTAGTTCTCTTTTGCTTGGTAATAGTATTCTGATGTTACATACAATCCAAATAATATGCTGTGGTGGCAAGTTTACTTGACCGCCTTTGTTGATGGTTCCGTTAAAGTTTGATGCAAAAAGTAGGAATTCACATCTTTTTAGCCCTTAAGCAAGCAAAGGTTTTATCGGTAATGGGCTGGACCTTCCATTGTTTTCCATACATGTCTTGTTCTTTTTTAATTACAAGTAATGTCATGTATGTTTATGTGACATGCTGCAGGATCATTTTACAAACGCCCGGCAGATGACCATAAACCTCAAATATATCGGTAATGGGCTGGACTAGTTTCTTGACTGTTGTTTTTTATTAGTATCTCCTCTGACATTCAGATGATTCATTTGCATTTGGAATTCGACTCCCATTTTGTCTGACTTGATTTGTGTTCCCTGCATAAATGATAAGCTATAATAATTACTCATGTCTTGTGTAGTTGATCAATTCATGTAAATTGGGTTTGTAACGATTGTAAGAAAATTTAATGCATATTTTTTTCTCCATCTTTACTTGTTGCTGGAATTCAGTATCAGATATCCGAGTAAGCATCCGGTATCAACGTTATCCTTTTTAATCCATTTGAGAGATTCCCTTATTATGATGTGACCCTTGGCTATAGCATGACTATCTTCAAGTCTTCTCATTCTCGGCATTCAGTTTTTCTCTGTTAGCACTTGCATATGCGTTTCTATCTCATAGTGTACTCTCATTGTTGCACATGCTTTTGTACTGCTTTTGCAGATCCTACATATATGATCCGAGCAATTCCAAGTAATGCATCTGATAACATCTATTGCACCCTTCTTGCACATAGTGCTGTTCATGGAGCAATGGCAGGCTATACAGGCTTTGTTGTAGGACCAGTCAACAGCAGACATGCTTTAATTCCAGTTGGAGTAAGTATTTCTGTCTTTCTGCACCAAACCTTGGACTTTTAGTGTTAGTTATTGTGGATCACTTCAAATCCTTTTAGGTTCGGAGGCAGCAATGTATGCTTCCTCAACTCCATGTTTCTTGCAATTATGCATAAGACTACCGAGTGTTTCTGTGACGCTTTATTTAAGTCTAATATGAATTATGCTTGCTAGTTTTTACATTGCTACATCCATGATAAGTTCCTTCTGTTAAAATAGTCGACTCTATCAATGCAGACCTAATATCATTCTCTATGTGGCTGTGCAGCGTGTTACAGAAACTCAGAACACTGTGAAATTAACAGACCGAATGTGGGCTCGGCTTCTCGAGTCCACTAACCAACCAACTTTTGTCCACCAACCCGGTGGCTTACAAGATGGAATTGATAAAGGCACCGTTGACGGTATCAACAATATGAAGATTACTTCCTCCTAGATTTAAAATATTATCACCTCCACATTCAAACCCTGTGAGTCAATTATTACCATTCTTGTGAAGCAGTGGGATAGCTTGCTATTTGAACTGGAATCCACATGATAGATGAAGCCTGCCACGAAACACATTCTCATAATTACATTTTTGTTTCCATTTGGTGATCATATTGTCAAATGGTGATTATCTATTACATTTTTATACTCTTATAATAGCATTAGCTAAGTGTTTCAGTCAAATTCTATACCAATATTTAGCTAGTAAATGAAAAAGATGTTAATCGTTTTCAGGTTTTTGTGTGCACATTTACTGCTGTCTTTTCATATTTTGATCATCGACCATGTAAAATAGGTTTGTTTTTACTATTTCTATTGATTATAATTGAATGATCGACTCTGACTTTCTACAAATATCAAGGTAATAACCGTTCCAATTAAATCCTTTTGAGATGGAGGTAGGGAGTTCTTATTTGGGTAAATTGCATCCAATATTGTTTAAAAGTTGTAGCAATATACTTGTATTTTGGCTAATTAGCACTCTATCCCCCCTATATTATTAATTTAAATGTTGCTTATATCCCCAAATAATTCTAGTCTTTCATCAAAAATTCAAAATTGATGGCAAGTGTCACATAGCTCTCTGTTGTGTGAGCACGAGGTGGAAAAATATTTATTTTATGGATTCAAAAATGATGTTTTGGCTTTTATTATTAAGCTTTGACCATCAATTAATTTTAATTTTATTTTTATAGATATATATTGATATTATTAGTTCATTTTGAAATATTTTAATAGTATTATTTTTATCATTTTGTTATAATATTCATGAGCAAAATGTGACACATAAAAAATAAAAACATCAATTAAATTGAGTTGAAAATAGTATATAATAAGCACTTATCACCACCGAAGTCTTAATTTAAAAGGTTTAAAATTCATAAATTGCAAGAAAGTATTATTTTGAAAAATTACACTTAAATAATATTATGAAAATATTTTTAACAATATATAAAACGATCCCAATATTTTTTTTAGAATAATAAGAAATATAAAGTAATTGTTGGTCAATGGTAATATTGTATTTTTTATTTTCTACTAAAATTATTTCAGTATAAGTTAAAAATGGGAGAGAATTATTAACGATATTTAAAATAATCTGAGGATATAGTCTTAATTAATAACATATAGGAGAATGTGATACAACTTTAAATAATATAGAGGGGTAAGAATATAAGAGATACCCGTTCTTAACTACTCTTTGTTTATCTTTTTATTTGGCTTGAACTTCCCCACATTGATTTTCATTGATAATCCAGAGAACAAAAATAATGAATAGAACTTCGTCAAATTTGAAATACGGAATCAATTGCAAATAAACATACAAATTAGTGTTACAATGACAAAGAAAGAAAAAAAAACCAAATTAGATAATCTGAGTCAAATTGCAAGCTTTTAACATATAAAACTAGCAATTACGGTCAAAATATTATTCATTTAAATACGAGGCTATTTATAATATCGTATTCAGAAAGATTAAGCGATCATCGATATTAGTTTTTTAAATAGTACTTGCATAGTTCAAACTTCAAAAGATTTAATACTTCATCTAGAAATGAAGTTGCAAAATAATGACCATTGCCATGATACTTATAGATAGAGGCCAGTTGTTTATATTTATCAAAGATGAATCAAAGATTATGAGATGAATGAAGGCTTCAACACTTTCGTGTATTCATTATATACGATATATAAAAAATTAGCGATAGTGGCGGCGGGTAACTAAAGGTGTAATACCCCAGTGCGAGAATGATCATATGATAAGATTTGATATGATTTGATTACTACTACTACGTATCAAGAGATACTTGTCTTACTTCGGAGGATTCGTCTAAATGGGAGCAGTGTTAAACAACGATTATGTGATGGATGACCCCACGAAGTCTCCCGGTATTGGCATTACTAAGGACAAAATGTGTGCTAAGAAAGACCACGTGATGGTTTTGAGGCTTTAGTCCGTCAAATCTAATAACGTACCATTGGATGTTCCAAATCATTGACATTTGAGTAACGCTATTGAGAATAATTTGAGGTTTGTTCAGCCACATTTCATGTTATTAGTTTAGTCCGCTATCAACATAATGACTATTGGCCCATGCATTGAGTTTAATATATTATATTAAAATGTTAAGAGTTATATGTCTAGTTAATTATGAGTTTATCTAGAATTACCTTAAATGAGGAAAACTACTTCTTTTACAAAACAACAAGTATATTGAATGTCATCATGAACATTTATCTTTAAATAGCAGTTACTACGAAAACTAACATAGAACAATTTTTGTTCTTCTTCATATACTTGGAGGAAACCTCTAACCCAATAATCAGCACACTACATGACACATTATGTTAGTAAGTTGATTTGAGGTGGATTATGAAAGTTATCTATTATTACATCCGTTGCATTAGAAGTTTAGCTACATTGATCTGCAGTCCTCGCCAAACCATAACTCTACGGTGATTAATATCGATTGATCTCCAAGTAATTGTAGAATTAATATAAATAAGCATATATTAGTTCTACTAAGGATTTGAGATGTTTAAACAAATGCACTCCATATTACTATTTGACAACTAACTATTTAATTATATAAGAATCATTAGGTATCGTATAGTCAATCAATCTATGAATACTTAAGTTATATAACATATCTAACTTAAGATAGTAGATGATATTGAATATTTATAGACCTTAAAAATAACTTCCTTGCAGCCTTTATATATTAGCTTTGTAAATACAAGTTATACACCATATATAACTTAAAGATAGGTGGATTTAATAACGGTAACATATAATCCAATCAACCTTAAATACGTGACTGCAAATTCAAGTCATATAACAAATCTAACTTAAAATAGTAATGCATAATCCCAAGCATGATATACATTGATATGCAAAAGTGCATGATGTATTAGATTGATGTCTAGAAAAGTCGGCGAGCATAAGAAAATTATATGATGCATAAACAACATTACAAGTACAAACATTGTTCTTGATAGTAGTTTGTAATCAATCGAGTTTAATGCTTTCATAAACATATGGAAAATAATGAGGTAGCAATGTTGATTACAAACTTTATAATTAATTATACATCATATCCAAGTTATACATCATATAATGTTTGTACAAACTACTATCGATGGCTAATAGAATGATGTCTAAACTTTATAATTAATCATATATATAAATGTGAGTTTTATAAATCAAGTTTAAAACTGTTACAAGTAACATTACAATTAATCATATATATATAAAAAAAACTGAATTACCTTGATTAAGAGACATAGATTAAGAAAAATATTTTTTTACTATACAATAAAATATCTCTAGTTGTCGTTTTTGGCATTTTTTGCACATAGATTAAGAAAAAGAAAAAAATAGTTCAAAAAGTCCATTTAGAAATGTAGGTGACAATTAATTTAAAATAATATGATTGGTTGGTTGTTTATTTCAAGAGAAAAGTAGTCAAAAAGTGCATTGAAAATGTGTAAATCTTTCGTATGCTAAAGCGACAACTATAAAGAAACAATTTTTTTTTTGGCTTCACTTGGCAACTATAAAAATGGAGAGTGATATATAATATATATTTTTTTAATTTGTTTATATATCATTATGATTGATATATTTAATGTATAGTAAAAACAAAATTATTAAATATTTTATAATAAATATAGATGATATAAATTATAATAAAATTTATTAATTTTACTCAAATTTAATATATAAAAAATAAGTTTAAAATAATATTATATTAATTATCTTAAATATTTAATTTTAATATATACCTTGAAATCTTAATCTAAAGATATTTTCCAAATATTTACAAATTAAAAAGTAAGTAATATTAAAGTGTTAGGGACAAATAGAGGCAATTTTATGCAGCTATGAGGCCAATTATGTAACTTTACAACATCACAACACACAAAACTCTTCAAAATTATATTTTGACAAAAAAAATAAGCAAAACAGAATTTAAAATTATAACAGCGAGTTAAATTAGGGACAATCTTATAGCGATTATACTACTCTAGAACCATTTATGCTACCGTGCCTTGCTTGGAGACGAAAGTGCAACTTGACTACACTTATTGGGACCATTGCTGCAATTTGTATCGTTACCTGTTGATGGCCTATCTCTTACAACAAAGAAAGAAGCCATTATTAATCAAGGAGATATGCCTCGACTTGTAGTAATAATGAGTTTCACACCACGTGAAGAGTTATTGAATCTAGTACGATCTTTTTTCTTGAAGCAAGGTTATGGTCTAAAAATCAAAAGCTCCCAAAAAGATAGATATGTGATTGTTGGTTGTGATCGAGGCAGTCATTATCGGGATAGGATCAATGTGCCGCTTGAAAAGCGATACAGACATTCGTGCGCTCGTGTTATATTGTCAAACGATGAGGTACAAACAATTGATGAGATGACAAAATCTGGAGCTACTCCTCATCAAATTATGAGTTATCTCCGAAGAAGAAACCCATGTATTAAAGCAGTTGCTACAAATATTTATAACACAAAAGCAAACATTTTGAAGGCTAGTCTTGGTGGTCGATCCAACATTCAAGTTTTGTTGGAAGAACTTGGTAATGGAGGTTTCTTATTTGATGTTCTAAAAGACGAAGAAGATCACTTAACACATGTATGTTTTGCTCATCCCAATTCTGTCCAGCTAAGTAGAAGCTACTCCAATGTATTTGTGATGGACTGTACTTACAAGACAAATAGATACAACATGCCGTTACTTGAGATAATTCGTATCAGAAGTTTTAACACTTCATTTTACTTTTGTTTCATATTCTTGAAATCAGAGAGGTTGGATGATTATCTATGGGCATTAAATTTATTCAGTCAAGCTCTTGGAAAGGATTCCCAACTTCAAGTGATTGTTACCGATAGAGAATTAGCACAAATGAGAGCTATTGAAATTGTGTTTCTAAAAGCTGCAAATATTTTGTGTATGTGGAACATGTTGAATTGAAGGCATTTTAAGTGAGATGCGGGGGGGATTGAGACTTGGGGAGTCTCGATAGGGGTCTAAATGCGCAAATGGAGCCGTGCATGGGCCATGGGATACGAGGTCCCAGGTAGGGTCTCGATGCACATTATGAAGGCCATTACGTGTATAGGCACATTCGAGAGAGGCCATAGGACCGTCATCAGACAGGGTCTGATGCTGGGAGTCTCGATGAAAGGTTCCGGCGGCGCAAGGAAGATTAGGTCATGATCTTTCCTTATCATCCAAAAATATTTCCAATTCTCTCTAAAATTCTTTTGTTCCCAAATTTAATAGAAGTTGTTCTACTTGATTTGTCATCATATCATTTTAAAGCTAAATACAGTGTGTAGATTTATTAGGTGAAATACTTAAATTATAAAGTATTACTCCATTAGAAGCTTAGTTTGATAGGACTTTGTAACGTCGTTGAGAGTTCTTTCCCCAGTTGATTTACTGCGGCGGTAATGACGGGGCGATACCGCGAGGGAACACGTATAAAGATTTGGTGTTATTTGCTGCTTTCGGCAGCATTTCGATGTGTGTTCAGTTACATAGAGATGTGTGGAACTGAAACAGGCTTGGGTGTTGATATATGTTTGATTTACTCTTCGTTCGTATCCAGCCAGTGTATCGAGCTTGGTTGAAAGCTTGGAGTAGATATAGTTTATCACAAAATTGAATGGCAAAGAATACGAGGTGTATCGACATATCTTTGTAGATAAATTCGATGGGGTTGATTTCGCGTTTGGAAGATGAACATGGAGGATTATTTGTATGGGAAGAAGGCTTCGTCGGCGCTTTTAGGCGAGAAGCCGCAAATATGATTGTGAAGAGTGAACGAGCTGAATATGACAAGTCTTGGGTATGACTGAGACAGTGACATGCAGAAAGCGTTGTTGCCAATGGCGAAGGAGACCCGCGACTAAGGGCTTAAATGATAGCTTTGTCGGGGTTATATGAGAAAACCATCCGCCGACAATAAAGATACGGTTGATGAAGCAAGCTGTTTCACTTGAGGATACTCAATGAATACTCGATTCTTAGGCACATAATGATTTAAATAGTTTGATAAATGGAGTTGTCTTGTTGAAGTTAACCGGGATAATTACAAGCATTGATACTATTGGCATCTTTGCCGGATAGTTTGGGAGCCAATGAGGCTGTGAGAGTAATTCGATCGGAAATGAGAAGTTGCGAGCAAGGTGAAATTCGAAGAAGCGATACGTCGAAGAAGTTCGGAGAAGAATGATGGAGTTGAGGTTTGCATTAAATGTAGGCGAGGTAGGAACTATGACAAGGGAAGTGTCAAGAATAAATGGAGGTCAAAGTCAAGAGGGAGGAGTAAGTCGAAGTTTGGAGGACGTACTCTTGAGTGCTGGGGATGTGGCTTAAAAGCTGGTCACGTATTGCGGTGTCACAAAGCATACGGTAGTCGTGAGGGAAACAGGCGGATGTGAATGTTGTTGATGACTATCACGGATGCTGCTACTTTAATACGTTGATTGCTTTCGATAAATTCTTTGGATTCTTGATTCGGAGCATCGTTTAAATGCCTTACCAGCTCGAGGGATACTAATGTTGAATTATGAATTTGGAGATTGCTAGGTCGGTTGTCATCTTGCTATAACGGTGGCCGTTAAGATTGAAGGTATGGAGATGTGAACGGAAAATTTGTCGAATGGTTCTGGAGATTGACTAAAAGTGAGGCGTAATAGAGTTGGTGAAAGAGCTTGATTTACGTAAAGTCCAGTGGATGAGGATGGTTGAACTACATTCGGTGAAGGCAGGCGGAAGGTAGCTCGGGGTGCGATTCTGGCCAGCAGAGGTGCGAGAGATGGAGTGCGAGCTGTGCACTTGCGGGGTTCTCAAATGACTATAGGCTGCTATTGATAGTTCGAAGGCGATGTTGTGCATGACCGATTAGACCCGCATGGCGAAAAAGAAAGGTATGAAAGCACTTGTTTCAAATAATGTGATACTGAGCTCAAATGCGATGAAATCCATATCTCTGTGGTATGCAGGAAGCAGAAGAGAGTGGTTTGCTAAAACTAGCGTTGAGCCTAAATCTGAGAGGCTTGAGTTAGTTCACGCGAGATGTTTGGGCAAGGCACTGTTGGTTACATGGGAGGTTCATCGTATTATGTAACCTTCATTGATGATGCGACGAGAAAAGTTTGGGTTTATTTTCTGAAGAATAAATCCGAAGTTTATAAGTCTTGAAAATGGAGGCTATGGTTGAGAATGAGACAGGGCTGAGAGTGAAGTGTTTGAGATCCGAAAATGGGGGTGAATACAGTGATATGGATTTCAAACAATATTGTGCGAGGCGGAATAAGGATCACGAAGACTATTTCGGGGCACCCAAACAAAAGCGGAATAGGGATGAGACGAATGAGCGTGCCCGAGTATGAGGTTACAAGCTGTGGGTTTGAATGTGCAGGCGAGGCATGTCAATCTTCTTTGCTTTCTTGATAAAACGGAGGACTTAGGTCCCTCGAGACTTTGAGAATTCCAGAAGAGAAGTGGAGTTCTAAGAAGGTAAATTGTTCACGAAAGTATTTGGTTGTTTAAGCGATATGTTCATGTTGAGCAAATGCTAGAAAACTCAAGCTAAATCTTGTTGGAAAATCAATGAGAATTGATTCCGTTTATTATTATGCCCGTTGCGACAATTGTGTAATAAATTCATTTACAGTTAGGTTAAATGTGATTATCGAGCTTAGTGTTCAACTTAGTAATTGCATATTCTTGGTGTAAGGTTCTCACTGTTAATTTAAGGGGTTATGAGCGATTCTTTGGGCTCACTCGTGGCTCTAGTTATAATAATAGTAGTGATGTTATTATTATTATACAACCTCCTCACAGGCCTGAAGGTCCACACATACGGTGGCGTTGAGTTATATTTCATGCATGAAGTGCAAAGAGAACTATATAATTGTATTTCTCGATTACAGTTCTACATTGTATGTAAGAATATCGATTGAACAAATAGAATCCAAAATTAAATAGTTTATTTAATTGTAGTTCGAGTAACTTTTAGTATTTATCAGCAACGAAAGATTATTGATAATTGTTCATTACTATTTAAATTAAGCGTTAAAATGGTTGTCCTCGGCTAAATTAGCGACTCATTGGTAACTTCGTTAGTGTCTTAAACGAGACTAATAGAGTTAACGAGTCAAAACAATACTTAGCGAAGGTTGCTTGCTCCGGGCTTGTTTTAACCTAGCCCTATAAGCAAACTTTAGGGGTTTTATCATAAGTTTTTGAGAAAAATTTATATAAAAAAAACCTAAATATTTTTGGCCGAAGTCTCCCAAGGAATTTTGGGGTTTCTGGTTTTGTTCATCCTTGTTTCTCCCAGCATAGGTGATTCTTGATTGACCTCTGAGGTGTGGACCTTAACTAAGAATATCACTGATTGATATTACAACAAATTTGAAGGAAGTCAAATTCGTTTGTGAATTTGACGTGGAACTTTAGTGGAATTTACTCATTGCTTTCTGTAAGTACTACTTTTATATTGTATATATAATTTTTTAAAATAATATGGTATGCACTTTAAGATCCCTGGAATTATGGGTTGTATTTATACACACATATATTCAAATTAAAGTTGTTTATTGTTATTTATTTATACTGTTTTGTTTTATAATTTTTATTTGATTAATTCTTGTTCATATATTTAATTGATAAATATATAGTGAAATAAATCACCATGTTCTTGTGATTATTTATTTACACATGTGTTACAAGTTTATGATGATGTACTATCATATTTTGTTAACATGGATTTTATTTCCTCTAAATTAAAAGGGCGATTTAATTGGTTTGTTCCAAAAGCGGTTTTGTAAAACGTGTTTGGGAGCATAAAGTTTTTGTATAAATTACAAACTAATTGTTCTTCTGGAACCTAGATAACAACCGAAAGAATATTCATTAAATTTCATAATTTTGGATTTTTCTAAGTGCCTCAAAACAATTTGAATTTACGGACTGTTTTAATTAATTAAATATGAAAAATTTATTTTTATGAGCGACCGATTAAGGATTTGTTTATGACGTCCTAACGTGTTCGAATTTCATAAATTTTTGAAAAAATTTAATGCCTCCAAACGATTTACAAATTAATTCGTCACAGCAAATTAAATATGAAGTACATTTATTATAAATCGGCGAAACCGACTTCCGGCGACCCTAGGGGCGCGTCGGTCAATCGGATCAGGATTATAAATGTGGCCGGACGGCGACTACTGCGGCGGGCCTTGCGTGTCTGATGTTCGGCCCGCCCGAAGGCGATTCGTCCGAACCCGATATAATGTGTCCCTAATTTTTGAAAAACTCTAATTTAAATTTATTCCTTATTTGGACCTAAAATTATAGGACTAGTTATATTTCGGTTTTTATTAATTATTGTCATTTTAATCACTAATTGATTTGTAATTCATTTATGTGATGATGATAATTAATTAGATACTTTTTATATTATATCTTGCAAATGGCATTTAAAATTGATATAACATTATAGTATTAACAATTTTACACTACTTAACATATCTTTAGAATATATTTGTGATGAATATTTTTACATAATATGTATAGTTAATAATTATTGATAATAATTATTGATTGACATGTGTGAGTGAGTTTATATTAGTGTTTAATATATTGTAATTACATGGATTAATTAATTGGATAATTACAAACATGCATTTTCGATGCCATTTAAAATATTTACAATGTTATAGTTAATTGCTATGAGTTTAATAAGTGCACATATTTTTGTAATGGTGATTGGAATGGAGGTATATAGATATATTTATTTATTTTTAGATCTGCAGAACCGTAATCTTGTAAATGACATGAGTCATATTTTCTTGTATTTATTTATTTACTATTTTAACCCACATGACTTCTTATTTGTCTTAGATGGGATTCGTATGTAAAATATTGTAAGCAATGAAGATATTATGAAGATCGTTTTAAAAGCAGTGGTGGGGCTTGAGGTGGTTTCGGTTGGACCTCCAGTCTGAATGCAAAATTAGGACTTGTAATTGTCTGACTTTGATAAATCTTTGTAATAGTTTCTGGGTCCATATGGTATATCTCTTGAATGTGTGCTTGTTTTATTTTCATGTTAAATGTATTGGCGATTATATTTAGTATGCATGGTAAATGAAAGAAACAAAGTAATAATAATCCATGCAATTAAAATTTAAGCAAAAGTAATCAAAGCCAATTTTAAAGTTGTGCAATCAAGCTGCGTCAGTGGAGCACACCCGTGATGGCGGGTACAATGTGTGCGGAGTTGATGACCGTGGATCATGTTGAAGTGATTTCCACTAACGTTGTGGGCTTTAGATGATCAATCAAGTAACACTTTGGTTTAATTAATTGCTTAACCGGTTTCGGAGATACAAATGTTGGGTAGCATCTTGTAAGAGATGCTAGTGACCTGAAGTTATGTGGTTTTTACATAATTGGTTTGACAACCTCTTATTATAGCTTCGGATTCAAAATGTATCTTGTGTTAGTTTGAATTTAAGTGTGACTAAGAATGCGATACACCTTGTACATTTTGTGAGATTTGATGCAGATTATTATATTTACAATTGCCATTTGTAAATACGTATGGATTGTTTTGAACTACTCTGTTTATTTTAAGTTGCATATTTCCTATTATGTTTGGCATATTCAGTTTACCTTTTTCTTTCGCCATTCATTGGGCAAACTAAGAATGCATGACTTTATAATGTAGAAATAAATAAGCTAAGTTAAGGAGAAATCCGATGACTTGTTGAAAAATATAAAGAAGTATTAATAGCGATCTTCTTAGCCATTACAATGGTTGTATGCTAATAAAGGATAAACTTTAAATACACAAACATTTAAGACTTGATTCAATCATGTTGATACATTGCATGAACTTTGGTTCAAGTGAACAAAGTCACATGATATGATTGAAGGATGGTAATTTTTGATTGATCAAAGGTGATGATCTTATGAAGACGATGTCATATTGTCTCTTAGCCTACAAACTAAACAAATAATAATAGTTTGATCTCGTTTATAACTTGATTGAGAAAACTATTGGATGATCTTGAATTTTGTGTATCTACATTTCAGGACATGTGATTGGTATTTAGTTTCTTTAACATGATGAACATGGTTCATGAATTGTGATGAAACAAAAGCTTATGGTATGTATGACCAAATAAGCAAATTTATCTATTCGGTTCTCACGTCACTTGTACAGTTGAGTGAACATCGAACTACAAGTTGAAGTTAATGATTCGCTTCATTATTTCGAACTTTAAAGCATAGAAAGAAGGTTTTTGAGTAACATTTAGGAATTGAAAGAGAGATTTGGTTAAATCTCATATCTCAAATAATTTTGTTGTCAAAGTTGTAATGTCTTGGCTAGGCTATCAGTATCGAGAACACTAGTTTTGACTCGCGCGATTTAATCATGGATATGAGCCAAATTAACAACGCGGAAGACAAGATACAAAAGAGATTTATCAAACTCTTTTGTGTAAATGATGAAACTGACTACGTTATAAGAGCACGCGATTTCATCCTCCGTGAGAAGATGGTTTGGTATTCCTAAACTGGCCCTGCTTTGCCTTTGTAAAGGTAAAAGAGAATGTCATGTTTGACTTACACGTTTCCGCCTCGGTGATTGATTAAAGGGGAACATTACTCTACTCTTCTTTAAAAAGGACCGCTTGAACAACAAAAGCAGATAATACTTTATGTATAATGACTGAAACAGACTTGTGATAATCTTGAAAAGATGAACTAAGTCAACTCGATGAACTAAGTCAACTCACTAGACTTAGTGGGAGGTTAAACTATGTAGTCTAAATTAAGTTTGTATGTTTACATACAAGTTAATTGAAGATTTAAGTGTCGTTAAATGATACGTCGGAGTTGATAAGGGTATGGAAGGACCATATGAATACTATCGAGTTACGGAGTTAGAAATGTCGTGATATAAGTAGTATATTATTAGAAGAATGAGACATCATTCCTAGTCTTAAAAGCGATACTTGTTAAGTTACATAATTATAATTGTGTTTAAGGAAGTTAAAAGCACATGGATGAGATCTTTCAATTTCATATACCAAGATAATTTCATTATTAACCTTATGATGTGTCATTAGTTGAGTGATACAGAAAAATGGGATTTGCGTGGTTGAAACACAAAGAATGAAATAATTTCACATATTAAGGTTCTTTGCACCTACCTTTAAAATTAATTTATTCATTCAGCTACGTGAGATAACTTTCGAGTTGTGTTGATAAAAACAAACTTTGAAGCGTCTCGTATAGGATAAGTTAGTATTATGTCATGACAGACATAATTTAACTCGAATCGAGTTGATATTAAGAATCATTTTGTACATAACCCGGGGAAAGAGCTGGTGTTATTTTCCATCCGCTTTATGGTGTTGTATTGTACATATAGAGTCTTCATTATGAAGTACAAATTGGAAATAAATATGCTGACTAGAATGCGTTGTGATGTTTCTAGTAGGAATACAATCGATATTAAATTTAGGCGTAAGCAGGCAGAAGCCCATACCGAACTTTATTGGGTTTGAGTATACGTTTGAAAGTATCGAACTTTAGGTTCGAACATGTTTGAAAGTGTCGAACCTTAAGAATTTAACGTTTAGTATACGTTTGAACCACCGTAGTCGAGGCAGAACTTTTCTTGAATCGAACCGTTTGATAGCGTTTGGACACACTACGGTGGTATGAATCGAATGGATGAGTAGATGAAATAGAAAACTGAATGATATTGATAAATTTGTATTTTAATGAGGTTTTCAACATAGGTTTACATCATACTTAAGTGATAATGGATCAAATGTAGCGGATCGAACTATTTCGCACGGTTTGGTCTGGTCCTTCGAACCTTAGTTTTAAAGTTGGTTTCATGTTGCCCTATCGGAGCAGGAGCCACGAGCGAACTATTTCGGAACGAGATAATGCGAATCGAATCGAACTTTTGGGTTCCACGGGCCCTAATTAGGACCACTTCGGTTATATCAAGGAGTATCAGCTCTTGGTGCATTTAAAGCCTAAATCAGGATGATACAAATGACAAGATGAATGAATAGATAACACTCCGATAAATGAGCTTGAGGTCATTTAGATGAAATAAATTAGCCAGAACACTAAGGTTGAGTGTAAGGCTCTGTTTTATCTTCTGGATGGTGAATCATCAGAAGTAATAAATGTATTCTCATTAAATGAGCAATCAGTCATGAATGAGCGTTTAATCATACATTTGGTTGAGAAACCAAGATTAAACATATTCATTGGTTGACTATGCTCATGTTTATTTCAAACTTTCTTATTGCTATTCCACAAGTTGTAACATGTGGGTATAAGCAAGTTATCCAAAGAATGTTCCTAAGTAATGATCACTTGATGATGGATACTTGACATTGTTTATTGGAGCTCAACGTCTCGGCGAATATAAAGAAAGTTTCTATACTTAAGACTGAGTATAATGGGTTAAATTCCTCACTTTGATGCTTGATGAAAATCAATGAGAATCAAGTGATGAAGAACTAGCAGGTCCTTAAAGACTGATGGAGGCGTAGGCTGCATAAATGAAGTTTATACACTAAATGTTGAAGAAATCTTCCCTCTGACCTTAAAGGGTATAGTAGTGATTAGATTCTTGCACATTTGTGAGCCCAGTAATATATATGTGACATATCTTTATGTCAGTCACATTAAACATATGTGAGCTTACAAGCCTGACATTTCTTGTTAAGTTTGAATGTCATGAAGCTTGAGGTGATTGAAATCTATAATAGGAATTAGAGATTCTATAAATGAAATGATTCTCTTACGTATTTGACCGCCTTGACTTTTCATTAGAGGTCCTAAATCCCACTAGTAAGGGCCTCGCGTGCAGAGATGGTTGAAGTCTATTACGTAATGATATGATTCACCATTATGCCGCGTCGAGGTCGTAATGTTCTGCCACTACTGACTATGGCGTAGCGCGATTCGATGATTGGAATTGTGAGTTTTACTAAAGGTATTCGCGGTTGGAATACGCTTGGTAGTAACGTTAAGAGAATAGAGGTAACTATAGTTACATGGAATGGATCAGTTGTTGATCTTCAACACATGGCCCCAGACAAGGATAGCGGGATTATGGACAGTTGTACCATATGAGGCATTGTAAGAATTTCAATAATGGGGAATTTGAGTCTAGTATGCTGGAAGTAGGTAAACTAAAAGGCAGACTTCAGTATTACAACTTAACCGATCCGTCTGTTTTTGTTGGTAATGTAGTTAAAGAATGTGCATTTAATAAGGCGGATGTATTCGCGCACTTTGAGTTGTGTTGTAAACTGCCAGAATCGAGCCAGAGAAGTGGTTCAAACCCATTTTTTGATCATAGTCATGCATGACTATGTCAGGGTAATCTTAGTCATCAATGATTCCTTGGTTGAGGAACCCGAGATTCGATGAATGTAAGCTAACTGTATGTAGTATTTCGGTAAAGGATGTGATTGTAATCACTATCCTCACTTTATATCATGAAATGATCTAAGAGAAGTCATGCAAGCAAGGATCCATGTATGGATGCTACAAACGTAAATCACCGGAGTTGAGATCAGCACCACAGCGTTCAGCCGGGGTTTGGTTTTCACAGGCTTAATGAAGGCGGAAGGCATGGCAAAGTTCGATGGAATAGTTCATTCACTACGGAATAAGTTAAATGGTAAGTTAAAACAAAAGTTCCTTTGTGTTTTAGTCTGATTGTTAACTAAACTGCATGAATGCGTGATTCATTCATATAGTTACCCATTATTTATTTCACGGAGCCGTTGAAATATATAATACTCCGTGCATTGTATCCTCGATGGTGAAAGGTTAAATCTAGGTTGGTCTATCGCTTTGAAATGCGTAGGCCCTGGTAATTACGCCTCTTGAAGCCTGAGGAAACATAGGATGGCCCAAGAAAAGGCTGAGTGGAATCTTTGATAGTTAGGGCGACAAGCATCGTATATGAATAACGTGGTGTTTTGAATAATGATCGAATTATGCAAAAAAATAAAATAATAGTGGGTAGGGATATGAAAGCAAACTTACCTTTCATGTAGAGTCTTAATCCGTGAGACGAAAGAGTTGATTTTAAAAAATGACCATCATTTTGGTGGTTGATGATTGATGACACTGTCGGTGATTTTTCGATGATCATCACAATTTGGTGTTCAAAATATCATACAAATTGGCAACTCAAAACAAGTTGCATAGTTATAGTTTAGGAACGTGGATGCTTCAGGAGTTATAATATTTAGGTTTTATTGGCGAAAGGCATATCTCTTATGGACTTTAAGGTATACATGCTTGTCTTATTTTTAGTGTGCGAAGCACTGAAACTTAATCAGGCCGGGGCACTGTCGCTTTTTAGTGTCTATACTGCAACTCGGCTCATACCAATTTTGTTAATTGAAATGGCTATATTACCCTTAAAATCTGCGTTAGTCACGGTAAAATGACTATTTTGTCCACCCCAACACTAAAGTATAGGGTATGAAATGAAGCTATTTTGCTTACCTATTTTTCAAGTTAGGCGGTATTAAGGGCAAAGGCCAATCATTTCACTAAAATATCAACCCTTTCTTAAACTCACCTTCCATACTGCCCATCCCTCAATTCCTGACCCCCGCTGCTTTCTAATTTCGCATTAGAAAACCACTATGGCGAGCTAAACAAGCGATATCTTTCCATTGATGTTCTATTATATGCAAATCAACGGCTGACTCGTACTATATGACAAAATAGTCATTTAGGAAGTGAGTAGCTACTGACGATAAACGGTATGCTGACTTGATAAGAATCGATTGTCGGGTTTCAATTCACTTGCGGGTGGGAATTTAAAGAATTTCAGAGAGTTTCTTCTTATTAGAATGAGTGGTTTGAGGGTACAATTCCACGTACCTTTGGTGGTATAAAGGCTTTATCTTGACTTGATTTGTCAAAAACAGAAGCTTCTTGGAACCCGTTCAAAGAAATTTTCAACTTGAGGCAGGCAAATTGTTACTTCTTGGAAATGCCTTGGAGGATTACGGGGGGCGTTGCTAAGTGCGATCTTTGGTGAGATTAAAGGCTTGGTGAGTCGGTTATCGGGGAAATATTCTAGGAGATAGAGGCGTGCGAATTTGGTATTTCCTTGATTTATATATGAACCATTTCTCTGGGTGAAACATGAAATGGAGGGGGATAGAGTGGGGAGTAGAGGGGTGAGGTGGGGTGTGTTAAGGAAGAAAGGGGTTGGATATTTTAGTGAAATGATATTTTGCCGTATGAAGCTAGCACGCTTGAAATAGGGTAGGGCAAAATAGTCATTTCGTACCATATACTTTAGTGTTAGGGACAAAATGAAGATCGTTTTCTTTGTGGCTGATGTGTATTTTTAAGGGTGGCATAATTCGTTTCACTAATGAAAATTAGGTGTATGGGGAGTCAGACAATATTATAGACACTAAAAAAGTACGGACTTTGCCGGATTAAGGATTGGTGTGCCCAGGGCAACAAAATAATCTGAGAGTGGCATGAGCCATTAAGCAATGAAATGCGAGGCAGCTGCCAATAGAAGCCTAATATTTTACAACATAGTTTTATACTTTGGATGGTATCTCAAATTTAAATCGATCAACATGATTTGTAGGAAGTTAGACCATAAGGGTATATTTAACATCAAAAGTATGAAGCTTGATTTCGATAATGGTAAAATTTTGGCTTAAACATTATATATAGGATAGATAATTGATTTTTACATAAATATATGAACAATAATAATATATTCTTATATTCTATCTCATGGTAGAAATTTTATGAGTGAAGCGTAAAAGTTAGGTCTATTTCGCGTTATTCGGTTCGTGGCTCGATTCGCGAACTTCGGGCGTTAAATTTGATGTTCGGTGAACCGGATAGAAACAGATAGATTTGAATTAGATCTGTCAATCCAGCTATTAAAGAGACTATATGACACCACTAACCATAACCCCAGCCTAGCCCGCCCATTTATTCTCCCCCAATTCATTTATTCTCATACATCCTAAAACACTAAACCCCCCAATTTCACAACTTCCTAATTCCATCAGCTATCAGTACAAATCCCACATTTCAAAAACCCCATTTTGCTTAACCAGTCAAAGCAGCTCAAAGTAAAGAAA
Organism: Lithospermum erythrorhizon; assembly: GCA_019722365.1. Classification (NCBI taxonomy): domain Eukaryota; kingdom Viridiplantae; phylum Streptophyta; class Magnoliopsida; order Boraginales; family Boraginaceae; genus Lithospermum; species Lithospermum erythrorhizon. The sequence goes on from JADFUC010000841.1 coordinate 280,041, forward strand.
CTTCATAGTGGCAATTTATCAAAAATCTTGCCTTCAAGTGACGGAGAAAGTAAGAAACAGCTTGCCTTCATAGTGGCAATTTATCAAACACCTTGACTTCATAGTGGCAATTTCAGTATTAAATTGTTTTTGGATCAATTTTATTTTCAATTTGATGTTTGATTTTTGGATTTGAATTAGGAACACAATTGGATTATGTAGTAAAATTGGATTTGTGAAATTTGAGTTTGAAAATTAATTAGGAACTTAATTTAAGTTTTAGACCCAGAGGCTTTTCTGAGCAGTTAAATGAAATTCGGACCCAGAATCGAGCCCGAATATTGACATTAAAATTGATGCGGTTGACTGACATAAAATTATAATGAAAAAAAAAAAATTTAAAAAATCTAAATGATAGATAAAGGATTCTGTGGAGAGAAAATAGAGATGGGGGATTGAAGCATTTGTTATTTTACCAACGATGATATTCTTGGGAGCCTTCATGGTAAATAATATTTACAATAATTTATGAAGAATTTATCTTTGTTAGTTCTGTATTGAAGGATTCTTATAAAAATTAAAATAAAAAAAATTATTAGAGGGTAAAATAGGAAATACGTTAATTTGACTTTTGTATGCGATGTAAACTGCGCATTATATATAGTATAGATTTGTTATAGAGTGTTGGGCGGTTCTGCTATATGAAGAAAGTTATTATGAAAATTTTAAAAAAATTTATCAAGATGAAATAGAAGTATATTAATTTGTCTTGACTTTTCTAGCTGTCGATCATATTTACTTGGCGTTATATACTAATTATATATAAAACATCATTAAGCATATCAACCACCCTATCCATTTTACAATTGTCTCAAAAATAATGAGTTATGCAGACTCTTTCGCCCTCTGCGCAGTCCAGAATAGCCTCAACCACTCAACTCCTCCACCAACCTCAAACCACCTCCCCCTCAATGAGGTGGAGGTTAAAAATATTTCCGTCATTTTTTGTTGACGTTTATTGGCATATCCTTAGTTCTTGTTATCATCAATCAAGTTCAAGAACCTCATGGAAGGACAGTTGATGATGATGGAGATAAGAAAAGAAAGGCGACGCCGGAGGTGTTGGGCAAAGTTTTCCAGGAAGGTTCCGGTGGGAATGATGCATACCCTTGGACCAATTCCATGTTGTCTTGGGAAAGGACTTCTTATCATTTTCAACCTGAAAAGAATTGGATGAATGGTAGGTCCAAAATTCCTGGCTCTACTAGTCAATCAATAATTTTGAGTTTTACAAGGACTAATTGCTAACTAATCAATTTTTATTACCATACATCAATTTAATTGTTATTATATTGATTTTTTGAAACGTACTCAGTTTTTCTGTAACATTCTTATGATGATATGCAGTTGATATGTTGCTTAGATAACACTCAATTTCTTCAATTTTCAATTTTATTACATTATTTACATAGACACCAACTTTTTTGGCATATACTCCGTATTTTTAGTGTTCCATTCAATTTGAATTAATTGAACAACTTTTTGATTTATTAACTAGGTTTTGATATAAATTATTTTATTCATTAATAAAATATAAATTTGATATCGTGTGGTTGATTTTAAAAAATATTTCATAAATATTATTTTTTTGTAATTTTTATAATATATATAAAATGTATTGAATGAAAAATTAAAGTTGTATGATGTCAGAAAATAAGCAAATTTAAAGTGGATGTAGTATATGTTTACACATACTGATTTAAAGTTACTGTATTTGTTTTCCTTGGTGTTTCGGTTGCTGATTCCTTGGGGCTACATCTAAATTCTAATTGGTTCGACTTTAGATCCTAATGGTATGATCTCTATCTATATCTCTCTGTGTACTTTCTCAAGTTTCTTTAAAAATGTTTATTTGTAACTCAATAGAGATTTTTTAGGTAAGAGATTTATAACCATCCAAGTATTACTCTCCAAAGTTGTACTTGCATTGGAATCTACTCAATAGAGCTTTCGAAATTAAATGTGTTAATTCATGATTCACAAATTATATATGTGGAGTGTAATTTTTAATAAATATATATTGTGGTCCCACTTCATTTCTTTTTTATAACAAATGACTGTATTGGTACATAAAAATGCATTTATGATTATGACATGTACTTTAAAAAAAATATTGCCAATCAAAAAAAATGTAATGATTGCCATGATTCAGAAGTTTATAGAACTGCTAACAAATTGATTGAGCGGCTATTGACGTAATATATAGTAAAATTATGCATTAATCAAGTTATATCGAACCATTCATTCCCCAAGTTCAAAGAAACTTGTGAGCCGAGGATAGAATGATTTATTACTTATTCCCAAAGTTAATTTTAAATATTTCATTTTATATTTTTGAATATATTTTTTTGAATTTGTTTGTCTTTGTTTCATCTATATGCAAATGGTTAAAATGGCAAATAAAATAAAAGAGGGATATAAGTTATAACTGGTGATAAAATTCATTTAGCCATCTACTTCACCGTCCGAGGTTTACTAGTAGAAATAAAATTCCTTCATTTAATGGTGTGTAAATAAATAAAGGCGGTTTGATCGCCTCCAGCGACTTAGACATTTCAGAACATGAGAGATGACTTTTCAATAGAAAGAGAATTGAAACGTGGGTATGACGTATGCAAATAACTAGAGGCTGTTGTTAATTTCTGAGATATTAATTGGCAGTCTAAAATTATCTTTATTTTCACTTTTAAATGTTAGTATTATCTGCTGACTCGTCATAATGTGACAGGATCATCATAGTGTCAATTTATAATTACTGGTCAAAATAAAGACAAATATATATATATATTTAAATAATTGAATGCACTTTCTTATACTACTCGGTACTTAATAATTTAACAATGAGGTGTGATTCAACACCAAACAAATCTAATACTCTGGAATTAATTTGTACATAATTTTTTAATATTTTAATTTTTGACACTTCCCCAAAGTTTTGATATGCAATATATCAATAAATTTATATACCTTTTTTTCTAAAAGAGAAACTTAAAATTTTATGGATGAAGTATATATTTCAAAATTGGATAACAATCTATTGAAAAATAAATCTTTTAGTTAAATTGGAATTGAGGGAGCATTTGGTATAATAGTTGAAATTTCAATCTTAAGTATGATAAAATTATTACTCATATATGAAAGTATTGTCTTCTTAGTATTTTAAATGTATTTACTATTTAATGTAAAGATATAACTCATGAAAGTCTAATAATTTGATTAGCGATAAACATGCTAAAGTTAGTTAAATTACTCAATATGAAAGTTGAAAATAACTATTTAATAATGAAATAACAATTGAAAAATACCTGTAATATTTTATGAAAGGACCCGATAAGATTTTCTATGGTGGAGGCAAAGATCCAACAGAATCTATGACCTGATGAAAATAAAACTCCTATTTGTGGAGCATAACAAGTCACGAAAGGCCAAAAGGAAAAGACACTTGTGGCGGATACTTAACTACGGAGTATTTTACTAATAGATAAGGGACAACTATATCGGAAGTGTTTCATTACATTATTGCAAGACCCTCCATGCCCAGGCTGATATAAAGTTATAGACAATGTTGATAGTTTATCTATACTATTATACTATTATAAAAGAATAGATGTACTTAGTTATTACACTTTATCAAAATATTTTTTGTCATTTTATATTCTTTTAAACTTTTGATTTTTGGTTTTAAATTTAATTATTTTAAGGATATTATTGTAACTTTCATATAGTTATTATAGTTTAAAATTTCAAATTATTCACCCACTAATTAAGTTAACCACATACAACTTTTAATGTAAAACAGTACTATCATCATTACTATGTTATTAGCAGTTTCATTTCATGTTATTAGGTTTCATTGCATGACAATACGGTATTTTTTGTTTTAGACTCTTTTGTTAGCTTTTAACAAACATTCAAGAATAATAATAAAAGATTGATTTTGTTGCTAGGTTAAAGGGTACTATGTATCTAAATATAAGATCTTTCAACATATTTGTATAATGTCTAAATTTATTCATTTGTTTATTTTATAATATATTTTAAATGAACTCTTTCTGTTATTTTAAATTAAAAGTATGCAAAAGCTGACGTGTGTTAAATTCTTTAGTACTCCATTAATATAAAATATTGTCGATTTAAATTACATGAGGGTTAATAACATTGTAAACTTTAATCTAAAACATTTTTCATTATGAAATATATCTTTAGTTGAACCGTTTAGTAAAATATATTAAAATATAATATTATCAAGATAATTTACTAACATTTCAATATAGTTAATATGTTAATTTTTCTTTAAAAAATTTGTGTATCAATTAGTAAAATCATAGGGCTTTTTATTTTGAATATAAAAATAAATTAGATAATATTTTAGAGATTGAGATAATAAAGTTTAAAAACTGGAATAATTGAAAATAATTGAGTTAAAGGTATGTACAGTATTAATTTTGAAATTTTCTAAACTATTACAAATTAAATATTTCAAAGTAAATCAAGTTAATGTTAAGAGTACATGATATTCAATTAAAAAATCAATTAGTAGTGGTGACTAAGTCTGCTTCATCTTTCCATTTTCCATCTAACCTCACGATTCACTATTAAGTACAAATTCTGATTGTGTATATGTTTGTGAATGACTTTTTGTTTTCGATGGTGTATGTGTGTCCTGTAATCTATTTGTTATTGTTCATTTACAAATGTCTTTTGATCACAGGATTTGTAATTGCTTAATTATGATTGGAATTTTTGTGAAGAAATATTGGTTTGGACTATTTTTGACAATTTGAAGTTTGGATCTGTAATCAATCAGAATATCTCTTTTTTATCTTGTACTATATAAATGCTTTACTAGTTATATACCTTACACCACAGTTTGGAACTCCAGCTAAGTAAAATAAAAAAAGAGTAAAATAAAAATAACTTCACCCAAAAAATCTCGAAACCATACTTATGATATGATGTGATGGGACAACAAATAATAAGTGGGAGCATAGTGGTATTGTTGCGTCGCGATTAGTACGTAGTTTAAATAGCGGTGTAATAATGGATTTTTTGGAGGCAGTTATGGTGATTAGCGCTATCTTTTAACATAATCTAGTCTAAAAATTATGTCTTTGCAAAATAATTGCTCCGTATATTATACACCTTTTTCTAGTTACTTGATTTTGTATTGGTTCATTTCCTTTTTTCTATTGTCGATTGCGATATTGAAGTTGACTTTTTCGTTTTTGAAATAATGGTTGATTTGTAACGTGGAAGAACAATTGAATGAGATCCTAATGGTCCATTGTTCCATATGGGATGGTACCATTTCTTTTATCAATACAATCCGAATTCAGCCATCTGGGGTGATATCACATGGGGCCATGCAGTTTCAAAGGACCTAATCCACTGGCTCCACCTACCTTTTGCCATGGTTCCTGATAGTTGTTTTGACATAAGTGGTGTATGGACCGGGTCGGCAACTATCCTCCCTGATGGCCAAATTGTTATGCTCTACACCGGGGGAACTGAAGACTTGGTTCAAGTCCAAAATCTTGCATACCCAAAAAACATATCGGATCCACTCCTACTTGAATGGGTCAAATACTCTGGTAACCCGGTTATTGTGCCACCGCCTTTCATTGGGTTACAAGACTTTAGAGACCCGACAACCGCGTGGCTTGACCCGAGTGGGAAATGGTTGATTACCATCGGATCAAAGATTAACAAAAAAGGCATATCGCTTGTATATGAAACAACAAATTTCACTAGCTTTAAGCTATTGGATGGATTCTTGCATAGCGTTCCGGGTACGGGTATGTGGGAGTGTGTGGACTTTTACCGATTTCTGATTAGATACTAGTAATTTGGACACTTCAACTAATGGTCCCGGTCATAAAGCGTGTATGGTGTTGAAAGCCCAGCGCGTGATGATAGACATGATTATTATGCAATTGGAACTTATGACCCAACAAAGAATAAGTGGGTTCCTGATCATGAAGAATTAGATGTTGGTATTGGGTTGAGATTGGATTATGGAATGTTTTATGCATCCAAGACATTTTATGATCACCATAATCATAGAAGAATTTTGTGGGGTTGGACTGGTGAGACTGATAGTGAAGGTGATGATCTTCTTAAGGGATGGGCATCTCTTCAGGTATTTTTATTCACAATATTTAAATTTCTTCAAGTAACAACTACGGTTACGCTTTTAATGTTTCACCCGTTCTCAACTACTTATTCTTATTAAATTATAAATGATTTTTTTAATATGTGCCCGATTAAGATGATATTTGATACAAGATTTATTACAATATAGTTTACTACTGGAATGAGTACAGTTTTTACAACAATCAACTACAACTTAATAATACTCTTTGAGTCTTTCCAGACTCTTTTGATCTTTCAGAATACATTATTGGTTATTAAAAATTACTTAAGCAATATTAAAAATCAAATATTAAATAAAATAAAAATATAACGAAATGAAAGTATATCAGACATATATACAATCAAATATTTTCATAATACTATTCATATATAATTTTATATTAAATATTTTCTTAATTATGCGCTTAAAATACATGTTAAAATTAAAAATTAAATAAAATATAACTGCCATAAAGCATATAAGAGAAAATATATTTATCAAAATGTTTCCATATAAAAGTTCATATATAAATTTTTGTCCAAATAACAAACTAGTATAAAACTTTACAGATTTAAAAGAAATCCTTGTAAATTCACGAAGTATTAGGACAGGTCCTCCAAATGTGTGATATTTGTTCTAAAAAAATAAACTAAAACTTAAAACGTAGTATATACAAGGTAAGCTCTAATGTATAGTTAATTAAACGATGATTTGACAACAAAATAGGAAACAATGCTATTCCCCGAACAGTGAATTGTTAATAATGTTAAATGGATTGTCAAGACAACACCAGTGTGGCATCTTTGGTCACAAGTCACTAACTGTGGAGGAAGATGGTTAGAGGAAGTTTTTCACTTATTTAGTTTTTAGAAAACTCTTCATCTTTGAATTCTTTATACTAAACACAAAGAAACTATGATTTAACATTGTTGAATTGATGAATGTAATAAGTTTGATACTTATACATTAAAAAAAATAATAATAATAATAAGTTTTAAAAAAAAAAAAAAAATAATGTTCATTTATTGTTAAATTCTACCACAGACTATTCCCCGAACAGTGGTGTTTGACAACAAAATAGGAAACAATGTACTTCAATGGCCTGTCAAAGAGATCGAAAGTCTCAGATTTGGCAGCACCGAGTTCAATGATGTAAAGCTTCAACCAGGTTCAGTTGTGCCACTTAAACCAGACTCATCTGGACAGTTAATCTAATTTTCAATTTCAAAAACATGCCCCATTTTAAAATGGGTCCCATTTTAAAAAAAAATTTATTTTAATTCAATGAATGCCGGAGAAATTTGATTGATGATTTTAATTTTGAAAGAATCATGAGAGAAAATTAAATATGAAGAGAGTTGATTGATGATTTCTTTTTAAAGAATCTTAGGAGAATTTAACTTTTTTTTAAAATGAATTGTTTAATTTAAGCTAACAAAACTTTTGATGAATAATCTATATAACTAATTTTTATATTTTATATGATTCACTTTATTTTATTGTTATTAAAAGGGGTACCATTTTTTATATTTAGCAGTGTCACTATTATTTGTTCACTTCAAATCACAAAAATGATTGGAAGGTTTTGAGTTGGAATAAAGATTAAGAAAATTTAAATGGCCAATTAGCTTTTTGGTCCTTATCTCTTGTGCGTAATTTTAGTTGGTCACTTATCTTGTCAATTCTTTTCGGCCGTGAATTATGGATCCTTATCTTATCGGGTTCTGCTTTAAAATAGTAATGCTTTAACGCTAAAGCCAAAAGTATATGAAAGACATTTATATATAATTAAAGAGCCAAAAGAAACTCACTTGATTTTATTTAACTTTTAATCACTTTCCTTTTTATCATTTCTACTTCCTCGCAAACTTTTTCTTCACAAATTTTAAATATTTCTGCTTTATTATTTGTGTACTCTCACTCTACATATTGCATCCCCTCTCCTGTTTCATGTACTTTCCTGACCGAATCCATTCATCAAAATCAAAACCAATCTTTCAATTTCAATTAATGGGATTCATTGGTTTGGTTTGATTTCACATAAAGTAAGTTTCAACATCAAGTCATAACCCCATTTCTCAATCAAATAATCTCAACTTATCTACATTAACATTGTTTGGGGTGTGCTTATAAATGGCACTTGATACCTTTTGAGGAATGTAATTTGTAAACGAAACTTGATAATTTTTTAGGAATGTAAAGAATGGACTAATTTATACTCTGTATTATGCTAAAAATAATATTTTTTTTTTTTTGTGAGCAGTTTGATATAGTTGCCTCATTCAAAGTGGATAAAGCGGCATTAAAAATAATGATGGAAACAAACAATGTGGAATATGATTGTAGTAATAATGGTGGTGCTGCTGCTAGAGGCTTTTTAGGTCCTTTTGGTCTTATCGTTGCTGCTGATGAAAAGTTAACGGAACTTACCCCTATTTATTTCTATATTGCCAAAGACTCGAATGGAAAAACTGAGGTGCATTTTTGTGCTGATCAATTAAGGTTTGAATCTTTCTCCAAGTGTGATTTTCTAAGGACCGATCCATTGCATTTATCCTGTCTTGAAATCCATTTGTCTTTTTAATCATAAAATATGAAAGAAAAATGTATTTGATAAATTCTTTTTGATACAATGAATAACCCACCAAAAAAGAGTTTCTTTTTTATATGTTTAGAAAACATTACAACTCAATGATTATAAATAAATAATATAACGTTTCCATTTTTGTTTCTTATAAAACTAAAACATATACCATTTCTTTTTAAGAATATGTTTGAAAACTCACTTATATAAGGAGAGATTATTTAAATATATAATGTCTCATTATGTTTTGTTCAATATATTGTCACCTTTTTTACATATAGATGAGAAGAGATTATTTAAATTTATTATTCGTTTTTAGATCATCTCAAGCATTTGAGGCCCAAAAAGTTGTTTATGGGAGTTCTGTACCTGTACTAGAAGATGAAGATTTCACGATGAGACTTTTGGTATGTGATAATTTACCTCTTATTTTCTAAAGAAATATCTTATTACTTAATTAGTTCACAATGTTTTTAATTTATTTAAACATCACTCCCATTTTTTTTTTTCAATTTAATACTCAATACTCAATACGATTACGAAACATACATTCACAATCTGTACCTTTTTAAGATCCCCACTATCAATATATATGCTTCACACTTTTTTTTTTTTGTAAAAAGACACAAGTAATAACAAAATCAGACATCGTAGGGGAATGATCTTGATATTATTTTAATAACGTTAGATTTATAGTAGTATTTCTAATCACATTAAGACTTTACTCTTTTTCTTTTAATTTACTTGATCATGTAAAAAATACTTTATTAAGAAATTAAATAATATTATTAATATACTTTAAAAAGTTATTTATCAAAAAATACTTTAGGTGATCATGGACAAATATAAAAAGTAATTTAGTTAGAGACAAAAGTGAAAAGATCAAGATGAAGTCGTATTGAAATCATATATGATCAAATAAAAAGAAAATGAAATATTTTGTTACATGATCAACTAAATAAAAATCATAGAAAGTTCAACACAATTGGAATGTTCTAGGAAATTGGGATTCTTTTTTAAAATTGGAAACTAAGATTTGTAGTATTAACTACTAATTCATGATTTGGCATAGTAGATATTGTTACTTTCTTACTCTCTCTCGAACCATAATAATATTATTGATTTTTTTATTAATTAATTAATTATATTAAATAAATCAAGTCACATTTAAGATATGATTTGATTTTTGAATTAAATAAATCAAGTAACTACTAATTCATGATTTGGTCTGGCATGATCAGTAATTTCTTATATAATGATTTTTTATGGCTTACTTATATTAGTGTAATGCTTCCTTCAATTGATTTTAATTAACATTTTCAACTTTACTAAAAATTTTGATCATAAATTATTTTTTTTCCTTATTCTCATAAAAATAAAATTGATATACTTGATCATAATTATCCAACAGTTTGGCTTCAGTCACTCCGAGATCAGCTTTCTCGACTGAAAAATCACTAGAAAAATCACTCTCCTTTTGTTTATTAAAATATTTGTGCAACACTATTTTCTTGTAGTTTTTAAAATACAGTTCTGAGTTACCAATGATCGTCAAAACTTTATCTTAAAACCCAAAAATGTCATTCAAGTGAAATGGAGAGAGTATTTAGACAAAAACAAGTAAAAATTAATATTGAGAGTCCAAACCAGATTACTTGATCAAATACTTCTAGCTAAATAAAAATGGAATTTGGCAATGATTAATCAACATTCTACTTCATATATAAATGTTTATGTTCTTACTTCAGGTTGATCACTCAATAGTGGAGAGTTTTGCACAAGAAGGAAGAATGGTTATCACATCACGAATATATCCTACCAGAGCTATAAATGGATTTGCTCAGATTTTTGTATTTAACAATGCAACAGGAATATCGGTTTCGGCATCCATCAAGATTTGGGATATGGAATCTGCTAATATTCATAATTTTCCTTCATTGTAATATATATGTATTTAATTAAAAAAAAAACTATTGATCTGAAAAAACAGAGAAAATATTTTTTAGTTAGAAGTCAGTAAGCTATAAAATTCTATTATATGCCCAAAATGCTTTGGCTAATGCTAATAAAGAAAGCACGTATTGTACACTTGTCAAACAATACTATTTTTTACTTCTAGCAAGTATGAAACTTGAATAGAGTTTAGTTAGGAAAATTTCTTTCGTTTGATAAATTTAATTCGAACATCATATATGAGATTTATTTAAAAGTGAAATCAAATACAATTGATATATAATTAAAGGGGTTCTTTATTCAAGTAGTTATTAGTGTCAATTATTGCAGAAATAATAATTTAACAATTAAATTCAAGTAGCGATATCGGGAATTCGCATCGAAAATCGGCAATCAAGGACGCCCGATTCTCAAGCCCCACCGACGCTTAACCGACATTCAAGGCTGGAAATTGTCGAACGGTCAAGTGAATAATGCCAAATAGGTATCCGACGCCGAACCGACTCTAATAACTTTGACGCTTGACCTGTTTAAGTTTGGGAAATCCTTGATGCCATCCCGACCCCAATGACTTCAACTTTTGATCCAAGTGTTAACTTAGTACCGATGCCAAACTTACTAATTATTTAATTTTTTTATTTTAAACCCGACACCAAACCGAATCTGTAGTTATTTTAATTTATTTTATACCGACGCCTAATTACTCCTGGCCACATTTTATGCTCCTACGCCAAACTCACTCTACCCATTATTTTCATTTACTTTTAATTTATTTTATCCTGATGCCCAACCGACACGTAAAGGTTCAAACTTATGCAAACCTGCAATATATGCAACAACCGCATCAAAACATTTTTGTTTCCTATCAAGGCCCAAGGCATTTTGCCCTAGTGGTTTAGCCAAAGACATACGATGAGGTCCTAAGATCAAGTCTGCTGTAATGCTAATGAGAACTTTGCTCATCTATTAACAGCTGAATTTGCTCTGCTCAAAGCATGCTGCTCTAATACCTCCTGTAGCATGTCATTCTTTATCAACTCCAAAGGACCTCTAAAAATCGCTCGAGATTTCGGCATGAGGCCATACCGGGCAGCGGACGAAGAAGCCACTTAAAAGCTTACCCTATCTTAGCTTGGGACAACTTACCTGCCAAGCAAGCGAAAGCGCCTAGCCTTCCCCGATCAAATCTGCACATCTGCCATTAACTCCTTCGCTTTATCTCGCATTACATCTACGATCGTTAAGAACGGTTTCACACTTTATCAAACATAAAACATCTCATTTATATACACATCAAACATAACCATCTCATAGCATTTAAACATCAAGTATAAACATTTAATCATAATACACATCAAACATAAACATCCCTCATAGCATAATATTACATAAATTGTAAGGTAACATCAATACTTCAAATCTCACCTAAATATATTAGTATCAAGACCTATTATACTCCAAACCAACACTACACAATACTTGAACTAACATAATAGTAGTTAACCCACCATATAAAAACTACATAACCTCAAGGTTAGCATACATCCTCCCTTCTCTCAAGACGCTACCCGACTTTTGTATCTCCCACAAACCGGTTACATACCAATTAAAAACCAAACAATTACTTGGAACGATCATCTGAAAGCCCACAACGTTAGTGCAAATCACTTCAACATGATCTATTTTCATCAAATAGCAAAACTGTGAACACCTACCACTGGCTGCAGCCTGTATTTGATGCAATCGATTTACAACTTTTAAAAATTGGCTCGATAGATTAAATTTAAAACGGTAGATTATTATTACTTTTCTTTTATTTTGATAATTGTAGCACATAATCAAGCATATGTACAAATATGAAAACAAACAAATAATGCAACATTCCAAGAGGGCGTATGATATTTAATTTCCTCTAGGTCAGATTAAAACTTAAAAACTAACATTTGGCCCTATTACATTTTCTTTGTCTTCTGCTTTGGAATTTCCATAAAGTTTCGCCTTGGAATTACACCAAATATTAATTAATCCCAACTTAGACAAAGATGCAAGCCATGGAGAAACAAGAAAATTAAATAAAATAATATGACTCCAACAAAATATTTTTACAACAATACGACATACGAATGTAAATAAAACGGGTCATATCTATATTATCTCCATTCACCCATAACAATATATCGGAAATATTTAAAAAATTAAACTTTAAATACTATATATTAAAATGAAATGAATATAAACGTGTTCATGGACTAATTAATTACCCATTATTTTACAATTAATTATCAAATAATGTAAATTTCTACTCTAAATATATTCACACATGATTAATGATAATTATTACAATAATTAACCACTTAAATCATGGAACAATTACTTAAGGCAAGTAATTAACCCAAAATTCAAAATTTACCATGAAAATTATTTTCAAAATTATCAATTAATGAAAATAGCTACGAAAGCGGAAATATAAATCAATTTAATGCTGAGATATATATTCAATCATCTTAATGATAAATTTATAATTTAACAAATTAATAATTACTAATACTTTTTAAACCAAAAATAATTACAAAAATGCATTTAGGTTTTCTAAAACGGACTTTAACTTCAACGTGTCATGGTCAAGCCCGCTTCACCCACGGCCGACACGCCGCCGGGTTGTGCCGGAGAGTACGGCGGTGAAGCTACCTCAGGTGGCCGAACGTACAAACTGCATGAATCGCTCGCATTGCCCCGGCAAGCTCATTTCCACATATATTGGTAATTAATTTCGCCAGACAATTGCAACTTTTGTAAAAACAATTTGAGGCTCTAAAAAATTCAAAAAATTCTGGGATTCAACATGAACATTAACAATATCATTATTGAACACGTGCAATTGGAATTTCCTCAAAACACGAAGTTTTCGACAAATCCAAAAACAGTCCAGAAATTAAATAAATTCTTGAGTACTTACAAAATTCAATAAATTATGGAAAAATAAGAGATGAACTCAAAGGGTCCTAAACATACAGATTTAATTTCGAATTTTGAAATATCTATCCTCTCTGTAAAATCTAAAACGATTTTACCTAAAAATTAAAATACAAATTAATCAAATTTAATCCCTTTCATTTCATGAAACAATTAGTTCAAATAGCAAATCATCAAAATCAATACACAAAATGATGATTTCAGTCGCAGATATACATACAAAAATGGGTTGATTTTTCATACATATATTCATCAATTGAATATACAAATCACGAATCAATCTAATTAATTAACAACCACGTCAACACAATAAATCGAATTAGATAAAATACATCAAACTTGAGGCCTGGTACATCAGTAGAATTAGTATGAATTTTACTCGTGATAAAACACCAAATTATACATCCCGAGCCTCAATGTAATGTATATTAATCCAAACACATAAATCGCAATATGAATAAAATAGTTCTACATTATACGAAGAAAGAAATGAAACCAACTCAAGCCAATAAGCCGCTATGAATGACCCTCTTTTGAAAACTATCCAATTGTTGTCCAACAAAACGATGTCCTCTGGGACAGGGGCCAATCAGAGGGAATCGAATCCAAAAGCTCAACTGCTAGAATATGCGTGAACAAATGGAAGAGAAATTATCTTCCAAACACCAGTGGGAGCAGGCATCTTTCAGGGAGGCAAGGGTTTGATTTTCATGAAACAAAAACCCTTGTTCTGATATTTAAATACCAAATGCCTAATTCCATCTATTGCCAAACTCGTTAAGAAATTAGTTTAACTGGCAAATTAATTAGATCGTTATGACTCCTAATCAAATAATGAGTCATTAGTGAGTTGTTCCATTTAATTAACTTGACAATTAATATACTAATGAGTTACTATCGAATAACTTATCAATATTCATCATCAATTTCAATCGCTTAATCGATTAAACTCATGTTTTAACCAATCACGCTCATCAATATATATTCATCAATGATGTGAAATATTGAGAGATACATCTCAATATACAGTCCGTTTAATTTCATGTATAAATATAATTCAATATCATTATATGTGTGTGACCTTCAGGTCAGATATCAGTAAGTTGTATAATAATAATCGACCAATTACTATTATTATAAACAATTAACGAGTAAGATCTAAAGAATCACTCATAACCCCTTAAATTATCATGAGAACCCACACTTAGTAATATACAATTACTAAGGTGAACACCAAGTTCCAAGAATCATATTTAACCAACCCGTAAACGAATTGATACAATAACTATCTAACGGGCATAATAAGTGAATCAATTTTCATTGATTTCAACAAAACATGGCTAAAGCGATCTTCCTCCCCTTTCCTTCTCGTGTGAAGCCACAATAGGGGATAATCATGGCGCTCCTATCCCAGCCTCTCTCCTTATAAACGTAAGGGCGCCACCAAACCTTTTTGGGACCACGGCTCATCGATCACCTACCACCCCAAGGAGGCGAGATCGACCCGCACTCGGCCGGAGTGAACTTTTGGCGGAGGACTCATGGTGTCAACCCGGCTCTAATTCCTTCTCATGTAACGATGCAACTTCCCTTTGGAGACCGAGAGGTCATGGGTTGGTTCAACACCAACCTCGTGGAGGTTGTTCATCTTGGAAGATGTCTGCAAAGATTCAAAGCGACAATATCCACATTCCGCATATGAGCCCAATCAATCCCTCGGCTCGTAGCTCGATTTCCTCATCGCGACACACCAATACTTATGATCTTTTTACATGTGGTGACAAACCAAAGATAGTACACTTGTGCCTCGTGATGTTAGGGATAAAATGGATCATCTTTAAAGCTCTACTGGGTGTTTGATTTAAACCATTCAATTTATTGGATCCACCGTATCCACCTCCCAGTTAAGCTCATACCGGTAAAACACTTGCGTAGTAAACATTTATCACATGAAACCATGGTAATCGCCGCCTCCCAAGTATTTCCCAGGACCCTATAAAGAGTCAACATGACTATCATTCATAACATGAACCTTGACACCAACCCCGCTATTAAAAGTGCTCTATTACTATCACCGTCAAGGATAATAATATGCATAACTTGAATAAAATCAGTTAAATTGTTAAACAAGATCACTTCAAATTATATATTTTAGATCTAAATATATATTACAATATATGAATACAAGAGAACTTACAACGCAAATGAATATAATCATCAACAACTTTCACGAAGCATCCATCAATCTCAAATATGCTAGCACCACGATTTGGCAATGCCTCTAGGTTGTCCATACCAGGAGGGGTTGAATCTTGGCTCAAGAACACGTGGGAATATTATTTCAAAGAACTGTGCTAAAAACTTTCAAAGTTCTTTGCTTGATTTGTTACTAGCCTCCCTGGGCGGAGCAGGGAGTATCGATTGGGTTTAGGTTTTTGGCTTTTCATGATATGTGAAAACCTAATAAATCTCATGTATTTATAGGCTCTCCAATTAACCCGATAGCTCAACCCGTTAAGTTAATGAGCTGACTTGTTTAATTTAATTAACTCGTTAAGTAAATTAAACACTAACAAGTTATTAATAAGTAACTAACAAGTTACTAACAAGCTCAACTAACTATTTAATTAATTAAACTAACTAGTTAATTAATTCGGAATTATCCAATTTATATTTTATATTGAGTTAATGTAAAATTTCACTGAATATTCATTGATTACAATCACCAATCTAGTACCGTTTAATTCTCATACATGAAATATAATTCGACATCAGATGTGCGAATCTTCTAGGCTCAGATCATATGTGCCCATATAATAATAATTGACCATTATTATTATAACGATTATGCACGGGTTCTACCAACTGCTAACTCGGTATTATCACGAACCCGACAAGTAATCGCAATTACTATTATTGAATGTTCAAGAGGAAATCACATTGAACTAAATTGCAAATGAATTGTTAAGCTACCACTGTCGTGAATGGGCATAATTATTGAAACAAATATTCATTCATTTCCGAGAACTCCGCTAATGTCAAAATAGTACCCGCTGATGTGTAGCTGCTATACCTTTCCGATTTTTGAGTTGACCACTCAGTGTAGCTGGAGGAAAAAGTCGCTTCCATATTATTTTGTACTAGGTTGGCATGACTGTCCGGTTTCTATAGTGACCGTGATGACAAAGTTTGAAAGTCGAAGCCAATCTCAAATTAAATGGAAATATCAGTAAACAAAGACCGTTGCCCCGAATTTAAACACTATGCCCATCAAGTTAGTAAAGAGGTCTTGAGAGTTTAGTTTCTATAAAATGCACTCAGATATCAAAGTCAACGCATCATTTCGCATCGCCGCTTACCTTATATAGTTGTATGGACCATTACCTATCGGGAAGGATGGATTGCCCCACCACGATCAAGTAGTAACGGTTTCTGGGCCATTATGTAGGATACTATGATCTTCACGCACATCATAATTATCTTTCAATTAGTCTTAATCCATATACGTGAACAGTATTTCTTCACCAGCTGGGCCGCCATCTTACATTAGGGATTTGCCAAGAGGCCATCTCGTAGCTCCAGCCTCCATTTATTCACTATCTCCACCGGTTCAGCCCATTATGGATGAGCCCAATCTCCTTTGGATGTCCCGAACTAAACCCATTACCGGTAGACACTGCCCCTGCATTCGCCACTTATGTTCCTTCGTCCCATCTTGAAATGTTGGTGGTTTTCTTCCTTCGCCGTGTACCAAACAAAGCCTTACTCTTTTCCGCCTTAAAGGATCCCATTATTGAAACGGCTCGACTCCTCACTTTCCTACTTCGCCCCGAGGTCAAAGTCATCACGATCTCAACATCGTGAAATACCAAATGCATTGACGACTCATTTTAAAGACAACCCCGTTTAAACAAATCGAAATTTCACAATAAAAGTCCCGGAAACATCTAAGTTTTTAAATAAAACGATCCATCATGGCAATACCTAATCACACAAGTCCATCCATAAAACATAAACTCCCCAAAATACTTTACATCAGTTTGCCAAAATACATGAAATAAAATCAACTCAGTCTGAGATCCAATACAACATGATAGACATGACTAAAACAGAAACAACAACTACAACAGCTAGACAAGACTATGAGGATCATTCCTGCCACCCGCCACCTAAGCTCCAAACCACGATCGCACAAACAAGACGAAGATGTCAAAGTCACACCGGCCAACCCCGACACCTAAAATTATGCCGCCCAAGACGGTATCAGGTGTACGCTAAGCTTGGTGAATACTTATCACGGGCCGGTGAAACTTAGTCCAAACAAACAAAATGGTAAAATATAGTTGGGAGTCATATATATCCAAGATAAACCTCAAAGAATAAAAAGGAATGATACATATCAAGGCCATAACTTACGACCAAGGAAATTCTTATAAATGGTATAACATAATACAATCTAAGGTCTCAATAAGGAAATTTAATCTCCAAGATAAAATCATACATTCCACATGGAACAACATATCATAACAAGCATGTTCAATAAAGAATCCAATCAAAGATGGAATCACAATAACTCACATGAAACTATAACCACGAAAGTCCAAACAGATACCACAATTCTAGCTATCAATCATCCATCTCCAATCTCTCAACTATACCTCAAAAGCAACAACATCCACAATATACAACTCAACCAACTCAACATATCCGGCTTTCTACCACTAATGCGCATATAAACAACCCCCAACCTGCTAGAGAATAAACACACTCGTACTGGGCTGCATAAGGCAATAACAACACACTCGCACCGGGCACGAGACACAATATACTCAATACCGGGCACAGGCAATAACAACACACTAATACCGAAGCAAGTACGAGGCAATAACAACAATAATTCCGCATCAAGCATTTAGCAATAACAACCGAACGATCCTATCCCACAAATCATTTCCTACTCTCGCAATTCCTTTAATACTCAAATCATCCAACAATCCCATCTTAAATATCAACAAGTCAAATCAGCCCGGAAAGCCTACACCTCAAAACTTGACTCAAACACATCCGAAATCACCTATGATTCCAACTAAACATCTCCCAATAGCTCAACTACTCAACTTCCAACATCCAATCAACAAGATAACACAAAATTCCACAATATCATGCTCAAATATCAATCACAATCAATAATATTCACATATATAAGTCTCAAGTAATCACACAAACAATATCATAGCTCACACAATTCAAGTAAATACATATATAAACACCCGTGAGATAACTACCACCTCTGACTGGGCCTATAAGCTCCACGCAATCACAACAACGAATCTTTCCCACGATCAACGCCTAAACAAGCATTCAAAATTATAATTACTACTTATAATATACAACTAGTAATATAGCCTTCTTACTTCTTATACTTTATCTCATATTTATACTCCCAAAATAACCCAACGAAAGTTTCTATTATAACATTACTCCAACTTACAACAATTATAGTTATCAACTTAACAACTCTGAAAGGAAGATATTACTACAAGTTAAAACCACTAAAAACAACTAAATTCCAACCAATTAATCCATATAATCAACCTTTAAATTCAAAACCCAATTACCACTCTTTTCACTTACAAAAACCTAACTCATAATATTCTCTTCCAATCAACATCAAACATCCGACTTATACTCTTATAACAACTATATTAAGATCCCAAAACAAATACAATTTCAAATAAATTTAGAAAAGTCAACTAACCCAATCAACACATTTCAACACCTAAACCAATTATAATCACTACCACTACATAATTCAAGCCTCGTGAGGATATTTCTATACCATTTACAACTTTCAAAATTAAAACCAAAAGTCAACTAAAGTCGACCTCTCCCAAACATAAGAAACATCACAAAGCTTTCAAACTTTCTTACCTTAATGAGTATAGAATGACGAGAAAAGATAAAAATCAACTTTAATATTCTGAGCAACAAAGGAATGGAAGAATGGAAGAAGCGGATGAGTTTTGTATTTCGAAGATGAAACATGATAAGGATGAGGAGATATTTAAGGAATGGCTTAAGTCCCACAGGTTTCTAAGTAATTCTTCCACTTTCCGCATTCTAAATCTCAATGAAACCCATTTCAAATATGTTATTCCCTCTCGAGGCATATATAATACCATTCATACTGCCTTTGATATATCTATATTGGTCTCCAAATATTGACATCATCTCCGGGTCCCACCACGTAATCGACAATATAATTTAATAAAACGCTTAGGCGCAACCGGTTATTACACCCACGATTTTCCCCCATTTCACTTTCTCCATAGGAAACCTTTCAATTCTTCACTACTAACTTTTCAATTCTTCATCACCCGGAGAGTGAGTATACATTACTTGTGATTATCACAACCCCCTCTTCCACTAAACTCCCTAGCCTTCTTCTCCATCTTCTACTATTTACAATGTCGCAGAAAAGTTCGTGAAGTCGTGCCGGGTGGTCAAGGCTATAACACGTTAGGAATCTAAGATGAATTTTACTCGTGATAAACACCAAATTCATATCCCGGATCCTCAAAATAATACATCTAAACACATAAATTGCAATATGAATAAAAGAGTTCTACATCAAGTAAATGGAAAGACTTAAACGAACCAATTCCTCAAGCCAACAAGCCGCGTGAATGCCCCTTAAAACTCTCCAATTGCTTGTCCAACACCAAAACGATGTCCTCTAGATTGTACACACCAGGAGGGAATCGAATCCGAAAGCTTGAACTTGCTAGAGTTGTGAGGAACAAAATGGAAGAGAAATTCTCTTCCAAACACTAGGGAGGGGGCGGCTTTTCCAAGAGGGAGGCAAGGGTTTGATTTTCATAAAATGAAAAACCGTCTTTCTTTTTAAATACCAAATGCCTAATTCCACCCATTAAGCAACTCGGTAAGAAATTAGTTTAACTGCTAACTTAATTGTAATCGTTGTTCCATTTTAATTAAATAATGAATCACCAGTGACAAGTCAATTAAAATACAACGAAGTCACTATCGGTCAACTTATCAAGTTATTCATCAATTAATTGTTTAATTGATTAAACTTGCAAGTTTAACCAATTGATGTTCATAAATATATATTCGTCAAATATATAAATACGGGAGAGATACATCTCTCAATATCATGCATGAATATAATTCGAATATCACCGTATGTGCGTGACATTCTAGGCTCGATAATAGTAAGTTGTATAACAATAATAATTGACCAATTACTATTATAACGATTAATGGCAAGATCTAGCAATTGCCTCATAACCCATTAAATTATCATGAGAACCCACACTAGTAATATACAATTACCAAGGTGAACACTAAGTTCAGTAATCACATTTAACCAACTTGATAAACGAATCGATACATAATTTTCGAACGGCATAATAAAAGGGAATCAATTTCATTGATTTCCAACACCCTCCTGCTCCCTGGACGACACGATACACCTTTAACACGCAATCTCTAGTCGTAGGCTAACCATGCTAGCTGTCAAGTGAAACACCCACAACTTTCTTTTTACTCTGAGTATGAACTTAATAAGAATTTATGGCGTCCCATAAACCAATCAAGACTCAATCAAGTGCTGAGAGGTCTCGATCTTCCTTTGTATATCAAGGATCGATAAATCCCTCCCCAATATATCAACATTCATCAAGAGATTGACTATATGACCCAATATATGCCGTTATAACTCTGTTAAGGCGGCATATTTGTCATATAGTCAAAGTACGTAGCTTATATACCACGATAGTTATATATCGTAGGTCTAAGAATTGTCGAACCTTAAAATTTAAGTAAATATCATAGAATACGCATATACATATCTTCTATGAATTGCTGTCATACCAGCCTCTACTATAGTCTCGGCAATTCCATGCATTACCTAGTCCCGCAGTTAACGTGATCAAACTTGTTCGCTAATCAATCAATATGTTAACTATATGATGCTTGTCTCCCTAACTATCAACATCCTGACAAAGGCCTTTGGTTCTATGTTTCTAGGCTCAAGAGGTATAATCAACAATTCATGTTGCCTCTAGAAAAAAAGACTAACCTGTGGATTTTAACTTTTCACTCATCGTATACAATACATGTATATTATATGTAAATTTAAACATATAGACTAAGCAAACAATATACTAGAATATAAGAAGCAAAATATTCAAAATTTGTTCACATAATTAATAGATACATACCGGAGTCTCCACTTAACCTAACACCACCGCGGTATATTTGTCTTAAGACCTATGTTCGCCGTACGCTCATCACGCTTTTACCGATTTAGTACTGGTAAAGGGTCGCCGATTTGCCTCCTCTCGTTGTTACTTTACATACTTCTTGATATCACCTACTAAGCATATCTCTAATTAGGTGATACTTCTGCGTACGTGTTGATTTGTGATGCGCCGGGTTCCTTAGCTGAGCTATCGCCAGTATTGTCAGCACCCACCGGTCCCTCAATCACCTAATTTCTTAATCCAACATGCTTTTTTAGCGCACGCGATGTACTCGTATTCTGTGGTGAATCGGCAATAGTACCGCTTGGAACTCCTCCAAGATACTTCTCTACCATTGAGACAAAATACATACCCAGATCGAACGATGCTCATCTCTCTCTCTCGCCGGGGCTTTGAAAATCAAGGCCGTGTACCCCGGTAACTACTAACTCATCATCTCCACCATATTCCAAGCAGTACCTTAGTTCTTCCTAGAGCCTGAAGATGTACTTCACCCCAATCCAGTGGTTTTCATCTCGATTAGCTTGGTATCTAGTAGTTACACTCAAGGCATAAGTCACACGCTCCAAGACAACATGGCATACATGATGGATCCTATAGTCGAAGCGTAAGGTACATCCTTCATTTTGTTCATCTCAACACTAGTAGTGGGACACTGTGCTCTGCTGAGTTGAACTCCATGTCTCATGGGAGATTACCCTCTGAATTTATTTGATGGCTGAACCCTTTGCGCAGACTCTTATTCACATAGGTATCCTGACAAAGTCCAATTAGCCTTCTGCCCCGATCTCGGCAGAGATCTTTATTCCAAGTATATATATTGTGCTTCACCTAAGTCCTTCATTGAGAAATATTTAGTTCTACCTAATGCTACAGCCTTAATGATAAGTGTCATCGATACAGCCGTGACTATGAATGATACCTAAGTCCCACTTACCTTTCAGATACATAAGATTCTTCTTCGCTCTCGATGAAACCAAAATCTTTGATTGATTCATCAAAACGATTCCAACTGGAAGCTCCGCTAAGACCATAAATGGACCTTTGAAACTTGTATACCTTTTTAGGTCCTTTTTTAGGACATGTAAAGCTGGAGGTCGCATCATTTTCACATCGTGATATTCTAAATTTCATTCAGAAAGCAGCTTTACATCCATTTGCCATTTGTCGTACATCCTTGCTATTCATCGCTTCTTGTAAGAAGTGGGCTCGCTGCCACTTTCACGATGAAGCCACCATAAGCGCTTAGTTTGTGACGCATCTCTATGGATCTCCTAAGGGTTGTCAATCTCTTCGCGGGACGTGTTAACTCGAATCTTCTATGAAAGTTAGCGTACCAATTTTGCGGGCGTGTCGATGCTTCGCATTAGATGCATCGACATGGATCATCAACTTGAGCTTCATCAAGATGGAATACCATTATTTTAGTCCTTTCTAGATGACATTCCTTTTCAAGGAACGCCTCCTCGCTTTTAAAGCAACGAAGATTTTATTCCTCATGCTTGTAGAAGTAGAAATCAATTGTTTCCTTTTGGATATCCCTAAGAGTCAGCATTTATCGATGGCGTTGTGTTTATCTTGTTAATCTCTAACATAAGCTTCACAACCCCAAACTCGAGAAAATCCAACTTTGGGAATCTTCCCAAACCACGCTCACGGGGGTTTCGTCGACTTTTGTTGACATCCGCTTAAGGTGTTGTCGCCGCTTAGAAGCAGGGTTCCGTAATTAACCGTAGATGAGATAAAGCTCATCATAGATCGAACATATTCTAAGAAGGGTTCGATTTCTCCTTTAGACACGCCTGCCGTCCCCAAGGGTGTTCTCGCCTGAGTAAAAGCCAGAAACACACACTCTAAGATGAGTATCAACTTCAGATTCCAAATATTCTACCCCACGTAATCGGAGAATTTATTGTCTTGTCCAATGTGTTTTGAAACTCCTTGAATTTCTCAGGACTCATGCTTGTGTCTCATCACATACACAAACCGTATCTACTGTGAATCAAGAAATGTAATGAAATAGTTATAACCTCTTCTTGCAGTATGTATTCATTGGCCCCTATATACAACGCATGTATGATCCCCAATAAATCACTTGCCCTTTCATTAAATTCAAGAAGGGTATTTTAGTTATTTGCCCAAGGCAAGATTCACACTTATCGTATGATTCATAATCAAAACCTTCAAGTATTCCACTTGAGTGGAGTTTCTTGATTCGGTTCTCGTTAATATGACCTAATCTGCAATGCCATATGTATGTTTGGTTTAAGTCATTAAGCTTATTCTATTTTAAGTTTATGTTATACGACTCAATAATCATGTCTAAAACAAATGATTCATTTTGGAGGAGTTATACCAATACTACCCCATTCCTTCTACTCCTAAATTCATTGGGATCTTTTGAAAATCAAAATCCATCATTATTGAAAACGTAAATAGAATAATATTCCCCGCAAATGTACATAAACCGGTGATAAAGCCCAAAACAAGGCCCGTGGGCAATCTAAACCGATGGATCTCACCGCAGCGGCCGAACTCGCACTGCTCCCTCACACATGCGATCCATTTCCCTCTAGCGAAGCCTTCTACTTGACTCTGAGTTCCTCGCATATTATGACAACATGAACCACAACCAGTTGTCTGAAGACCTACCTAAGTAGAATTAGAAGTTGCACAAACTTTAATAACATATATACCTCAGGGCCGAAAAGCGGTCGCGTGGAGACCATTCTTCCTAACATCTCGTGAACTTCCCTCAAGTGTGTCGACTTCCAAGGATCTAGGTTCCCGCACAATGACATTTGTCATCCTTTCTAGTGCCCTTGTCGAGTACTGGGATTACTGCCTTGGGCCTGGCTTTAAAACTTCTTCTTGGATTTGTTCTGTTTTGGACCACCAAACATGAGTAGAAGTTTTAGTCTTAATTCAAATTGCCCTTTAAAGATTGTGATCATCTTATGCAGCCGTTTAGAGATAACTCAAACTTCCTATATTGAAGTTCATGACAAACCGAAAGAATTTGTCTCGAAAGGACTTTTAGGACGGTGTCCACACCACCATGAGAGACACTCCGTGTCCGTGGTGTTGCTTCCATCAACCAAGCCAATCATTTAGTGATACGAGGGCTTGAGGCCCCGTCCGCTCCCTCAGCCTGTCGTCCACGAGAGCACGTGACGGTGTCATATCTCTCGGCTTTCTAGCTTCCTTTCTCGAATACCCTCGTTGCCGGTATATGTCATATGCCTCTTTCATATTGAATCTCGAACAAAGGTTCTATATTGGCAGTGCATGAGACACTAGACATCCACAACATCAAACTTGTGCTTTTGTGGGATCCCTTTCCCGATGGAGGTACTATCATTGTGTTTTGAGAACCTTATTGTTCAACACGTATTCGCTCTTCCTCTCAGAATGATTCTCAAGTTTCAAGACCACTCGTCAAAAATTCGAAAGAGCCTTGCACTTTTCATGCCGAGCGAAGCGAGTTCTTAGGAGTAGTAGTGGTGGTGTTTTCATTATAATTCTACAAGAATAAGTAAATAAAGATAATGTAATCAAGAAACTATCATGCTAAGCACTTACAAATAAATTGTAAGGTAAATATCAATACTTCAAATCTCACGAAATATAATAGTATCAAGACCTATTATACTCCAAATTAAACGGCAACACTACACATTTTGAATCCAATATAATAGTAGGTTAACAAACCAATTATGTAAAACTTCATAACTCTTGTGTTGCTAGCATAATATTCAAAGACGCACCGACTTTCAGATTCCCGACAAAACCTGCTACATACCAATTGGGGAAAGTAACTCAATATCTCAAAGCCCACAACGCAGGGAAATACTTTAACATGATCCATTTTCATATCAAATTACAAACTCTGTAACACTCTACTATCACAAGGTGCCTAGATGATGCAATCGATTTCACAACTTTAAAATTGGCTTGATACATTGCTTAAATTTTAAAATGGCGAGATATTATTATTTTCTTTTATTTTACCATGTAATTGTAGCACATAATCAAGCATATGTGTCAACATGAAAAAATAAACAAATAATGCACACATTCAAAGAGGCGTATGATATGACCCCAGGCCTTATTACATTTTCAAAACTTGAAAAACTAACATTTGGCCCTATTACATTTTCTGTCTTCGCTTTTGAATCTCCATACAAAGCTCTGCCTTGAATTACAATTCAAATACACTAATCCCAACTTAGACAAAGTGCTTTGCTGGGAGAAACAAGAAAATTAAATAAAATAATATGACTTAATGTGTCATTTACAACAATACGATACTTGCATCGAAATAAAACGCGGTCATATCTATACACTTCATTCCATTCCTATAACAATACATATCGGAAAACATTAAACAAATAAATGAACTTAATATCATATATATTAAATGAAATGAATATAAACGTGAAACATAATTGACTACTCAATTACCCATTATTTTACAATTAATTATCACTCAATGTAATTTTTTAATTTAAATATATTCACACATGATTAATGATAATTATTATAATAATTACCAACCACTTAAATCATGGAATAATTACTTACAAGTAATTAACTCCAAAATTCAAAATTTACTATGAAAATATTTTCAAAAATTATCAATTAATGAAAATAACTATGAAAGCGGGAAATATAAATCAATTACCATTCGAGATATATATTCAATCATCTTAATGATAAAATTTATAATTTAACATTTAAAACCTAGTACTAATACTGCCAATAATTTTAAAACCAAAAATAATTACAAAAAATGCATTTAGGTTTTCTAAAACCATTTACCTAACTCAATCCAGTCGGTTTTATCGCCTCCGCCTCACCCACGGCCGACACGCGCCGGGTTGTGCTTAGCACGGCGCGAAGCATTCCTCGTGTGGCCGAACGCACAACCGTATTTAAACTTCCTCGTGACGGCTTCCCGCAAGTCGAATTTACATATTGGTAATAATTTCGCTGACACTGCAACTTTTTGTAAAAAACAATTTGGATACTAAAATTCAAAAATTCTGGGATTCAACTTGAACATCAACAATATCATTATTAAAGATGTGCAATTGAATTTCCTCAAAAACACTTCTATTTTTTTCGATTAAATCCAAAAACAGTCTGTGAAATTAAATAAATTCTTGGAGTACTTACAAAATTCAATAAATTATGGAAAAAAATAAGAGATGAACCTCAAAGGGTCCTAAACATACAGATTTACTGAATTTTTTGAAATATTCAACTTCTGTAAATCGAAACGATTTTACCTTAAAATTAAAATGAAAATTAATCAAGTTTTAATCCCTTTCATTTATGAAACAATTAAACAAACAGCAAATCATCAAAATCAATACAATAAAATGATGATTTCAGCCGTGTGATATACATATAAAATGGGTTGATTTTTTTCATATTATATTCATCAATCAATATACAAATCACGAATCAATCTAATTAATTAACAACTACGCTAACACAACCCGAATTAAATAAAATACATCAAACTTGAGTAGGCCTCGAGGCCACCGTTAGAATCTAGTATGAATTTTACCGCATAAAACACCAAATTCATACATCCCGATCCTCAAAATAATGTATTAACTAAAACACATAAATCAGTAATATGAATAAAATAGTTCTTCATTAGTAGCGAAGAAGAAACAAGCCAACCCCGGCCAATAAGCCGCGTGAATGCCCCTTTATGAAAACTGATTCACTGCTTGTCCAACAACAAACGATGTCCCTGGGGACACACACCGTGATGTGAACTTAACCGAAAGCTCGAACTTGCTAGAGTTGGGAACAAAATGGAAGAGAAATTCTCTTCCAAATGGGAGGAGGGCATCTTTTCAAGAGAGGCAGTGGTTTGTGATTTTCATGAAATGAAAAACCCTTGTCTCTTTTCTTTAAACACAAATGCCTAATTCAATTGCGTTAACTCGTTAAGAAATCGCTTAACTGGCACTTAATTAGATCGTTATGACTCCTATCAAATAATGACTCACTAGTGAGTTGTTCCATTTTACTCAACTTGACAAGTCACTAATATACTAATGAGTTACTATCTATCAACTTATCAAGTTATTCATCAATTTCACCGTTTAATTGATTAAACTTGCAAAGTTTAACCACCGATGTTCATCAATATATATTCATCAAATATAAATATTTATATATCTCTCACTATATGTTCTGCTTAATTTCATGCATGAAATATAATTCGAATATCATTATATGTGTGTGACCTTCAGGCTCAGATATTTAAGTTGTATAATAATAATAATCAATTACTATTATAACAATTAACGAGTAAGATCTAGCAATCACTGCAACCCCTTAAATTATCATTAACTCACACTAGTAATATAATTACTAAGGTGAATTGACTAAGTTCCAAGAATCATATTTTTAACCAACTCGTAAAACGACCGATACACAACTATCAAAGAACGGACATAATAAAAAGGAATCAATTTTCATTGATTTCCAACAAAACGCCTACGACAATGATCTTCCTCCTCTTCCCTTCTCGTCTTCAAGCCATACAGAGATAATCATGGCGCTCCCATCCCAGCTCTCCTTATAAACGAAGGCCAAACCTCTTTGGGGGACCACTGCCTCTACTTCTGATTCTACCTCACCCCAAGGAGGCGAGATCGGGATCGCACTTCGTCAGCCGAGTGAACTTTTGGCGGAGACTTGGTGAGGCTTCAACCCGGCTTCCTAATTCCTTCTCATGTAACGATGCAAATTTCCTTTGAGCATCGAGAGGTCATGGGTTGGTTCAACACGAACTCGCGGAAGTTGTTCATCTGGAAGATGTCTCAAAGATTCTGAAAAGTTTTAATACATTCAATATTATGCATATGAGCCCAATCAACTCTTCGGCTCCTATGCCGATTAATAAGCGACACACCACTACTTATGATCTTTACATGGTGACAAACCAAAGATAGTACAATTTGTACCGTGATGTTAGATAAACGGATCTTTAAAAGTTTTACTGTGTTTGGATTTAAACCATTCAATTTTATTGATCCACCTCGTATCCACTTGCTAGTTTCATACTGTAAACACTTGGCAGAGTAAATATTTATCATAAGCATGAAACCATACGACCGCTCAGCTCCCAAGTATTTCCTCAGGACTTAGTAGTCAACATAATTATCATCTTCATAACACGAACCTCGACACCAACCTCGCTTATTAAAAGTGCTCTTATTACCATCACCCTCAATAAGGATAATATGCATAACTTGAACAAAATCAAATAAACATATAAACATGATCACTTGAAATTATATATTTTAGATCTAAATATATATTACAATATATGAATACGTGAGGCCTACAAAAAACGCAGCTGGAATATAATCACCAACAACTTTCACGAAGCATCCATTGAATCTAAAATACGCTTAGCACCACTGTTTGATAATGCTCTGAAGATCCACACCAAGAGGGGTCAATTCCAGTACTGGGTTCGCTAGAACACGAATATTATTTCAGTTAATCAAAGCAAAACTGCCTTGCTTGATTTGGTTCAGCCTCCTCAAGGAAGAGGGATGGCCGATTTGGCTTTTAGATTTTGGATTTTCATGATACGTGAAAACCTAATAAATCTCTATGTATTACAGTTTCCAATTAACTGAGAGCTAACCCGTTAAGTTAACGAAATTACTTGTTTAATTTAATTAACTCGTTAAGTAAATTAAGCACTAACAAGTTATTAATGGGCAACTAACAAGTTACCAACAAGCTCAATTCAACTATTTAATTAATTAAACTAACCAGTTAATTAATTTGAATTATCCAACTTTATACTTTTATATTATTATCAAAATTTAATTGAGAATTATTCATTGATTGCTAATCAACTCTCAATCTAGGAAGTAATCGCTTAATTTCATACATGAAATACACTGACATCAATCAGACAAGGACCTTCAGCTCGATCATACAACATATAATAATACAATTGACCATTATTATTATTATAACGATTATGTAATGGTTTCACTAACTGCATAACTCGGCATTATCATGAGAACCCGACAAGTAATTGCAATTACTATTGAATGTTCTGTTATGAAATCATTACTGAACTAAATTAGTAAATGAATTGTTGGCAACAATTGCTCCATCAGATAATTTATTGAAACAAATATTCATTCATTTCGAGAACCGCCTAATCGCCAAAATAGTACCGTTGATGAAGTAGCCGCATACCCTTCGGGTTTTGGAGTTGGACCACCCGAAGTGTGCATGGAGGAAAAAGTCAGCCCATATTATTTGTTCAGGGTTGGGCGATGACTGTCCGGTTTTTCTATAAATGTGGGACCGTGATGACAAGCTCTCCAAGTTGGAGTTTTTGACCTCACTCCCAAATGGAAATATCCGCAAAACAAAGACCGGTTGTCTCGAATTTAAACACTATGCCGATCAAGTTAGTAAGAGGTCTCTGAGTTTAGTTTCTATAAAGGTAATTTGAGATATCAGTAACGTGATTTGATTTGCATCAAGGTTTACCTTGGTGAGAAGTTGGACCATTACCTTATTGAAAGTGATGGATTGCCCCACTACGATCAAGTAAAATCTGCCTCGGCTCATTAAGATGTAGGATAATTATGATCTTCAATGCACATCATAATTATCTTTTTCAATTAGTCTTCTTAATCCGTTATATGTTGCCATCGTGTATTGGGACCAGTCGGGCCGCCATCTTACATTAGGGATTTGCTGGCAGCCATCTCGTAGTCTGCCTCCATTTATTCGCCTATTCCCACCGGTCTAGCCCATTATGGATGAGCCCAATCGTCTTTTTGATAGGTCCCGAACTAACCCATTAATGGGTAGGGATTATCATTTGCCCCTGCATCTCTATGTTCCTTGTCCGATCTGAAATGTTGGTGGGTTTTCTCCTTCAAATAAGTGTACCAAACAAAGCCTTACTCTTTTTCCGCCTTTAAAGGATCCCATTATTGAAACGGACTCCTCACCTTCCTACTCTCGTCCTAGGTCAGAGTCATCACAATCCTGAACACCAGAGTCACAAAATCGATGGATGACGCATTTTAAAGACAACCTATTTTCAAACAAATCGAATTTCACAATAAAAGTCCTGAAAAGACGGTTTTCATGGCGATACCTAATCACACAAGTCCATCCATAAAACATAAACTCCCCAAAATACTTTACATCAGTTTGCCAAAATACATGAAATAAAATCAACTCAGTCTGACATCCAATACAACACGATGGGGACATGACTAAAAACAAACAACAACTACAATATCTAGACAAGACCGCGAGGATCATTCGCCAATCTGGCCGCTTCAATCTAAGCTCCAAACCACGATCGCACAAACAAGACGAAGATGTCAGTCACCACCTGTCAACCCCGACACTAAAAATTATGTCACCAAGACGAATAGGCGTAGTCATGGTTGTTGAATACTTATCACGCCGTGAAACTTAGTCCACAAACAATCAAATGGTAAAATATAGCTAGGAGTCATATATATATCCAAGATAAACTCCTCAAAGAATAAAAAAGGAATGATACATATCAAGGCCATAACTTATGATTTCGCGAAATTCTTATAAATGGTAACATAATACAATCTTAAGGTCTCACAAGTGAAAATCTTAATCAAGATAAAAACGACATTCCACATGGAACAACATATCATAACAAGCATGTCTCAATAAAGAACTTAATCAAAGATAGAAATCTACAATAACCACATGAAATTATAACCACCTAAAGTCCAAACAGATAACACAATTCTAGCTATCAATCATCCATCTCCAATCTCAACTATACCTCAAAGCAACCTAACATCCATTAATATACAACTCAACCAACTCAACATATCCGTCTTTTCTACCACTAATGCGCATATAAACAACCTCAACCTCAGCAGTGGAGAATGAACACACTGCATTCGGCCGCATAAGGCATTAACAATACACTCGCGACTATACTATGACAATAACAATATACTCAATACCGGCACGAGGTCAACAACACACTCAATAATCAAGTGGTTTAGGCAATAACAACACACTCAAGACCGGCAATGAGAGGGCAATAACAACCGAACTATCCTATCCTAATAATCATTTCTACCTCGTGTAATTCCCTTTAATACTCTCAAATCCAACAATCCTGACGAATATCAACAAGTCAATCAGCCCGAAAGCCTTACACCTCCAAACTTGATTCAAACACATCCCAAATCACCCATGACCTAACTAAACATCTCCCAATAGCTAACCACTAACTCTCCAACATCCAATCAACAAGATAACACAAAATCTACTACACATCATGCTCCAACATCAACTGCCAACTGGTCAATATTCACATATATAAGTCTCAAGTAATCACACAAACAATATCATAGCTCACACAATCTTGCGAATACATATATGGTCCGAGATAACTACTCACCTCGCTAGCTATATAAGCTCCATGCAATCACAACAACGAATCTTTTCCTTAATCGATCAACGCTTAAACAAAGATGAAATTATAGTTACTACTTATAATATAGCCAACTATAATATAGCCTTTCATTTCTTATACTTTATCTCATATTTATACTCCCAAAATAACCCAACGAAAGTTTCTATTATAACATTTCCAACTTACAAATACCACAGCTTTTATCAACTTTAACAACTCTAGTGAAGATATTACTATGCGCCAAGTAAAATGACTAAAAACAACGAAATTCCAACCACTAATTCCATATAATCAACCTTAAATTCAAAACCCACTACTACTCACTTACAAAAAACCTAACTCATAATATTCTTCCAATCAACATCAAACATCCGACTTATACTCTATAACAACTATATTAAGATCCCAAACATCATATAATGTTACCCTAAATAAATTTAGAAAAAGTCAACTAACCCAATCAACACATTTCAACCCCTAAAAATCAATTATAATCACTACCAATCACATAATTCAAGCCTGAGGATATTTGTATACCATTTACAACTTTCAAAATTAAAACCAAAAGTCAACTAAAGTCGACTTCTCCCCAAAACTTAAGAAAACATCAGCAAAGCTTCAAACTTTCTTACCTTAATGAGTATAGAATGATGAATGAAAGATGAAAATCAACTTTAATATCTTTGAGCAACAAAGGAATGGAAGAATGGAAGAAAACAAATTTTGCTGGGCTGGGGAAAGATGAAATTCGGCCACAACGGGCGAAGAAAGTGGGGACGGGTTTGACGTAAGATGAACATGATAAGGATGAGGAGATATTTAAGGAATGGCTTAAGTCCCGTTTGGTTTCGGTTAATTTCTCCACTTTCCGTACTTAAATCTCAATGAAACCGATTTCAAATGTGTTATTCCCCGAGGCATATATTACTACTCATCTCATACTCGTCTCGATATATCGATACTATTCCGAAATTATTGATATCATCTCCGGTCCCACCACCGACCGATAAATATAATTTAATAAAATCGCTTAGGCGTAACCGGTTGTTATACCCACGATTTTCCCCATTTCAATTTCTCCATAGGAAACTTTTCAATTCTTCATCAATTCGGAGAGTGAGTATACATTTCTTGTGATTATCACAACCCCCTCTCTTCAATTAAACT
The DNA here is from genome assembly GCA_019722365.1 of Lithospermum erythrorhizon. Lineage (NCBI taxonomy): Eukaryota > Viridiplantae > Streptophyta > Magnoliopsida > Boraginales > Boraginaceae > Lithospermum > Lithospermum erythrorhizon. The sequence goes on from JADFUC010000841.1 coordinate 313,673, forward strand.
CCCTAGCCTTCTTTCTCCATCTCTACTATTTACAATGTCGCAGTTCAGTGAGTTTTGCCGAAGGTCAAGGCTATAACATGTTAGAATCTAGTATGAATTTTACTCGTGATAAAACACCAAATTCATATATCCCGGATCCTCAAAATAATGTATATTAATCTAAAACACATAAATTGCAATATGAATAAAAGAGTTCTTACATTGCAACAGCACAATGAAACCAACTCCTCGCTTTAACAAGTTGCTAAAGAATGCCCTTTGAAAACCATCCACCGCTTTTGTCCAACACCAAAAACGACGTCCTCTAGATTGTGCTAACGTAGTGGAATCGAACTGAAAGCTTGAACTTGCTAGAGTTGTAAGTGAACAAAATGAAAAGAGAAATTCTCTCCAAACACTAGAGGGAGGCAAGGGGTTTGATTTTCATAAAATGAAAACTTCGTCTCTCTTTCTTGGAATACCAAATGCCTAATTCCACCCATTAAGCTTAACTCCGTAAGAAATTAGTTTAACTCGTTAACTTAATTAGACCGTTGTTCCATTTTACTTTACCAGCGACAAGTCAATTAAAATACAACGAAGTCACTATCGAATAACTTATCGTTATTCATCAATTTCATCTGCTTAATTGATTAAACCCGGTATGCTTAACCAATCGATGTTCATAAATATATATTCATCAATATATAAATATTGAGAAAGATACATCTCATGATTTAAATATGTAATTCGGTCATCACTGGTGAGTGTGTGACATTCTAGGCTCGATATGGTAAGTTGTATAACAATAATAATTGACCATTACTATTATTATAATCCATTAATGAAGTAGCATTCCAAGAATTTGTCATAACCCATTAAATTATCATGAGAACCCACCACTGCAATATATACCACAAGGTGAACACTAAGTTCCAAAGAATCACATTTAACCAACTTTGATAAACGAATTGGATACATACTCCTTTCGAATGGGTATATCAAAGGGAATCAATTTTCATTGATTTCAACACCCCACTTGCTCTCTTTGGACGACATGACATACCTTTAACACGCACCCTAGTCAGAGGTTAACCATAACAGTGTGTCATGAAAACACCCACAACTTTTACTCGAGTATGAACTTAATAAGAATTTATGATGCCCATAAACCAATCAAGACTAACTGAGAGTTCTGAGATCTTCCTTGTATATCAAGGACGGATAAATCCCTCTCCCAATATAGTCAACATCTATCGCTATACCACTATATGACCCACAGGTGTCGTTATAATCCCCGCTTTGCTATGCATATTTGGTCATAGTCAAAGTACGTAGCTTATATAACACGTATAGTTATATATCGTAGGTCTAAGAATCTGTCGAACCTAAAATTCTGCAAATATCATAGACACGTATACATATCTTCTATGAATTCGCTTCGGCTCAAGGTCACTAGGCCCCGGCACTTCATGTATCATCTAGTCCCCGCAGTTAACGGATCAAACTTGTTCATTAATCAATCAATATGTTAATCATATGACGTTGTCTCCTAACTATCAACATCCTGACAGTAAAGGCCTTTGGTTATTCTATGTTTCTAGGCTCAAGAGGTATAATCAACAATTCATGTTGCCTCTCTAGAAAAAAAGACTAACCTAGGGATTTAACTTTTCACTCATCAAACAAGATACAATACACGTATATTATATGAATTTAAAACATATGTATCTAAGCAAAATGAAATATACTAGAATATGCTAGGCCAAAAATATTCAAAAATTTGTTCACATAACATGGACAGATATACGATCTCCACTTAACCTGTTCAATTAATCGCGATTTGTCTTAAGACCTATATGGAATGCCGCATGTTCATCATGCTTTGCCCTGATTTAGTGATTGTAAAGTGGGTCGGCTGATTTGCCTCTCGTTGTTACTTCTTTACATACCTTTGATATCACCTCTACTACATATCTCTATCAGTGATACTGGTACGTGCTTGGATTTTATGCTCAGTTCCTTTAGTTTCGAAGCGATCGCTTGCATTGTCACAAAGCAACTCCATGACCGGTCCCTCAATCACGAATTCTTAATCCAACATATGCTTTTTGAAGAAATGACGTCATGATGTACTCAGATTCTGTAGAATCGGCAATAGTAATCGCTTGAACCTCCAAGATACTACTCTACCCATCGAGACAAAATACATACCCGCATCGGGAATGATGTTCATCTGCTGGCTTGAAAATCGGGCGTCACAGCATTCCTGCAGAACTACTAACTCATCATCTCCACCATATCTCAAGAAAGTATCTTTAGTTCTTCTGGCTACTTGAAGATGTGATGCCTTCACCCTTAACCAGTTGGCTTTCATCCGATTAGCTTGGTATCTAGTAGTTACACCTTGCATAAGTCACATCAGTTCAATAAGACAACACGCATACATGATTTATCCTGAACAAGCTGCAAGGTACATCCTTCATTTTGTTCATCTCTAACACTAGTAGGGATGATTCTTTGCGCCTGAGTCAACCCACATGTCTCATGGGGTATTTCATTCTTCATGGAATTATTACTCATGTTGAACCTTGCAGACACTTTGCCCATAGGTGGTCCCCCTGGCCAAAAGTTCAATTAGCCTTCCGTCCGATCTCGTAGATCTTTTTATTCCGTAAGTATATATATTGTGCTTCACCCAAGTCCGCTGAGTCATTTAGTTCAAGAACTCTACGTAAGTGAGCCTAATGATAAGTATGTCATCGACATACGACTATGAATGATACCCAGTCCCACTTACCTTCAGAGTACATAAGCATTCTTTCGCTTCGATTTTAAACCAAAATCTTTGATTGATTCATCAAAACGTATCCAACCGCTGGAAGCCTCACTAAAGACCATAAATGGACCTTTGAAACTTGTAGACACCTTAGGTCCTTGACATGTAAAGCTTGAGGTCAGATTACTTTTCACATCGCCTTAGTAATACGTCCAGAG